>CAJVQJ010000011.1:0-576314 GCA_911387685.1 Dolichovespula media | reverse complement strand
AACGACGATATTAACGACGATAATTATGAGGATAATAAGGACGATAACAACGATGATAACGACGACATTAACGACGATGATTATGACAAAATAACGACGATATTAACGACGATAATTATGAGGATAATAAGGACGATAACAAAGATTATAATGACGATATAAACGACGATGATTATGACAAAATAACGACGATATTAACGACGATAATTATGAGGATAATAAGGACGATAACAACGATGACAATGACGATATAAACGACGATGATTATGACAAAATAACGAGGATATTAACGACGATAATTATGAGGATAATAAGGTCGATAACAACGATGATAATGACGATATTAACGACGATATTAACGACGATAATAACGACGATATTAACGACGATAAAAAGAAGATAATGACAATAATAACGACGATATTAACAATGATAATTATGACGATAACAACGAAGATAATGACGATAATAACGACGACATTAACGACGATGATTATGACAAATTAACGACGATATTAACGACGATAATTATGAGGATAATAAGGACGATAACAACGATGACAATGACGATATAAACGACGATGATTATGACAAAATAACGACGATATTAACGACGATAATTATGAGGATAATAAGGACGATAACAACGATGACAATGACGATATAAACGACGATGATTATGACAAAATAACGACGATATTAACGACGATAATTATGAGGATAATAAGGACGATGACAACGATGGTAATGACGATAATAACGACGACATAAACGACGATGATTATGACAAAATAACGACGATATTAACGACGATAATTATGAGGATAATAAGGTCGATAACAACGATGATAATGACGATATTAACGACGATATTAACGACGATAATAACGGCGATATTAACGACGATAAAAAGAAGATAATGACAATAATAACGACGATATTAACAATGATAATTATGACGATAACAACGAAGATAATGACGATAATAACGACGACATTAACGACGATGATTATGACAAATTAACGACGATATTAACGACGATAATTATGAGGATAATAAGGACGATAACAACGATGATAATGACGATATAAACGACGATGATTATGACAAAATAACGACGATATTAACGACGATATTAACAATGATAATTATAAAGATAACAACGAAGATAATGACGATAATAACGACGACATTAACGACGATGATTATGACAAATTAACGACGATATTAACGACGATAATTATGAGGATAATAAGGACGATAACAACGATGACAATGACGATATAAACGACGATGATTATGACAAAATAACGACGATATTAACGACGATAATTATGAGGATAATAAGGACGATGACAACGATGGTAATGACGATAATAACGACGACATTAACGACGATGAATATCACAAAATAACGACGATATTAACGACGATAATTATGAGGATAATAAGGACGATAACAACGATGATAATGACGATATTAACGACGATATTAACGACGATAATAACGACGATAATAACGACGATATTAACGACGATGATTATAACAAAATAACGACGATATTAACGACGATAATTATTAGGATAATAAGGTCGATAACAACGATGATAATGACGATATTAACGACGATATTAACGACGATAATAACGACGATATTAACGACGATATTAACGACGATAAAAAGAAGATAATGACAATAATAACGACGATATTAACAATGATAATTATGACGATAACAAAGAAGATAATGACGATAATAACGACGACATTAACGACGATGATTATGACAAATTAACGACGATATTAACGACGATAATTATGAGGATAATAAGGACGATAACAACGATGATAATGACGATATAAATGACGATGATTATGACTAAATAACGACGATATTAACGACGATAATTATGAGGATAATAAGGACGATGACAACGATGATAATGACGATAATAACGACGACATAAACGACGATGATTATGACAAAATAACGACGATATTAACGACGATAATTATGAGGATAATAAGGTCGATAACAACGATGATAATGACGATATTAACGACGATATTAACGACGATAATAACGACGATATTAACGACGATAAAAAGAAGATAATGACAATAATAACGACGATATTAACAATGATAATTATGACGATAACAACGAAGATAATGACGATAATAACGACGACATTAACGACGATGATTATGACAAATTAACGACGATATTAACGACGATAATTATGAGGATAATAAGGACGATAACAACGATGATAATGACGATATAAACGACGATGATTATGACAAAATAACGACGATATTAACGACGATATTAACAATGATAATTATAAAGATAACAACGAAGATAATGACGATAATAACGACGATGATTATGACAAATTAACGACGATATTAACGACGATAATTATGAGGATAATAAGGACGATAACAACGATGACAATGACGATATAAACGACGATGATTATGACAAAATAACGACGATATTAACGACGATAATTATGAGGATAATAAGGACGATGACAACGATGGTAATGACGATAATAACGACGACATTAACGACGATGAATATCACAAAATAACGACGATATTAACGACGATAATTATGAGGATAATAAGGACGATAACAACGATGATAATGACGATATTAACGACGATATTAACGACGATAATAACGACGATAATAACGACGATATTAACGACGATGATTATAACAAAATAACGACGATATTAACGACGATAATTATTAGGATAATAAGGTCGATAACAACGATGATAATGACGATATTAACGACGATATTAACGACGATAATAACGACGATATTAACGACGATATTAACGACGATAAAAAGAAGATAATGACAATAATAACGACGATATTAACAATGATAATTATGACGATAACAAAGAAGATAATGACGATAATAACGACGACATTAACGACGATGATTATGACAAATTAACGACGATATTAACGACGATAATTATGAGGATAATAAGGACGATAACAACGATGATAATGACGATATAAACGACGATGATTATGACAAAATAACGACGATATTAACGACGATAATTATGAGGATAATAAGGACGATGACAACGATGATAATGACGATAATAACGACGACATTAACGACGATGATTATGACAAAATAACGACGACATTAACGACGATAATTATGAGGATAATAAGGACGATAACAACGATGATAATGACGACATAAACGACGATGATTATGACTAAATAACGACGATATTAACGACGATAATTATGAGGATAATAAGGACGATAACAACGATGATAATGACGATATTAACGACGGTATTAACGACGATAATAACGACGATAATAACGACGATATTAACGACGATATTAACGACGATAAAAAGAAGATAATGACAATAGTAACGACGGTATTAAGGATGATAATTATGACGATAACAACGAAGATAATGACGATAATAACGACGACATTAACGACGATGATTATGACAAAATAACGACGATATTAACGACGATAATTATGAGGATAATAAGGACGATAACAACGATGATAATGACGATATAAATGACGATGATTATGACTAAATAACGACGATATTAACGACGATAATTATGAGGATAATAAGGACGATGACAACGATGATAATGACGATAATAACGACGACATAAACGACGATGATTATGACAAAATAACGACGATATTAACGACGATAATTATGAGGATAATAAGGTCGATAACAACGATGATAATGACGATATTAACGACGATATTAACGACGATAATAACGACGATATTAACGACGATAAAAAGAAGATAATGACAATAATAACGACGATATTAACAATGATAATTATGACGATAACAACGAAGATAATGACGATAATAACGACGACATTAACGACGATGATTATGACAAATTAACGACGATATTAACGACGATAATTATGAGGATAATAAGGACGATAACAACGATGACAATGACGATATAAACGACGATGATTATGACAAAATAACGACGATATTAACGACGATAATTATGAGGATAATAAGGACGATGACAACGATGGTAATGACGATAATAACGACGACATTAACGACGATGAATATCACAAAATAACGACGATATTAACGACGATAATTATGAGGATAATAAGGACGATAACAACGATGATAATGACGATATTAACGACGATATTAACGACGATAATAACGACGATAATAACGACGATATTAACGACGATGATTATAACAAAATAACGACGATATTAACGACGATAATTATTAGGATAATAAGGACGATAACAACGACGATAATGACGAAATTAACGACGAAAATAACGACGATAATAACGACGATATTAACGACGATGATTATCACAAAATAACGACGATATTAACAACGTTAATTATGAGGATAATAAGGACGATAACAACAGAGATAATGACGATAATAACGACGATATTAACGACGATAATAACGAATTAATAACGACGATATTAACGACGATAATATCGACGATATTAACGACGATAATAACGACGATAAAAAGAAGATAATGACAATAATAACGACGGTATTAACGATGATAATTATGACGATAACAACGAAGATAATGACCATAATAACGACGACATTAACGACGATGATTATGACAAAATAACGACGATATTAACGACGATAATTATGAGGATAATAAGGACGATAACAACGATGATAATGACGATATTAACGACGATATTAACGACGATAAAAAGAAGATAATGACAATAATAACGACAGTATTAACGATGATAATTATGACGATAACAACGAAGATAATGACGATAATAACGACGACATTAACGACGATGATTATGACTAAATAACGACGATATTAACGACGATAATTATGAGGATAATAAGGACGATGACAACGATGATAATGACGATAATAACGACGACATAAACGACGATGATTATGACAAAATAACGACGATATTAACGACGATAATTATGAGGATAATAAGGTCGATAACAACGATGATAATGACGATATTAACGACGATATTAACGACGATAATAACGACGATATTAACGACGATAAAAAGAAGATAATGACAATAATAACGACGATATTAACAATGATAATTATGACGATAACAACGAAGATAATGACGATAATAACGACGACATTAACGACGATGATTATGACAAATTAACGACGATATTAACGACGATAATTATGAGGATAATAAGGACGATAACAACGATGATAATGACGATATAAACGACGATGATTATGACAAAATAACGACGATATTAACGACGATATTAACAATGATAATTATAAAGATAACAACGAAGATAATGACGATAATAACGACGATGATTATGACAAATTAACGACGATATTAACGACGATAATTATGAGGATAATAAGGACGATAACAACGATGACAATGACGATATAAACGACGATGATTATGACAAAATAACGACGATATTAACGACGATAATTATGAGGATAATAAGGACGATGACAACGATGGTAATGACGATAATAACGACGACATTAACGACGATGAATATCACAAAATAACGACGATATTAACGACGATAATTATGAGGATAATAAGGACGATAACAACGATGATAATGACGATATTAACGACGATATTAACGACGATAATAACGACGATAATAACGACGATATTAACGACGATGATTATAACAAAATAACGACGATATTAACGACGATAATTATTAGGATAATAAGGTCGATAACAACGATGATAATGACGATATTAACGACGATATTAACGACGATAATAACGACGATATTAACGACGATATTAACGACGATAAAAAGAAGATAATGACAATAATAACGACGATATTAACAATGATAATTATGACGATAACAAAGAAGATAATGACGATAATAACGACGACATTAACGACGATGATTATGACAAATTAACGACGATATTAACGACGATAATTATGAGGATAATAAGGACGATAACAACGATGATAATGACGATATAAACGACGATGATCATGACAAAATAACGACGATATTAACGACGATATTAACAATGATAATTATAAAGATAACAACGAAGATAATGACGATAATAACGACGATGATTATGACAAATTAACGACGATATTAACGACGATAATTATGAGGATAATAAGGACGATAACAACGATGACAATGACGATATAAACGACGATGATTATGACAAAATAACGACGATATTAACGACGATAATTATGAGGATAATAAGGACGATGACAACGATGGTAATGACGATAATAACGACGACATTAACGACGATGAATATCACAAAATAACGACGATATTAACGACGATAATTATGAGGATAATAAGGACGATAACAACGATGATAATGACGATATTAACGACGATATTAACGACGATAATAACGACGATAATAACGACGATATTAACGACGATGATTATAACAAAATAACGACGATATTAACGACGATAATTATTAGGATAATAAGGTCGATAACAACGATGATAATGACGATATTAACGACGATATTAACGACGATAATAACGACGATAATAACGACGATATTAACGACGATATTAACGACGATAAAAAGAAGATAATGACAATAGTAACGACGGTATTAAGGATGATAATTATGACGATAACAACGAAGATAATGACGATAATAACGACGACATTAACGACGATGATTATGACAAAATAACGACGATATTAACGACGATAATTATGAGGATAATAAGGACGATAACAACGATGATAATGACGATATAAATGACGATGATTATGACTAAATAACGACGATATTAACGACGATAATTATGAGGATAATAAGGACGATAACAACGATGATAATGACGATATTAACGACGATATTAACGACGATAATAACGACGATAATAACGACGATATTAACGACGATATTAACGACGATAAAAAGAAGATAATGACAATAGTAACGACGGTATTAAGGATGATAATTATGACGATAACAACGAAGATAATGACGATAATAACGACGACATTAACGACGATGATTATGACAAAATAACGACGATATTAACGACGATAATTATGAGGATAATAAGGACGATAACAACGATGATAATGACGATATAAATGACGATGATTATGACTAAATAACGACGATATTAACGACGATAATTATGAGGATAATAAGGACGATGACAACGATGATAATGACGATAATAACGACGACATAAACGACGATGATTATGACAAAATAACGACGATATTAACGACGATAATTATGAGGATAATAAGGTCGATAACAACGATGATAATGACGATATTAACGACGATATTAACGACGATAATAACGACGATATTAACGACGATAAAAAGAAGATAATGACAATAATAACGACGATATTAACAATGATAATTATGACGATAACAACGAAGATAATGACGATAATAACGACGACATTAACGACGATGATTATGACAAATTAACGACGATATTAACGACGATAATTATGAGGATAATAAGGACGATAACAACGATGACAATGACGATATAAACGACGATGATTATGACAAAATAACGACGATATTAACGACGATAATTATGAGGATAATAAGGACGATGACAACGATGGTAATGACGATAATAACGACGACATTAACGACGATGAATATCACAAAATAACGACGATATTAACGACGATAATTATGAGGATAATAAGGACGATAACAACGATGATAATGACGATATTAACGACGATATTAACGACGATAATAACGACGATAATAACGACGATATTAACGACGATGATTATAACAAAATAACGACGATATTAATGACGATAATTATTAGGATAATAAGGACGATAACAACGACGATAATGACGAAATTAACGACGAAAATAACGACGATAATAACGACGATATTAACGACGATGATTATCACAAAATAACGACGATATTAACAACGTTAATTATGAGGATAATAAGGACGATAACAACAGAGATAATGACGATAATAACGACGATATTAACGACGATAATAACGAATTAATAACGACGATATTAACGACGATAATATCGACGATATTAACGACGATAATAACGACGATAAAAAGAAGATAATGACAATAATAACGACGGTATTAACGATGATAATTATGACGATAACAACGAAGATAATGACCATAATAACGACGACATTAACGACGATGATTATGACAAAATAACGACGATATTAACGACGATAATTATGAGGATAATAAGGACGATAACAACGATGATAATGACGATATTAACGACGATATTAACGACGATAAAAAGAAGATAATGACAATAATAACGACAGTATTAACGATGATAATTATGACGATAACAACGAAGATAATGACGATAATAACGACGACATTAACGACGATGATTATGACAAAATAACGACGATATTAACGACGATAATTATGAGGATAATAAGGACGATAACAACGATGATAAATACGATATTAACGACGATATTAACGACGATAATAACGACGATAATAACGACGATATTAACGACGATATTAACGACGATAAAAAGAAGATAATGACATTAATAACGACGATATTAACAAAGATAATTATGAGGATAATAAGGACGATAACAACGATGATAATGACGACATAAACGACGATAATTATGACAAAATAACGACGATATTAACGACGATAATTATGAGGATAATAAGGTCGATAACAACGATGATAATGACGATATTAACGACGATATTAACGACGATAATAACGACGATATTAACGACGATATTAACGACGATAAAAAGAAGATAATGACAATAATAACGACGATATTAACAATGATAATTATGACGATAACAAAGAAGATAATGACGATAATAACGACGACATTAACGACGATGATTATGACAAATTAACGACGATATTAACGACGATAATTATGAGGATAATAAGGACGATAACAACGATGATAATGACGATATAAACGACGATGATTATGACAAAATAACGACGATATTAACGACGATAATTATGAGGATAATAAGGACGATGACAACGATGATAATGACGATAATAACGACGACATTAACGACGATGATTATGACAAAATAACGACGATATTAACGACGATAATTATGAGGATAATAAGGACGATAACAACGATGATAATGACGACATAAACGACGATGATTATGACTAAATAACGACGATATTAACGACGATAATTATGAGGATAATAAGGACGATGACAACGATGATAATGACGATAATAACGACGACATAAACGACGATGATTATGACAAAATAACGACGATATTAACGACGATAATTATGAGGATAATAAGGTCGATAACAACGATGATAATGACGATATTAACTACGATATTATCGACGATAATAACGACGATATTAACGACCATAAAAAGAAGATAATGACAATAATAACGACGATATTAACAATGATAATTATGACGATAACAACGAAGATAATGACGATAATAACGACGACATTAACGACGATGATTATGACAAATTAACGACGATATTAACGACGATAATTATGAGGATAATAAGGACGATAACAACGATGATAATGACGATATAAACGACGATGATTATGACAAAATAACGACGATATTAACGACGATATTAACAATGATAATTATAAAGATAACAACGAAGATAATGACGATAATAACGACGACATTAACGACGATAATTATGACAAATTAACGACGATATTAACGACGATAATTATGAGGATAATAAGGACGATAACAACGATGACAATGACGATATAAACGACGATGATTATGACAAAATAACGACGATATTAACGACGATAATTATGAGGATAATAAGGACGATGACAACGATGGTAATGACGATAATAACGACGACATTAACGACGATGATTATGACAAATTAACGACGATATTAACGACGATAATTATGAGGATAATAAGGATGATAACAACGATGATAATGACGATATAAACGACGATGATTATGACAAAATAACGACGATATTAACGACGATATTAACAATGATAATTATAAAGATAACAACGAAGATAATGACGATAATAACGACGACATTAACGACGATGATTATGACAAATTAACGACGATATTAACGACGATAATTATGAGGATAATAAGGACGATAACAACGATGACAATGACGACATTAACGACGATGATTATGACAAAATAACGACGATATTAACGACGATAATTATGAGGATAATAAGGACGATAACAACGATGATAATGACGATATAAATGACGATGATTATGACTAAATAACGACGATATTAACGACGATAATTATGAGGATAATAAGGACGATGACAACGATGATAATGACGATAATAACGACGACATAAACGACGATGATTATGACAAAATAACGACGATATTAACGACGATAATTATGAGGATAATAAGGTCGATAACAACGATGATAATGACGATATTAACGACGATATTAACGACGATAATAACGACGATATTAACGACGATAAAAAGAAGATAATGACAATAATAACGACGATATTAACAATGATAATTATGACGATAACAACGAAGATAATGACGATAATAACGACGACATTAACGACGATGATTATGACAAATTAACGACGATATTAACGACGATAATTATGAGGATAATAAGGACGATAACAACGATGACAATGACGATATAAACGACGATGATTATGACAAAATAACGACGATATTAACGACGATAATTATGAGGATAATAAGGACGATAACAACGATGACAATGACGATATAAACGACGATGATTATGACAAAATAACGACGATATTAACGACGATAATTATGAGGATAATAAGGACGATGACAACGATGGTAATGACGATAATAACGACGACATTAACGACGATGAATATCACAAAATAACGACGATATTAACGACGATAATTATGAGGATAATAAGGACGATAACAACGATGATAACGACGACATTAACGACGATGATTATGACAAAATAACGACGATATTAACGACGATAATTATGAGGATAATAAGGACGATAACAACGATGATAATGACGATATAAACGACGATGATTATGACAAAATAACGACGATATTAACGACGATAATTATGAGGATAATAAGGACGATAACAACGATGACAATGACGATATAAACGACGATGATTATGACAAAGTAACGAGGATATTAACGACGATAATTATGAGGATAATAAGGTCGATAACAACGATGATAATGACGATATTAACGACGATATTAACGACGATAATAACGACGATATTAACGACGATAAAAAGAAGATAATGACAATAATAACGACGATATTAACAATGATAATTATGACGATAACAACGAAGATAATGACGATAATAACGACGACATTAACGACGATGATTATGACAAATTAACGACGATATTAACGACGATAATTATGAGGATAATAAGGACGATAACAACGATGACAATGACGATATAAACGACGATGATTATGACAAAATAACGACGATATTAACGACGATAATTATGAGGATAATAAGGACGATAACAACGATGACAATGACGATATAAACGACGATGATTATGACAAAATAACGACGATATTAACGACGATAATTATGAGGATAATAAGGACGATGACAACGATGGTAATGACGATAATAACGACGACATAAACGACGATGATTATGACAAAATAACGACGATATTAACGACGATAATTATGAGGATAATAAGGTCGATAACAACGATGATAATGACGATATTAACGACGATATTAACGACGATAATAACGACGATATTAACGACGATAAAAAGAAGATAATGACAATAATAACGACGATATTAACAATGATAATTATGACGATAACAACGAAGATAATGACGATAATAACGACGACATTAACGACGATGATTATGACAAATTAACGACGATATTAACGACGATAATTATGAGGATAATAAGGACGATAACAACGATGATAATGACGATATAAACGACGATGATTATGACAAAATAACGACGATATTAACGACGATATTAACAATGATAATTATAAAGATAACAACGAAGATAATGACGATAATAACGACGACATTAACGACGATGATTATGACAAATTAACGACGATATTAACGACGATAATTATGAGGATAATAAGGACGATAACAACGATGACAATGACGATATAAACGACGATGATTATGACAAAATAACGACGATATTAACGACGATAATTATGAGGATAATAAGGACGATGACAACGATGGTAATGACGATAATAACGACGACATTAACGACGATGAATATCACAAAATAACGACGATATTAACGACGATAATTATGAGGATAATAAGGACGATAACAACGATGATAATGACGATATAAATGACGATGATTATGACTAAATAACGACGATATTAACGACGATAATTATGAGGATAATAAGGACGATGACAACGATGATAATGACGATAATAACGACGACATAAACGACGATGATTATGACAAAATAACGACGATATTAACGACGATAATTATGAGGATAATAAGGTCGATAACAACGATGATAATGACGATATTAACGACGATATTAACGACGATAATAACGACGATATTAACGACGATAAAAAGAAGATAATGACAATAATAACGACGATATTAACAATGATAATTATGACGATAACAACGAAGATAATGACGATAATAACGACGACATTAACGACGATGATTATGACAAATTAACGACGATATTAACGACGATAATTATGAGGATAATAAGGACGATAACAACGATGATAATGACGATATAAACGACGATGATTATGACAAAATAACGACGATATTAACGACGATATTAACAATGATAATTATAAAGATAACAACGAAGATAATGACGATAATAACGACGATGATTATGACAAATTAACGACGATATTAACGACGATAATTATGAGGATAATAAGGACGATAACAACGATGACAATGACGATATAAACGACGATGATTATGACAAAATAACGACGATATTAACGACGATAATTATGAGGATAATAAGGACGATGACAACGATGGTAATGACGATAATAACGACGACATTAACGACGATGAATATCACAAAATAACGACGATATTAACGACGATAATTATGAGGATAATAAGGACGATAACAACGATGATAATGACGATATTAACGACGATATTAACGACGATAATAACGACGATAATAACGACGATATTAACGACGATGATTATGACAAAATAACGACGATATTAACGACGATAATTATTAGGATAATAAGGTCGATAACAACGATGATAATGACGATATTAACGACGATATTAACGACGATAATAACGACGATATTAACGACGATATTAACGACGATAAAAAGAAGATAATGACAATAATAACGACGATATTAACAATGATAATTATGACGATAACAAAGAAGATAATGACGATAATAACGACGACATTAACGACGATGATTATGACAAATTAACGACGATATTAACGACGATAATTATGAGGATAATAAGGACGATAACAACGATGATAATGACGATATAAACGACGATGATTATGACAAAATAACGACGATATTAACGACGATAATTATGAGGATAATAAGGACGATGACAACGATGATAATGACGATAATAACGACGACATTAACGACGATGATTATGACAAAATAACGACGATATTAACGACGATAATAACGAATTAATAACGACGATAATAACGACGATAATAACGACGATATTAACGACGATATTAACGACGATAAAAAGAAGATAATGACAATAGTAACGACGGTATTAAGGATGATAATTATGACGATAACAACGAAGATAATGACGATAATAACGACGACATTAACGACGATGATTATGACAAAATAACGACGATATTAACGACGATAATTATGAGGATAATAAGGACGATAACAACGATGATAATGACGATATAAATGACGATGATTATGACTAAATAACGACGATATTAACGACGATAATTATGAGGATAATAAGGACGATGACAACGATGATAATGACGATAATAACGACGACATAAACGACGATGATTATGACAAAATAACGACGATATTAACGACGATAATTATGAGGATAATAAGGTCGATAACAACGATGATAATGACGATATTAACGACGATATTAACGACGATAATAACGACGATATTAACGACGATAAAAAGAAGATAATGACAATAATAACGACGATATTAACAATGATAATTATGACGATAACAACGAAGATAATGACGATAATAACGACGACATTAACGACGATGATTATGACAAATTAACGACGATATTAACGACGATAATTATGAGGATAATAAGGACGATAACAACGATGACAATGACGATATAAACGACGATGATTATGACAAAATAACGACGATATTAACGACGATAATTATGAGGATAATAAGGACGATGACAACGATGGTAATGACGATAATAACGACGACATTAACGACGATGAATATCACAAAATAACGACGATATTAACGACGATAATTATGAGGATAATAAGGACGATAACAACGATGATAATGACGATATTAACGACGATATTAACGACGATAATAACGACGATAATAACGACGATATTAACGACGATGATTATAACAAAATAACGACGATATTAACGACGATAATTATTAGGATAATAAGGACGATAACAACGACGATAATGACGAAATTAACGACGAAAATAACGACGATAATAACGACGATATTAACGACGATGATTATCACAAAATAACGACGATATTAACAACGTTAATTATGAGGATAATAAGGACGATAACAACAGAGATAATGACGATAATAACGACGATATTAACGACGATAATAACGAATTAATAACGACGATATTAACGACGATAATATCGACGATATTAACGACGATAATAACGACGATAAAAAGAAGATAATGACAATAATAACGACAGTATTAACGATGATAATTATGACGATAACAACGAAGATAATGACGATAATAACGACGACATTAACGACGATGATTATGACAAAATAACGACGATATTAACGACGATAATTGTGAGGATAATAAGGACGATAACAACGATGATAAATACGATATTAACGACGATATTAACGACGATAATAACGACGATAATAACGACGATATTAACGACGATATTAACGACGATAAAAAGAAGATAATGACATTAATAACGACGATATTAACAAAGATAATTATGAGGATAATAAGGACGATAACAACGATGATAATGACGATAATAACGACGACATAAACGACGATGATTATGACAAAATAACGACGATATTAACGACGATAATTATGAGGATAATAAGGTCGATAACAACGATGATAATGACGATATTAACTACGATATTATCGACGATAATAACGACGATATTAACGACCATAAAAAGAAGATAATGACAATAATAACGACGATATTAACAATGATAATTATGACGATAACAACGAAGATAATGACGATAATAACGACGACATTAACGACGATGATTATGACAAATTAACGACGATATTAACGACGATAATTATGAGGATAATAAGGACGATAACAACGATGATAATGACGATATAAACGACGATGATTATGACAAAATAACGACGATATTAACGACGATATTAACAATGATAATTATAAAGATAACAACGAAGATAATGACGATAATAACGACGACATTAACGACGATAATTATGACAAATTAACGACGATATTAACGACGATAATTATGAGGATAATAAGGACGATAACAACGATGACAATGACGATATAAACGACGATGATTATGACAAAATAACGACGATATTAACGACGATAATTATGAGGATAATAAGGACGATGACAACGATGGTAATGACGATAATAACGACGACATTAACGACGATGATTATGACAAATTAACGACGATATTAACGACGATAATTATGAGGATAATAAGGACGATAACAACGATGATAATGACGATATAAACGACGATGATTATGACAAAATAACGACGATATTAACGACGATATTAACAATGATAATTATAAAGATAACAACGAAGATAATGACGATAATAACGACGACATTAACGACGATGATTATGACAAATTAACGACGATATTAACGACGATAATTATGAGGATAATAAGGACGATAACAACGATGACAATGACGATATAAACGACGATGATTATGACAAAATAACGACGATATTAACGACGATAATTATGAGGATAATAAGGACGATGACAACGATGGTAATGACGATAATAACGAAGCATTAACGACGATGAATATCACAAAATAACGACGATATTAACGACGATAATTATGAGGATAATAAGGACGATAACAACGATGATAATGACGATATTAACGACGATATTAACGACGATAATAACGACGATATTAACGACGATGATTATAACAAAATAACGACGATATTAACGACGATAATTATTAGGATAATAAGGTCGATAACAACGATGATAATGACGATATTAACGACGATATTAACGACGATAATAACGACGATATTAACGACGATATTAACGACGATAAAAAGAAGATAATGACAATAATAACGACGATATTAACAATGATAATTATGACGATAACAAAGAAGATAATGACGATAATAACGACGACATTAACGACGATGATTATGACAAAATAACGACGATATTAACGACGATAATTATGAGGATAATAAGGACGATAACAACGATGATAATGACGACATAAACGACGATGATTATGACTAAATAACGACGATATTAACGACGATAATTATGAGGATAATAAGGACGATAACAACGATGATAATGACGATATTAACGACGATATTAACGACGATAATAACGACGATAATAACGACGATATTAACGACGATATTAACGACGATAAAAAGAAGATAATGACAATAGTAACGACGGTATTAAGGATGATAATTATGCCGATAACAACGAAGATAATGACGATAATAACGACGACATTAACGACGATGATTATGACAAAATAACGACGATATTAACGACGATAATTATGAGGATAATAAGGACGATAACAACGATGATAATGACGATATAAATGACGATGATTATGACTAAATAACGACGATATTAACGACGATAATTATGAGGATAATAAGGACGATGACAACGAAGATAATGACGATAATAACGACGACATTAACGACGATAATTATGACAAATTAACGACGATATTAACGACGATAATTATGAGGATAATAAGGACGATAACAACGATGACAATGACGATATAAACGACGATGATTATGACAAAATAACGACGATATTAACGACGATAATTATGAGGATAATAAGGACGATGACAACGATGGTAATGACGATAATAACGACGACATTAACGACGATGATTATGACAAATTAACGACGATATTAACGACGATAATTATGAGGATAATAAGGACGATAACAACGATGATAATGACGATATAAACGACGATGATTATGACAAAATAACGACGATATTAACGACGATATTAACAATGATAATTATAAAGATAACAACGAAGATAATGACGATAATAACGACGACATTAACGACGATGATTATGACAAATTAACGACGATATTAACGACGATAATTATGAGGATAATGAGGACGATAACAACGATGACAATGACGATATAAACGACGATGATTATGACAAAATAACGACGATATTAACGACGATAATTATGAGGATAATAAGGACGATGACAACGATGGTAATGACGATAATAACGAAGCATTAACGACGATGAATATCACAAAATAACGACGATATTAACGACGATAATTATGAGGATAATAAGGACGATAACAACGATGATAATGACGATATTAACGACGATATTAACGACGATAATAACGACGATATTAACGACGATGATTATAACAAAATAACGACGATATTAACGACGATAATTATTAGGATAATAAGGTCGATAACAACGATGATAATGACGATATTAACGACGATATTAACGACGATAATAACGACGATATTAACGACGATATTAACGACGATAAAAAGAAGATAATGACAATAATAACGACGATATTAACAATGATAATTATGACGATAACAAAGAAGATAATGACGATAATAACGACGACATTAACGACGATGATTATGACAAATTAACGACGATATTAACGACGATAATTATGAGGATAATAAGGACGATAACAACGATGATAATGACGATATAAACGACGATGATTATGACAAAATAACGACGATATTAACGACGATAATTATGAGGATAATAAGGACGATGACAACGATGATAATGACGATAATAACGACGACATTAACGACGATGATTATGACAAAATAACGACGATATTAACGACGATAATTATGAGGATAATAAGGACGATAACAACGATGATAATGACGACATAAACGACGATGATTATGACTAAATAACGACGATATTAACGACGATAATTATGAGGATAATAAGGACGATAACAACGATGATAATGACGATATTAACGACGATATTAACGACGATAATAACGACGATAATAACGACGATATTAACGACGATATTAACGACGATAAAAAGAAGATAATGACAATAGTAACGACGGTATTAAGGATGATAATTATGCCGATAACAACGAAGATAATGACGATAATAACGACGACATTAACGACGATGATTATGACAAAATAACGACGATATTAACGACGATAATTATGAGGATAATAAGGACGATAACAACGATGATAATGACGATATAAATGACGATGATTATGACTAAATAACGACGATATTAACGACGATAATTATGAGGATAATAAGGACGATGACAACGATGATAATGACGATAATAACGACGACATAAACGACGATGATTATGACAAAATAACGACGATATTAACGACGATAATTATGAGGATAATAAGGTCGATAACAACGATGATAATGACGATATTAACGACGATATTAACGACGATAATAACGACGATATTAACGACGATAAAAAGAAGATAATGACAATAATAACGACGATATTAACAATGATAATTATGACGATAACAACGAATATAATGACGATAATAACGACGACATTAACGACGATGATTATGACAAATTAACGACGATATTAACGACGATAATTATGAGGATAATAAGGACGATAACAACGATGATAATGACGATATAAACGACGATGATTATGACAAAATAACGACGATATTAACGACGATAATTATGAGGATAATAAGGACGATGACAACGATGGTAATGACGATAATAACGACGACATTAACGACGATGAATATCACAAAATAACGACGATATTAACGACGATAATTATGAGGATAATAAGGACGATAACAACGATGATAATGACGATATTAACGACGATATTAACGACGATAATAACGACGATAATAACGACGATATTAACGACGATGATTATAACAAAATAACGACGATATTAACGACGATAATTATTAGGATAATAAGGTCGATAACAACGATGATAATGACGATATTAACGACGATATTAACGACGATAATAACGACGATATTAACGACGATATTAACGACGATAAAAAGAAGATAATGACAATAATAACGACGATATTAACAATGATAATTATGACGATAACAAAGAAGATAATGACGATAATAACGACGACATTAACGACGATGATTATGACAAATTAACGACGATATTAACGACGATAATTATGAGGATAATAAGGACGATAACAACGATGATAATGACGATATAAACGACGATGATTATGACAAAATAACGACGATATTAACGACGATAATTATGAGGATAATAAGGACGATGACAACGATGATAATGACGATAATAACGACGACATTAACGACGATGATTATGACAAAATAACGACGATATTAACAACGATAATTATGAGGATAATAAGGACGATAACAACGATGATAATGACGATATAAACGACGATGATTATGACAAAATAACGACGATATTAACGACGATAATTATGAGGATAATAAGGACGATAACAACGATGACAATGACGATATAAACGACGATGATTATGACAAAATAACGACGATATTAACGACGATAATTATGAGGATAATAAGGTCGATAACAACGATGATAATGACGATATTAACGACGATATTAACGACGATAATAACGACGATATTAACGACGATATTAACGACGATAAAAAGAAGATAATGACAATAATAACGACGATATTAACAATGATAATTATGACGATAACAACGAAGATAATGACGATAATAACGACGACATTAACGACGATGATTATGACAAATTAACGACGATATTAACGACGATAATTATGAGGATAATAAGGACGATAACAACGATGATAATGACGATATAAACGACGATGATTATGACAAAATAACGACGATATTAACGACGATAATTATGAGGATAATAAGGACGATAACAACGATGACAATGACGATATAAACGACGATGATTATGACAAAATAACGACGATATTAACGACGATAATTATGAGGATAATAAGGACGATGACAACGATGGTAATGACGACATAAACGACGATGATTATGACTAAATAACGACGATATTAACGACGATAATTATGAGGATAATAAGGACGATGACAACGATGATAATGACGATAATAACGACGACATAAACGACGATGATTATGACAAAATAACGACGATATTAACGACGATAATTATGAGGATAATAAGGTCGATAACAACGATGATAATGACGATATTAACTACGATATTATCGACGATAATAACGACGATATTAACGACCATAAAAAGAAGATAATGACAATAATAACGACGATATTAACAATGATAATTATGACGATAACAACGAAGATAATGACGATAATAACGACGACATTAACGACGATGATTATGACAAATTAACGACGATATTAACGACGATAATTATGAGGATAATAAGGACGATAACAACGATGATAATGACGATATAAACGACGATGATTATGACAAAATAACGACGATATTAACGACGATATTAACAATGATAATTATAAAGATAACAACGAAGATAATGACGATAATAACGACAACATTAACGACGATAATTATGACAAATTAACGACGATATTAACGACGATAATTATGAGGATAATAAGGACGATAACAACGATGACAATGACGATATAAACGACGATGATTATGACAAAATAACGACGATATTAACGACGATAATTATGAGGATAATAAGGACGATGACAACGATGGTAATGACGATAATAACGACGACATTAACGACGATGATTATGACAAATTAACGACGATATTAACGACGATAATTATGAGGATAATAAGGACGATAACAACGATGATAATGACGATATAAACGACGATGATTATGACAAAATAACGACGATATTAACGACGATATTAACAATGATAATTATAAAGATAACAACGAAGATAATGACGATAATAACGACGACATTAACGACGATGATTATGACAAATTAACGACGATATTAACGACGATAATTATGAGGATAATAAGGACGATAACAACGATGACAATGACGATATAAACGACGATGATTATGACAAAATAACGACGATATTAACGACGATAATTATGAGGATAATAAGGACGATGACAACGATGGTAATGACGATAATAACGAAGCATTAACGACGATGAATATCACAAAATAACGACGATATTAACGACGATAATTATGAGGATAATAAGGACGATAACAACGATGATAATGACGATATTAACGACGATATTAACGACGATAATAACGACGATAATAACGACGATATTAACGACGATGATTATAACAAAATAACGACGATATTAACGACGATAATTATTAGGATAATAAGGTCGATAACAACGATGATAATGACGATATTAACGACGATATTAACGACGATAATAACGACGATATTAACGACGATATTAACGACGATAAAAAGAAGATAATGACAATAATAACGACGATATTAACAATGATAATTATGACGATAACAAAGAAGATAATGACGATAATAACGACGACATTAACGACGATGATTATGACAAATTAACGACGATATTAACGACGATAATTATGAGGATAATAAGGACGATAACAACGATGATAATGACGATATAAACGACGATGATTATGACAAAATAACGACGATATTAACGACGATAATTATGAGGATAATAAGGACGATGACAACGATGATAATGACGATAATAACGACGACATTAACGACGATGATTATGACAAAATAACGACGATATTAACGACGATAATTATGAGGATAATAAGGACGATAACAACGATGATAATGACGACATAAACGACGATGATTATGACTAAATAACGACGATATTAACGACGATAATTATGAGGATAATAAGGACGATAACAACGATGATAATGACGATATTAACGACGATATTAACGACGATAATAACGACGATAATAACGACGATATTAACGACGATATTAACGACGATAAAAAGAAGATAATGACAATAGTAACGACGATATTAAGGATGATAATTATGACGATAACAACGAAGATAATGACGATAATAACGACGACATTAACGACGATGATTATGACAAAATAACGACGATATTAACGACGATAATTATGAGGATAATAAGGACGATAACAACGATGATAATGACGATATAAATGACGATGATTATGACTAAATAACGACGATATTAACGACGATAATTATGAGGATAATAAGGACGATGACAACGATGATAATGACGATAATAACGACGACATAAACGACGATGATTATGACAAAATAACGACGATATTAACGACGATAATTATGAGGATAATAAGGTCGATAACAACGATGATAATGACGATATTAACGACGATATTAACGACGATAATAACGACGATATTAACGACGATAAAAAGAAGATAATGACAATAATAACGACGATATTAACAATGATAATTATGACGATAACAACGAATATAATGACGATAATAACGACGACATTAACGACGATGATTATGACAAATTAACGACGATATTAACGACGATAATTATGAGGATAATAAGGACGATAACAACGATGATAATGACGATATAAACGACGATGATTATGACAAAATAACGACGATATTAACGACGATATTAACAATGATAATTATAAAGATAACAACGAAGATAATGACGATAATAACGACGACATTAACGACGATGATTATGACAAAATAACGACGATATTAACGACGATAATTATGAGGATAATAAGGACGATAACAACGATGATAATGACGATATAAATGACGATGATTATGACTAAATAACGACGATATTAACGACGATAATTATGAGGATAATAAGGACGATGACAACGATGATAATGACGATAATAACGACGACATAAACGACGATGATTATGACAAAATAACGACGATATTAACGACGATAATTATGAGGATAATAAGGTCGATAACAACGATGATAATGACGATATTAACGACGATAATAACGACGATAATAACGACGATATTAACGACGATATTAACGACGATAAAAAGAAGATAATGACAATAGTAACGACGGTATTAAGGATGATAATTATGACGATAACAACGAAGATAATGACGATAATAACGACGACATTAACGACGATGATTATGACAAAATAACGACGATATTAACGACGATAATTATGAGGATAATAAGGACGATAACAACGATGATAATGACGATATAAATGACGATGATTATGACTAAATAACGACGATATTAACGACGATAATTATGAGGATAATAAGGACGATGACAACGATGATAATGATGATAATAACGACGACATAAACGACGATGATTATGACAAAATAACGACGATATTAACGACGATAATTATGAGGATAATAAGGTCGATAACAACGATGATAATGACGATATTAACGACGATATTAACGACGATAATAACGACGATATTAACGACGATAAAAAGAAGATAATGACAATAATAACGACGATATTAACAATGATAATTATGACGATAACAACGAAGATAATGACGATAATAACGACGACATTAACGACGATGATTATGACAAATTAACGACGATATTAACGACGATAATTATGAGGATAATAAGGACGATAACAACGATGATAATGACGATATAAACGACGATGATTATGACAAAATAACGACGATATTAACGACGATATTAACAATGATAATTATAAAGATAACAACGAAGATAATGACGATAATAACGACGACATTAACGACGATGATTATGACAAATTAACGACGATATTAACGACGATAATTATGAGGATAATAAGGACGATAGCAACGATGACAATGACGATATAAACGACGATGATTATGACAAAATAACGACGATATTAACGACGATAATTATGAGGATAATAAGGACGATGACAACGATGGTAATGACGATAATAACGACGACATTAACGACGATGAATATCACAAAATAACGACGATATTAACGACGATAATTATGAGGATAATAAGGACGATAACAACGATGATAATGACGATATTAACGACGATATTAACGACGATAATAACGACGATAATAACGACGATATTAACGACGATGATTATAACAAAATAACGACGATATTAACGACGATAATTATTAGGATGATAAGGTCGATAACAACGATGATAATGACGATATTAACGACGATATTAACGACGATAATAACGACGATATTAACGACGATATTAACGACGATAAAAAGAAGATAATGATAATAATAACGACGATATTAACAATGATAATTATGACGATAACAAAGAAGATAATGACGATAATAACGACGACATTAACGACGATGATTATGACAAATTAACGACGATATTAACGACGATAATTATGAGGATAATAAGGACGATAACAACGATGATAATGACGATATAAACGACGATGATTATGACAAAATAACGACGATATTAACGACGATAATTATGAGGATAATAAGGACGATGACAACGATGATAATGACGATAATAACGACGACATTAACGACGATGATTATGACAAAATAACGACGATATTAACGACGATAATTATGAGGATAATAAGGACGATAACAACGATGATAATGACGATATAAACGACGATGATTATGACAAAATAACGACGATATTAACGACGATAATTATGAGGATAATAAGGACGATAACAACGATGACAATGACGATATAAACGACGATGATTATGACAAAATAACGACGATATTAACGACGATAATTATGAGGATAATAAGTCGATAACAACGATGATAATGACGATATTAACGACGATATTAACGACGATAATAACGACGATATTAACGACGATAAAAAGAAGATAATGACAATAATAACGACGATATTAACAATGATAATTATGACGATAACAACGAAGATAATGACGATAATAACGACGACATTAACGACGATGATTATGACAAATTAACGACGATATTAACGACGATAATTATGAGGATAATAAGGACGATAACAACGATGACAATGACGATATAAACGACGATGATTATGACAAAATAACGACGATATTAACGACGATAATTATGAGGATAATAAGGACGATAACAACGATGACAATGACGATATAAACGACGATGATTATGACAAAATAACGACGATATTAACGACGATAATTATGAGGATAATAAGGACGATGACAACGATTGTAATGACGATAATAACGACGACATAAACGACGATGATTATGACAAAATAACGACGATATTAACGACGATAATTATGAGGATAATAAGGTCGATAACAACGATGATAATGACGATATTAACGACGATATTAACGACGATAATAACGACGATATTAACGACGATAAAAAGAAGATAATGACAATAATAACGACGATATTAACAATGATAATTATGACGATAACAACGAAGATAATGACGATAATAACGACGACATTAACGACGATGATTATGACAAATTAACGACGATATTAACGACGATAATTATGAGGATAATAAGGACGATAACAACGATGATAATGACGATATAAACGACGATGATTATGACAAAATAACGACGATATTAACGACGATATTAACAATGATAATTATAAAGATAACAACGAAGATAATGACGATAATAACGACGACATTAACGACGATGATTATGACAAATTAACGACGATATTAACGACGATAATTATGAGGATAATAAGGACGATAACAACGATGACAATGACGATATAAACGACGATGATTATGACAAAATAACGACGATATTAACGACGATAATTATGAGGATAATAAGGACGATGACAACGATGGTAATGACGATAATAACGACGACATTAACGACGATGAATATCACAAAATAACGACGATATTAACGACGATAATTATGAGGATAATAAGGACGATAACAACGATGATAATGACGATATAAATGACGATGATTATGACTAAATAACGACGATATTAACGACGATAATTATGAGGATAATAAGGACGATGACAACGATGATAATGACGATAATAACGACGACATAAACGACGATGATTATGACAAAATAACGACGATATTAACGACGATAATTATGAGGATAATAAGGTCGATAACAACGATGATAATGACGATATTAACGACGATATTAACGACGATAATAACGACGATATTAACGACGATAAAAAGAAGATAATGACAATAATAACGACGATATTAACAATGATAATTATGACGATAACAACGAAGATAATGACGATAATAACGACGACATTAACGACGATGATTATGACAAATTAACGACGATATTAACGACGATAATTATGAGGATAATAAGGACGATAACAACGATGATAATGACGATATAAACGACGATGATTATGACAAAATACCGACGATATTAACGACGATATTAACAATGATAATTATAAAGATAACAACGAAGATAATGACGATAATAACGACGACATTAACGACGATGATTATGACAAATTAACGACGATATTAACGACGATAATTATGAGGATAATAAGGACGATAACAACGATGACAATGACGATATAAACGACGATGATTATGACAAAATAACGACGATATTAACGACGATAATTATGAGGATAATAAGGACGATGACAACGATGGTAATGACGATAATAACGACGACATTAACGACGATGAATATCACAAAATAACGACGATATTAACGACGATAATTATGAGGATAATAAGGACGATAACAACGATGATAATGACGATATTAACGACGATATTAACGACGATAATAACGACGATAATAACGACGATATTAACGACGATGATTATAACAAAATAACGGCGATATTAACGACGATAATTATTAGGATAATAAGGTCGATAACAACGATGATAATGACGATATTAACGACGATATTAACGACGATAATAACGACGATATTAACGACGATATTAACGACGATAAAAAGAAGATAATGACAATAATAACGACGATATTAACAATGATAATTATGACGATGACAACGATGATAATGACGATAATAACGACGACATTAACGACGATGATTATGACAAAATAACGACGATATTAACGACGATAATTATGAGGATAATAAGGACGATAACAACGATGATAATGACGACATAAACGACGATGATTATGACTAAATAACGACGATATTAACGAGATAATTATGAGGATAATAAGGTCGATAACAACGATGATAATGACGATATTAACGACGATATTAACGACGATAATAACGACGATAATAACGACGATATTAACGACGATATTAACGACGATAAAAAGAAGATAATGACAATAGTAACGACGGTATTAAGGATGATAATTATGACGATAACAACGAAGATAATGACGATAATAACGACGACATTAACGACGATGATTATGACAAAATAACGACGATATTAACGACGATAATTATGAGGATAATAAGGACGATAACAACGATGATAATGACGATATAAATGACGATGATTATGACTAAATAACGACGATATTAACGACGATAATTATGAGGATAATAAGGACGATGACAACGATGATAATGACGATAATAACGACGACATAAACGACGATGATTATGACAAAATAACGACGATATTAACGACGATAATTATGAGGATAATAAGGTCGATAACAACGATGATAATGACGATATTAACGACGATATTAACGACGATAATAACGACGATATTAACGACGATAAAAAGAAGATAATGACAATAATAACGACGATATTAACAATGATAATTATGACGATAACAACGAAGATAATGACGATAATAACGACGACATTAACGACGATGATTATGACAAATTAACGACGATATTAACGACGATAATTATGAGGATAATAAGGACGATAACAACGATGATAATGACGATATAAACGACGATGATTATGACAAAATACCGACGATATTAACGACGATATTAACAATGATAATTATAAAGATAACAACGAAGATAATGACGATAATAACGACGACATTAACGACGATGATTATGACAAATTAACGACGATATTAACGACGATAATTATGAGGATAATAAGGACGATAACAACGATGACAATGACGATATAAACGACGATGATTATGACAAAATAACGACGATATTAACGACGATAATTATGAGGATAATAAGGACGATGACAACGATGGTAATGACGATAATAACGACGACATTAACGACGATGAATATCACAAAATAACGACGATATTAACGACGATAATTATGAGGATAATAAGGACGATAACAACGATGATAATGACGATATTAACGACGATATTAACGACGATAATAACGACGATAATAACGACGATATTAACGACGATGATTATAACAAAATAACGACGATATTAACGACGATAATTATTAGGATAATAAGGTCGATAACAACGATGATAATGACGATATTAACGACGATATTAACGACGATAATAACGACGATATTAACGACGATATTAACGACGATAAAAAGAAGATAATGACAATAATAACGACGATATTAACAATGATAATTATGACGATGACAACGATGATAATGACGATAATAACGACGACATTAACGACGATGATTATGACAAAATAACGACGATATTAACGACGATAATTATGAGGATAATAAGGACGATAACAACGATGATAATGACGACATAAACGACGATGATTATGACTAAATAACGACGATATTAACGAGATAATTATGAGGATAATAAGGACGATAACAACGATGATAATGACGATATTAACGACGATATTAACGACGATAATAACGACGATAATAACGACGATATTAACGACGATATTAACGACGATAAAAAGAAGATAATGACAATAGTAACGACGGTATTAAGGATGATAATTATGACGATAACAACGAAGATAATGACGATAATAACGACGACATTAACGACGATGATTATGACAAAATAACGACGATATTAACGACGATAATTATGAGGATAATAAGGACGATAACAACGATGATAATGACGATATAAATGACGATGATTATGACTAAATAACGACGATATTAACGACGATAATTATGAGGATAATAAGGACGATGACAACGATGATAATGACGATAATAACGACGACATAAACGACGATGATTATGACAAAATAACGACGATATTAACGACGATAATTATGAGGATAATAAGGTCGATAACAACGATGATAATGACGATATTAACGACGATATTAACGACGATAATAACGACGATATTAACGACGATAAAAAGAAGATAATGACAATAATAACGACGATATTAACAATGATAATTATGACGATAACAACGAAGATAATGACGATAATAACGACGACATTAACGACGATGATTATGACAAAATAACGACGATATTAACGACGATAATTATGAGGATAATAAGGACGATAACAACGATGACAATGACGATATAAACGACGATGATTATGACAAAATAACGACGATATTAACGACGATAATTATGAGGATAATAAGGACGATAACAACGATGACAATGACGATATAAACGACGATGATTATGACAAAATAACGACGATATTAACGACGATAATTATGAGGATAATAAGGACGATGACAACGATGGTAATGACGATAATAACGACGACATTAACGACGATGAATATCACAAAATAACGACGATATTAACGACGATAATTATGAGGATAATAAGGACGATAACAACGATGATAATGACGATATTAACGACGATATTAACGACGATAATAACGACGATAATAACGACGATATTAACGACGATGATTATAACAAAATAACGACGATATTAACGACGATAATTATTAGGATAATAAGGACGATAACAACGACGATAATGACGAAATTAACGACGAAAATAACGACGATAATAACGACGATATTAACGACGATGATTATCACAAAATAACGACGATATTAACAACGTTAATTATGAGGATAATAAGGACGATAACAACAGAGATAATGACGATAATAACGACGATATTAACGACGATAATAACGAATTAATAACGACGATATTAACGACGATAATAACGACGATAAAAAGAAGATAATGACAATAATAACGACGGTATTAACGATGATAATTATGACGATAACAACGAAGATAATGACCATAATAACGACGACATTAACGACGATGATTATGACAAAATAACGACGATATTAACGACGATAATTATGAGGATAATAAGGACGATAACAACGATGATAATGACGATATTAACGACGATATTAACGACGATAAAAAGAAGATAATGACAATAATAACGACAGTATTAACGATGATAATTATGACGATAACAACGAAGATAATGACGATAATAACGACGACATTAACGACGATGATTATGACAAAATAACGACGATATTAACGACGATAATTATGAGGATAATAAGGACGATAACAACGATGATAAATACGATATTAACGACGATATTAACGACGATAATAACGACGATAATAACGACGATATTAACGACGATATTAACGACGATAAAAAGAAGATAATGACATTAATAACGACGATATTAACAAAGATAATTATGAGGATAATAAGGTCGATAACAACGATGATAATGACGATATTAACGACGATATTAACGACGATAATAACGACGATATTAACGACGATAAAAAGAAGATAATGACAATAATAACGACGATATTAACAATGATAATTATGACGATAACAACGAAGATAATGACGATAATAACGACGACATTAACGACGATGATTATGACAAATTAACGACGATATTAACGACGATAATTATGAGGATAATAAGGACGATAACAACGATGATAATGACGATATAAACGACGATGATTATGACAAAATAACGACGATATTAACGACGATATTAACAATGATAATTATAAAGATAACAACGAAGATAATGACGATAATAACGACGACATTAACGACGATGATTATGACAAATTAACGACGATATTAACGACGATAATTATGAGGATAATAAGGACGATAACAACGATGACAATGACGATATAAACGACGATGATTATGACAAAATAACGACGATATTAACGACGATAATTATGAGGATAATAAGGACGATGACAACGATGGTAATGACGATAATAACGACGACATTAACGACGATGAATATCACAAAATAACGACGATATTAACGACGATAATTATGAGGATAATAAGGACGATAACAACGATGATAATGACGATATAAATGACGATGATTATGACTAAATAACGACGATATTAACGACGATAATTATGAGGATAATAAGGACGATGACAACGATGATAATGACGATAATAACGACGACATAAACGACGATGATTATGACAAAATAACGACGATATTAACGACGATAATTATGAGGATAATAAGGTCGATAACAACGATGATAATGACGATATTAACGACGATATTAACGACGATAATAACGACGATATTAACGACGATAAAAAGAAGATAATGACAATAATAACGACGATATTAACAATGATAATTATGACGATAACAACGAAGATAATGACGATAATAACGACGACATTAACGACGATGATTATGACAAATTAACGACGATATTAACGACGATAATTATGAGGATAATAAGGACGATAACAACGATGATAATGACGATATAAACGACGATGATTATGACAAAATAACGACGATATTAACGACGATAATTATGAGGATAATAAGGACGATGACAACGATGATAATGACGATAATAACGACGACATTAACGACGATGATTATGACAAAATAACGACGATATTAACGACGATAATTATGAGGATAATAAGGACGATAACAACGATGATAATGACGACATAAACGACGATGATTATGACAAAATAACGACGATATTAACGACGATAATTATGAGGATAATAAGGACGATAACAACGATGATAATGACGATATTAACGACGATATTAACGACGATAATAACGACGATAATAACGACGATATTAACGACGATATTAACGACGATAAAAAGAAGATAATGACAATAGTAACGACGGTATTAAGGATGATAATTATGACGATAACAACGAAGATAATGACGATAATAACGACGACATTAACGACGATGATTATGACAAAATAACGACGATATTAACGACGATAATTATGAGGATAATAAGGACGATAACAACGATGATAATGACGATATAAATGACGATGATTATGACTAAATAACGACGATATTAACGACGATAATTATGAGGATAATAAGGACGATGACAACGATGATAATGACGATAATAACGACGACATAAACGACGATGATTATGACAAAATAACGACGATATTAACGACGATAATTATGAGGATAATAAGGTCGATAACAACGATGATAATGACGATATTAACGACGATATTAACGACGATAATAACGACGATATTAACGACGATAAAAAGAAGATAATGACAATAATAACGACGATATTAACAATGATAATTATGACGATAACAACGAAGATAATGACGATAATAACGACGACATTAACGACGATGATTATGACAAATTAACGACGATATTAACGACGATAATTATGAGGATAATAAGGACGATAACAACGATGATAATGACGATATAAACGACGATGATTATGACAAAATAACGACGATATTAACGACGATATTAACAATGATAATTATAAAGATAACAACGAAGATAATGACGATAATAACGACGACATTAACGACGATGATTATGACAAATTAACGACGATATTAACGACGATAATTATGAGGATAATAAGGACGATAACAACGATGACAATGACGATATAAACGACGATGATTATGACAAAATAACGACGATATTAACGACGATAATTATGAGGATAATAAGGACGATAACAACGATGACAATGACGATATAAACGACGATGATTATGACAAAATAACGACGATATTAACGACGATAATTATGAGGATAATAAGGACGATGACAACGATGGTAATGACGATAATAACGACGACATTAACGACGATGAATATCACAAAATAACGACGATATTAACGACGATAATTATGAGGATAATAAGGACGATAACAACGATGATAATGACGATATTAACGACGATATTAACGACGATAATAACGACGATAATAACGACGATATTAACGACGATGATTATAACAAAATAACGACGATATTAACGACGATAATTATTAGGATAATAAGGACGATAACAACGACGATAATGACGAAATTAACGACGAAAATAACGACGATAATAACGACGATATTAACGACGATGATTATCACAAAATAACGACGATATTAACAACGTTAATTATGAGGATAATAAGGACGATAACAACAGAGATAATGACGATAATAACGACGATATTAACGACGATAATAACGAATTAATAACGACGATATTAACGACGATAATATCGACGATATTAACGACGATAATAACGACGATAAAAAGAAGATAATGACAATAATAACGACGGTATTAACGATGATAATTATGACGATAACAACGAAGATAATGACCATAATAACGACGACATTAACGACGATGATTATGACAAAATAACGACGATATTAACGACGATAATTATGAGGATAATAAGGACGATAACAACGATGATAATGACGATATTAACGACGATATTAACGACGATAAAAAGAAGATAATGACAATAATAACGACAGTATTAACGATGATAATTATGACGATAACAACGAAGATAATGACGATAATAACGACGACATTAACGACGATGATTATGACAAAATAACGACGATATTAACGACGATAATTATGAGGATAATAAGGACGATAACAACGATGATAAATACGATAATAACGACGATATTAACGACGATAATAACGACGATAATAACGACGATATTAACGACGATATTAACGACGATAAAAAGAAGATAATGACATTAATAACGACGATATTAACAAAGATAATTATGAGGATAATAAGGACGATAACAACGATGATAATGACGACATAAACGACGATGATTATGACAAAATAACGACGATATTAACGACGATAATTATGAGGATAATAAGGTCGATAACAACGATGATAATGACGATATTAACGACGATATTAACGACGATAATAACGACGATATTAACGACGATATTAACGACGATAAAAAGAAGATAATGACAATAATAACGACGATATTAACAATGATAATTATGACGATAACAAAGAAGATAATGACGATAATAACGACGACATTAACGACGATGATTATGACAAATTAACGACGATATTAACGACGATAATTATGAGGATAATAAGGACGATGACAACGATGATAATGACGATAATAACGACGACATTAACGACGATGATTATGACAAAATAACGACGATATTAACGACGATAATTATGAGGATAATAAGGACGATAACAACGATGATAATGACGACATAAACGACGATGATTATGACTAATTAACGACGATATTAACGACGATAATTATGAGGATAATAAGGACGATGACAACGATGATAATGACGATAATAACGACGACATAAACGACGATGATTATGACAAAATAACGACGATATTAACGACGATAAATATGAGGATAATAAGGTCGATAACAACGATGATAATGACGATATTAACGACGATATTAACGACGATACTAACGACGATATTAACGACCATAAAAAGAAGATAATGACAATAATAACGACGATATTAACAATGATAATTATGACGATAACAACGAAGATACTGACGATAATAACGACGACATTAACGACGATGATTATGACAAATTAACGACGATATTAACGACGATAATTATGAGGATAATAAGGACGATAACAACGATGATAATGACGATATAAACGACGATGATTATGACAAAATAACGACGATATTAACGACGATATTAACAATGATAATTATAAAGATAACAACGAAGATAATGACGATAATAACGACGACATTAACGACGATGATTATGACAAATTAACGACGATATTAACGACGATAATTATGAGGATAATAAGGACGATAACAACGATGACAATGACGATATAAACGACGATGATTATGACAAAATAACGACGATATTAACGACGATAATTATGAGGATAATAAGGACGATGACAACGATGGTAATGACGATAATAACGACGACATTAACGACGATGATTATGACAAATTAACGACGATATTAACGACGATAATTATGAGGATAATAAGGACGATAACAACGATGATAATGACGATATAAACGACGATGATTATGACAAAGTAACGACGATATTAACGACGATATTAACAATGATAATTATAAAGATAACAACGGAGATAATGACGATAATAACGACGACATTAACGACGATGATTATGACAAATTAACGACGATATTAACGACGATAATTATGAGGATAATAAGGACGATAACAACGATGACAATGACGATATAAACGACGATGATTATGACAAAATAACGACGATATTAACGACGATAATTATGAGGATAATAAGGACGATGACAACGATGGTAATGACGATAATAACGACGACATTAACGACGATGAATATCACAAAATAACGACGATATTAACGACGATAATTATGAGGATAATAAGGACGATAACAACGATGATAATGACGATATTAACGACGATATTAACGACGATAATAACGACGATAATAACGACGATATTAACGACGATATTAACGACGATAAAAAGAAGATAATTACATTAATAACGACGATATTAACAAAGATAATTATGAGGATAATAAGGACGATAACAACGATGATAATGACGACATAAACGACGATGATTATGACAAAATAACGACGATATTAACGACGATAATTATGAGGATAATAAGGTCGATAACAACGATGATAATGACGATATAAACGACGATGCTTATGACAAAATAACGACGATATTAACGACGATATTAACAATGATAATTATAAAGATAACAACGAAGATAATGACGATAATAACGACGACATTAACGACGATGATTATGACAAATTAACGACGATATTAACGACGATAATTATGAGGATAATAAGGACGATAACAACGATGACAATGACGATATAAACGACGATGATTATGACAAAATAACGACGATATTAACGACGATAATTATGAGGATATTAAGGACGATGACAACGATGGTAATGACGATAATAACGACGACATTAACGACGATGAATATCACAAAATAACGACGATATTAACGACGATAATTATGAGGATAATAAGGACGATAACAACGATGATAATGACGATATTAACGACGATATTAACGACGATAATAACGACGATAATAACGACGATATTAACGACGATGATTATAACAAAATAACGACGATATTAACGACGATAATTATTAGGATAATAAGGTCGATAACAACGATGATAATGACGATATTAACGACGATATTAACGACGATAATAACGACGATATTAACGACGATATTAACGACGATAAAAAGAAGATAATGACAATAATAACGACGATATTAACAATGATAATTATGACGATAACAAAGAAGATAATGACGATAATAACGACGACATTAACGACGATGATTATGACAAATTAACGACGATATTAACGACGATAATTATGAGGATAATAAGGACGATAACAACGATGATAATGACGATATAAACGACGATGATTATGACAAAATAACGACGATATTAACGACGATAATTATGAGGATAATAAGGACGATGACAACGATGATAATGACGATAATAACGACGACATTAACGACGATGATTATGACAAAATAACGACGATATTAACGACGATAATTATGAGGATAATAAGGACGATAACAACGATGATAATGACGACATAAACGACGATGATTATGACTAAATAACGACGATATTAACGACGATAATTATGAGGATAATAAGGACGATAAGAACGATGATAATGACGATATTAACGACGATATTAACGACGATAATAACGACGATAATAACGACGATATTAACGACGATATTAACGACGATAAAAAGAAGATAATGACAATAGTAACGACGGTATTAAGGATGATAATTATGACGATAACAACGAAGATAATGACGATAATAACGACGACATTAACGACGATGATTATGACAAAATAACGACGATATTAACGACGATAATTATGAGGATAATAAGGACGATAACAACGATGATAATGACGATATAAATGACGATGATTATGACTAAATAACGACGATATTAACGACGATAATTATGAGGATAATAAGGACGATGACAACGATGATAATGACGATAATAACGACGACATAAACGACGATGATTATGACAAAATAACGACGATATTAACGACGATAATTATGAGGATAATAAGGTCGATAACAACGATGATAATGACGATATTAACGACGATATTAACGACGATAATAACGACGATATTAACGACGATAAAAAGAAGATAATGACAATAATAACGACGATATTAACAATGATAATTATGACGATAACAACGAAGATAATGACGATAATAACGTCGACATTAACGACGATGATTATGACAAATTAACGACGATATTAACGACGATAATTATGAGGATAATAAGGACGATAACAACGATGATAATGACGATATAAACGACGATGATTATGACAAAATAACGACGATATTAACGACGATATTAACAATGATAATTATAAAGATAACAACGAAGATAATGACGATAATAACGACGACATTAACGACGATGATTATGACAAATTAACGACGATATTAACGACGATAATTATGAGGATAATAAGGACGATAACAACGATGACAATGACGATATAAACGACGATGATTATGACAAAATAACGACGATATTAACGACGATAATTATGAGGATAATAAGGACGATAACAACGATGACAATGACGATATAAACGACGATGATTATGACAAAATAACGACGATATTAACGACGATAATTATGAGGATAATAAGGACGATGACAACGATGGTAATGACGATAATAACGACGTCATTAACGACGATGAATATCACAAAATAACGACGATATTAACGACGATAATTATGAGGATAATAAGGACGATAACAACGATGATAATGACGATATTAACGACGATATTAACGACGATAATAACGACGATAATAACGACGATATTAACGACGATGATTATAACAAAATAACGACGATATTAACGACGATAATTATTAGGATAATAAGGACGATAACAACGACGATAATGACGAAAATAACGACGAAAATAACGACGATAATAACGACGATATTAACGACGATGATTATCACAAAATAACGACGATATTAACAACGTTAATTATGAGGATAATAAGGACGATAACAACAGAGATAATGACGATAATAACGACGATAATAACGACGATAATAACGAATTAATAACGACGATATTAACGACGATAATATCGACGATATTAACGACGATAATAACGACGATAAAAAGAAGATAATGACAATAATAACGACGGTATTAACGATGATAATTATGACGATAACAACGAAGATAATGACCATAATAACGACGACATTAACGACGATGATTATGACAAAATAACGACGATATTAACGACGATAATTATGAGGATAATAAGGACGATAACAACGATGATAAATACGATATTAACGACGATATTAACGATGATAATAACGACGATAATAACGACGATATTAACGACGATATTAACGACGATAAAAAGAAGATAATGACATTAATAACGACGATATTAACAAAGATAATTATGAGGATAATAAGGACGATAACAACGATGATAATGACGACATAAACGACGATGATTATGACAAAATAACGACGATATTAACGACGATAATTATGAGGATAATAAGGTCGATAACAACGATGATAATGACGATATTAACGACGATATTAACGACGATAATAACGACGATATTAACGACGATATTAACGACGATAAAAAGAAGATAATGACAATAATAACGACGATATTAACAATGATAATTATGACGATAACAAAGAAGATAATGACGATAATAACGACGACATTAACGACGATGATTATGACAAATTAACGACGATATTAACGACGATAATTATGAGGATAATAAGGACGATAACAACGATGATAATGACGATATAAACGACGATGATTATGACAAAATAACGACGATATTAACGACGATAATTATGAGGATAATAAGGACGATGACAACGATGATAATGACGATAATAACGACGACATTAACGACGATGATTATGACAAAATAACGACGATATTAACGACGATAATTATGAGGATAATAAGGACGATAACAACGATGATAATGACGACATAAACGACGATGATTATGACTAAATAACGACGATATTAACGACGATAATTATGAGGATAATAAGGACGATGACAACGATGATAATGACGATAATAACGACGACATAAACGACGATGATTATGACAAAATAACGACGATATTAACGACGATAATTATGAGGATAATAAGGTCGATAACAACGATGATAATGACGATATTAACGACGATATTAACGACGATAATAACGACGATATTAACGACCATAAAAAGAAGATAATGACAATAATAACGACGATATTAACAATGATAATTATGACGATAACAACGAAGATAATGACGATAATAACGACGACATTAACGACGATGATTATGACAAATTAACGACGATATTAACGACGATAATTATGAGGATAATAAGGACGATAACAACGATGATAATGACGATATAAACGACGATGATTATGACAAAATAACGACGATATTAACGACGATATTAACAATGATAATTATAAAGATAACAACGAAGATAATGACGATAATAACGACGACATTAACGACGATGATTATGACAAATTAACGACGATATTAACGACGATAATTATGAGGATAATAAGGACGATAACAACGATGACAATGACGATATAAACGACGATGATTATGACAAAATAACGACGATATTAACGACGATAATTATGAGGATAATAAGGACGATGACAACGATGGTAATGACGATAATAACGACGACATTAACGACGATGAATATCACAAAATAACGACGATATTAACGACGATATTTATGAGGATAATAAGGACGATAACAACGATGATAATGACGATATTAACGACGATATTAACGACGATAATAACGACGATAATAACGACGATATTAACGACGATGATTATAACAAAATAACGACGATATTAACGACGATAATTATTAGGATAATAAGGTCGATAACAACGATGATAATGACGATATTAACGACGATATTAACGACGATAATAACGACGATATTAACGACGATATTAACGACGATAAAAAGACGATAATGACAATAATAACGACGATATTAACAATGATAATTATGACGATAACAAAGAAGATAATGACGATAATAACGACGACATTAACGACGATGATTATGACAAATTAACGACGATATTAACGACGATAATTATGAGGATAATAAGGACGATAACAACGATGATAATGACGATATAAACGACGATGATTATGACAAAATAACGACGATATTAACGACGATAATTATGAGGATAATAAGGACGATGACAACGATGATAATGACGATAATAACGACGACATTAACGACGATGATTATGACAAAATAACGACGATATTAACGACGATAATTATGAGGATAATAAGGACGATAACAACGATGATAATGACGACATAAACGACGAGGATTATGACTAAATAACGACGATATTAACGACGATAATTATGAGGATAATAAGGACGATAACAACGATGATAATGACGATATTAACGACGATATTAACGACGATAATAACGACGATAATAACGACGATATTAACGACGATATTAACGACGATAAAAAGAAGATAATGACAATAGTAACGACGGTATTAAGGATGATAATTATGACGATAACAACGAAGATAATGACGATAATAACGACGACATTAACGACGATGATTATGACAAAATAACGACGATATTAACGACGATAATTATGAGGATAATAAGGACGATAACAACGATGATAATGACGATATAAATGACGATGATTATGACTAAATAACGACGATATTAACGACGATAATTATGAGGATAATAAGGACGATGACAACGATGATAATGACGATAATAACGACGACATAAACGACGATGATTATGACAAAATAACGACGATATTAACGACGATAATTATGAGGATAATAAGGTCGATAACAACGATGATAATGACGATATTAACGACGATATTAACGACGATAATAACGACGATATTAACGACGATAAAAAGAAGATAATGACAATAATAACGACGATATTAACAATGATAATTATGACGATAACAACGAAGATAATGACGATAATAACGACGACATTAACGACGATGATTATGACAAATTAACGACGATATTAACGACGATAATTATGAGGATAATAAGGACGATAACAACGATGATAATGACGATATAAACGACGATGATTATGACAAAATAACGACGATATTAACGACGATATTAACAATGATAATTATAAAGATAACAACGAAGATAATGACGATAATAACGACGACATTAACGACGATGATTATGACAAATTAACGACGATATTAACGACGATAATTATGAGGATAATAAGGACGATAACAACGATGACAATGACGATATAAACGACGATGATTATGACAAAATAACGACGATATTAACGACGATAATTATGAAGATAATAAGGACGATAACAACGATGACAATGACGATATAAACGACGATGATTATGACAAAATAACGACGATATTAACGACGATAATTATGAGGATAATAAGGACGATGACAACGATGGTAATGACGATAATTACGACGACATTAACGACGATGAATATCACAAAATAACGACGATATTAACGACGATAATTATGAGGATAATAAGGACGATAACAACGATGATAATGACGATATTAACGACGATATTAACGACGATAATAACGACGATAATAACGACGATATTAACGACGATGATTATAACAAAATAACGACGATATTAACGACGATAATTATTAGGATAATAAGGACGATAACAACGACGATAATGACGAAATTAACGACGAAAATAACGACGATAATAACGACGATATTAACGACGATGATTATCACAAAATAACGACGATATTAACAACGTTAATTATGAGGATAATAAGGACGATAACAACAGAGATAATGACGATAATAACGACGATATTAACGACGATAATAACGAATTAATAACGACGATAAAAAGAAGATAATGACAATAATAACGACGGTATTAACGATGATAATTATGACGATAACAACGAAGATAATGACCATAATAACGACGACATTAACGACGATGATTATGACAAAATAACGACGATATTAACGACGATAATTATGAGGATAATAAGGACGATAACAACGATGATAATGACGATATTAACGACGATATTAACGACGATAAAAAGAAGATAATGACAATAATAACGACAGTATTAACGATGATAATTATGACGATAACAACGAAGATAATGACGATAATAACGACGACATTAACGACGATGATTATGACAAAATAACGACGATATTAACGACGATAATTATGAGGATAATAAGGACGATAACAACGATGATAAATACGATATTAACGACGATATTAACGACGATAATAACGACGATAATAACGACGATATTAACGACGATATTAACGACGATAAAAAGAAGATAATGACAATAATAACGACGATATTAACAATGATAATTATGACGATAACAAAGAAGATAATGACGATAATAACGACGACATTAACGACGATGATTATGACAAATTAACGACGATATTAACGACGATAATTATGAGGATAATAAGGACGATAACAACGATGATAATGACGATATAAACGACGATGATTATGACAAAATAACGACGATATTAACGACGATAATTATGAGGATAATAAGGACGATGACAACGATGATAATGACGATAATAACGACGACATTAACGACGATGATTATGACAAAATAACGACGATATTAACGACGATAATTATGAGGATAATAAGGACGATAACAACGATGATAATGACGACATAAACGACGATGATTATGACTAAATAACGACGATATTAACGACGATAATTATGAGGATAATAAGGACGATGACAACGATGATAATGACGATAATAACGACGACATAAACGACGATGATTATGACAAAATAACGACGATATTAACGACGATAATTATGAGGATAATAAGGTCGATAACAACGATGATAATGACGATATTAACGACGATATTAACGACGATAATAACGACGATATTAACGACCATAAAAAGAAGATAATGACAATAATAACGACGATATTAACAATGATAATTATGACGATAACAACGAAGATAATGACGATAATAACGACGACATTAACGACGATGATTATGACAAATTAACGACGATATTAACGACGATAATTATGAGGATAATAAGGACGATAACAACGATGATAATGACGATATAAACGACGATGATTATGACAAAATAACGACGATATTAACGACGATATTAACAATGATAATTATAAAGATAACAACGAAGATAATGACGATAATAACGACGACATTAACGACGATGATTATGACAAATTAACGACGATATTATCGACGATAATTATGAGGATAATAAGGACGATAACAACGATGACAATGACGATATAAACGACGATGATTATGACAAAATAACGACGATATTAACGACGATAATTATGAGGATAATAAGGACGATGACAACGATGGTAATGACGATAATAACGACGACATTAACGACGATGAATATCACAAAATAACGACGATATTAACGACGATATTTATGAGGATAATAAGGACGATAACAACGATGATAATGACGATATTAACGACGATATTAACGACGATAATAACGACGATAATTACGACGATATTAACGACGATGATTATAACAAAATAACGACGATATTAACGACGATAATTATTAGGATAATAAGGTCGATAACAACGATGATAATGACGATATTAACGACGATATTAACGACGATAATAACGACGATATTAACGACGATATTAACGACGATAAAAAGACGATAATGACAATAATAACGACGATATTAACAATGATAATTATGACGATAACAAAGAAGATAATGACGATAATAACGACGACATTAACGACGATGATTATGACAAATTAACGACGATATTAACGACGATAATTATGAGGATAATAAGGACGATAACAACGATGATAATGACGATATAAACGACGATGATTATGACAAAATAACGACGATATTAACGACGATAATTATGAGGATAATAAGGACGATGACAACGATGATAATGACGATAATAACGACGACATTAACGACGATGATTATGACAAAATAACGACGATATTAACGACGATAATTATGAGGATAATAAGGACGATAACAACGATGATAATGACGACATAAACGACGATGATTATGACTAAATAACGACGATATTAACGACGATAATTATGAGGATAATAAGGACGATGACAACGATGATAATGACGATAATAACGACGACATAAACGACGATGATTATGACAAAATAACGACGATATTAACGACGATAATTATGAGGATAATAAGGTCGATAACAACGATGATAATGACGATATTAACGACGATATTAACGACGATAATAACGACGATATTAACGACCATAAAAAGAAGATAATGACAATAATAACGACGATATTAACAATGATAATTATGACGATAACAACGAAGATAATGACGATAATAACGACGACATTAACGACGATGATTATGACAAATTAACGACGATATTAACGACGATAATTATGAGGATAATAAGGACGATAACAACGATGATAATGACGATATAAACGACGATGATTATGACAAAATAACGACGATATTAACGACGATATTAACAATGATAATTATAAAGATAACAACGAAGATAATGACGATAATAACGACGACATTAACGACGATGATTATGACAAATTAACGACGATATTAACGACGATAATTATGAGGATAATAAGGACGATAACAACGATGACAATGACGATATAAACGACGATGATTATGACAAAATAACGACGATATTAACGACGATAATTATGAGGATAATAAGGACGATGACAACGATGGTAATGACGATAATAACGACGACATTAACGACGATGAATATCACAAAATAACGACGATATTAACGACGATATTTATGAGGATAATAAGGACGATAACAACGATGATAATGACGATATTAACGACGATATTAACGACGATAATAACGACGATAATTACGACGATATTAACGACGATGATTATAACAAAATAACGACGATATTAACGACGATAATTATTAGGATAATAAGGTCGATAACAACGATGATAATGACGATATTAACGACGATATTAACGACGATAATAACGACGATATTAACGACGATATTAACGACGATAAAAAGACGATAATGACAATAATAACGACGATATTAACAATGATAATTATGACGATAACAAAGAAGATAATGACGATAATAACGACGACATTAACGACGATGATTATGACAAATTAACGACGATATTAACGACGATAATTATGAGGATAATAAGGACGATAACAACGATGATAATGACGATATAAACGACGATGATTATGACAAAATAACGACGATATTAACGACGATAATTATGAGGATAATAAGGACGATGACAACGATGATAATGACGATAATAACGACGACATTAACGACGATGATTATGACAAAATAACGACGATATTAACGACGATAATTATGAGGATAATAAGGACGATAACAACGATGATAATGACGACATAAACGACGAGGATTATGACTAAATAACGACGATATTAACGACGATAATTATGAGGATAATAAGGACGATAACAACGATGATAATGACGATATTAACGACGATATTAACGACGATAATAACGACGATAATAACGACGATATTAACGACGATATTAACGACGATAAAAAGAAGATAATGACAATAGTAACGACGGTATTAAGGATGATAATTATGACGATAACAACGAAGATAATGACGATAATAACGACGACATTAACGACGATGATTATGACAAAATAACGACGATATTAACGACGATAATTATGAGGATAATAAGGACGATAACAACGATGATAATGACGATATAAATGACGATGATTATGACTAAATAACGACGATATTAACGACGATAATTATGAGGATAATAAGGACGATGACAACGATGATAATGACGATAATAACGACGACATAAACGACGATGATTATGACAAAATAACGACGATATTAACGACGATAATTATGAGGATAATAAGGTCGATAACAACGATGATAATGACGATATTAACGACGATATTAACGACGATAATAACGACGATATTAACGACGATAAAAAGAAGATAATGACAATAATAACGACGATATTAACAATGATAATTATGACGATAACAACGAAGATAATGACGATAATAACGACGACATTAACGACGATGATTATGACAAATTAACGACGATATTAACGACGATAATTATGAGGATAATAAGGACGATAACAACGATGATAATGACGATATAAACGACGATGATTATGACAAAATAACGACGATATTAACGACGATATTAACAATGATAATTATAAAGATAACAACGAAGATAATGACGATAATAACGACGACATTAACGACGATGATTATGACAAATTAACGACGATATTAACGACGATAATTATGAGGATAATAAGGACGATAACAACGATGACAATGACGATATAAACGACGATGATTATGACAAAATAACGACGATATTAACGACGATAATTATGAGGATAATAAGGACGATAACAACGATGACAATGACGATATAAACGACGATGATTATGACAAAATAACGACGATATTAACGACGATAATTATGAGGATAATAAGGACGATGACAACGATGGTAATGACGATAATTACGACGACATTAACGACGATGAATATCACAAAATAACGACGATATTAACGACGATAATTATGAGGATAATAAGGACGATAACAACGATGATAATGACGATATTAACGACGATATTAACGACGATAATAACGACGATAATAACGACGATATTAACGACGATGATTATAACAAAATAACGACGATATTAACGACGATAATTATTAGGATAATAAGGACGATAACAACGACGATAATGACGAAATTAACGACGAAAATAACGACGATAATAACGACGATATTAACGACGATGATTATCACAAAATAACGACGATATTAACAACGTTAATTATGAGGATAATAAGGACGATAACAACAGAGATAATGACGATAATAACGACGATATTAACGACGATAATAACGAATTAATAACGACGATAAAAAGAAGATAATGACAATAATAACGACGGTATTAACGATGATAATTATGACGATAACAACGAAGATAATGACCATAATAACGACGACATTAACGACGATGATTATGACAAAATAACGACGATATTAACGACGATAATTATGAGGATAATAAGGACGATAACAACGATGATAATGACGATATTAACGACGATATTAACGACGATAAAAAGAAGATAATGACAATAATAACGACAGTATTAACGATGATAATTATGACGATAACAACGAAGATAATGACGATAATAACGACGACATTAACGACGATGATTATGACAAAATAACGACGATATTAACGACGATAATTATGAGGATAATAAGGACGATAACAACGATGATAAATACGATATTAACGACGATATTAACGACGATAATAACGACGATAATAACGACGATATTAACGACGATATTAACGACGATAAAAAGAAGATAATGACATTAATAACGACGATATTAACAAAGATAATTATGAGGATAATAAGGACGATAACAACGATGATAATGACGACATAAACGACGATGATTATGACAAAATAACGACGATATTAACGACGATAATTATGAGGATAATAAGGTCGATAACAACGATGATAATGACGATATTAACGACGATATTAACGACGATAATAACGACGATATTAACGACGATATTAACGACGATAAAAAGAAGATAATGACAATAATAACGACGATATTAACAATGATAATTATGACGATAACAAAGAAGATAATGACGATAATAACGACGACATTAACGACGATGATTATGACAAATTAACGACGATATTAACGACGATAATTATGAGGATAATAAGGACGATAACAACGATGATAATGACGATATAAACGACGATGATTATGACAAAATAACGACGATATTAACGACGATAATTATGAGGATAATAAGGACGATAACAACGATGATAATGACGATAATAACGACGACATTAACGACGATGATTATGACAAAATAACGACGATATTAACGACGATAATTATGAGGATAATAAGGACGATAACAACGATGATAATGACGACATAAACGACGATGATTATGACTAAATAACGACGATATTAACGACGATAATTATGAGGATAATAAGGACGATAACAACGATGATAATGACGATATTAACGACGATATTAACGACGATAATAACGACGATAATAACGACGAAATTAACGACGATATTAACGACGATAAAAAGAAGATAATGACAATAGTAACGACGGTATTAAGGATGATAATTATGACGATAACAACGAAGATAATGACGATAATAACGACGACATTAACGACGATGATTATGACAAAATAACGACGATATTAACGACGATAATTATGAGGATAATAAGGACGATAACAACGATGATAATGACGATATAAATGACGATGATTATGACTAAATAACGACGATATTAACGACGATAATTATGAGGATAATAAGGACGATGACAACGATGATAATGACGATAATAACGACGACATAAACGACGATGATTATGACAAAATAACGACGATATTAACGACGATAATAATGAGGATAATAAGGTCGATAACAACGATGATAATGACGATATTAACGACGATATTAACGACGATAATAACGACGATATTAACGACGATATTAACGACGATAAAAAGAAGATAATGACAATAATAACGACGATGTTAACAATGATAATTATGACGATAACAACGAAGATAATGACGATAATAACGACGACATTAACGACGATGATTATGACAAATTAACGACGATATTAACGACGATAATTATGAGGATAATAAGGACGATAACAACGATGATAATGACGATATAAACGACGATGATTATGACAAAATAACGACGATATTAACGACGATATTAACAATGATAATTATGACGATAACATCGAAGATAATGACGATAATAACGACGACATTAACGACGATGATTATGACAAATTAACGACGATATTAACGACGATAATTATGAGGATAATAAGGACGATAACAACGATGACAATGACGATATAAACGACGATGATTATGACAAAATAACGACGATATTAACGACGATAATTATGAGGATAATAAGGACGATGACAACGATGGTAATGACGATAATAACGACGACATTAACGACGATGAATATCACAAAATAACGACGATATTAACGACGATAATTATGAGGATAATAAGGACGATAACAACGATGATAATGACGATATTAACGACGATATTAACGACGATAATAACGACGATAATAACGACGATATTAACGACGATGATTATAACAAAATAACGACGATAATTATTAGGATAATAAGGACGATAACAACGACGATAATGACGAAATTAACGACGAAAATAACGACGATAATAACGACGATATTAACGACGATGATTATCACAAAATAACGACGATATTAACAACGTTAATTATGAGGATAATAAGGACGATAACAACAGAGATAATGACGATAATAACGACGATATTAACGACGATAATAACGAATTAATAACGACGATATTAACGACGATAATAACGACGATAATAACGACGATATTAACGACGATAATAACGACGATAAAAAGAAGATAATGACAATAATAACGACGGTATTAACGATGATAATTATGACGATAACAACGAAGATAATGACCATAATAACGACGACATTAACGACGATGATTATGACAAAATAACGACGATATTAACGACGATAATTATGAGGATAATAAGGACGATAACAACGATGATAATGACGATATTAACGACGATATTAACGACGATAAAAAGAAGATAATGACAATAATAACGACAGTATTAACGATGATAATTATGACGATAACAACGAAGATAATGACGATAATAACGACGACATTAACGACGATGATTATGACAAAATAACGACGATATTAACGACGATAATTATGAGGATAATAAGGACGATAACAACGATGATAATGACGATATAAATGACGATGATTATGACTAAATAACGACGATATTAACGACGATAATTATGAGGATAATAAGGACGATGACAGCGATGATAATGACGATAATAACGACGACATTAACGACGATGATTATGACAAAATAACGACGATATTAACGACGATAATTATGAGGATAATAAGGACGATAACAACGATGATAAATACGATATTAACGACGATATTAACGACGATAATAACGACGATAATAACGACGATATTAACGACGATATTAACGACGATAAAAAGAAGATAATGACATTAATAACGACGATATTAACAAAGATAATTATGAGGATAATAAGGACGATAACAACGATGATATTGACGACATAAACGACGATGATTATGACAAAATAACGACGATATTAACGACGATAATTATGAGGATAATAAGGACGATAACAACGATGATAATGACGACATAAACGACGATGATTATGACAAAATAACGACGATATTAACGACGATAATTATGAGGATAATAAGGACGATAACAACGATGATAATGACGATATTAACGACGATATTAACGACGATATTAACGACGATAATAACGACGATATTAACGACGATATTAACGACGATAAAAAGAAGATAATGACAATAATAACGACGGTATTAACGATGATAATTATGACGATAACAACGAAGATAATGACCATAATAACGACGACATTAACGACGATGATAATGACAAAATAACGACGATATTAACGACGATAATTATGAGGATAATAAGGACGATAACAACGATGATAATGACGATATTAACGACGATATTAACGACGATAATAACGACGATAATAACGACGATATTAACGACGATATTAACGACGATAAAAAGAAGATAATGACAATAATAACGACGGTATTAACGATGATAATTATGACGATAACAACGAAGATAATGACGATAATAACGACGACATTAACGACGATGATTATGACAAAATAACGACGATATTAACGACGATAATTATGAGGATAATAAGGACGATAACAACGATGATAATGACGATATAAATGACGATGATTATGACTAAATAACGACGATATTAACGACGATAATTATGAGGATAATAAGGACGATGACAACGATGATAATGACGATAATAACGACGATATTAACGACGATAATAACGACGATAAAAAGAAGATAATGACAATAATAACGACGGTATTAACGATGATAATTATGACGATAACAACGAAGATAATGACCATAATAACGACGACATTAACGACGATGATTATGACAAAATAACGACGATATTAACGACGATAATTATGAGGATAATAAGGACGATAACAACGATGATAATGACGATATTAACGACGATATTAACGACGATAAAAAGAAGATAATGACAATAATAACGACAGTATTAACGATGATAATTATGACGATAACAACGAAGATAATGACGATAATAACGACGACATTAACGACGATGATTATGACAAAATAACGACGATATTAACGACGATAATTATGAGGATAATAAGGACGATAACAACGATGATAAATACGATATTAACGACGATATTAACGACGATAATAACGACGATAATAACGACGATATTAACGACGATATTAACGACGATAAAAAGAAGATAATGACATTAATAACGACGATATTAACAAAGATAATTATGAGGATAATAAGGACGATAACAACGATGATAATGACGACATAAACGACGATGATTATGACAAAATAACGACGATATTAACGACGATAATTATGAGGATAATAAGGTCGATAACAACGATGATAATGACGATATTAACGACGATATTAACGACGATAATAACGACGATATTAACGACGATATTAACGACGATAAAAAGAAGATAATGACAATAATAACGACGATATTAACAATGATAATTATGACGATAACAAAGAAGATAATGACGATAATAACGACGACATTAACGACGATGATTATGACAAATTAACGACGATATTAACGACGATAATTATGAGGATAATAAGGACGATAACAACGATGATAATGACGATATAAACGACGATGATTATGACAAAATAACGACGATATTAACGACGATAATTATGAGGATAATAAGGACGATGACAACGATGATAATGACGATAATAACGACGACATTAACGACGATGATTATGACAAAATAACGACGATATTAACGACGATAATTATGAGGATAATAAGGACGATAACAACGATGATAATGACGACATAAACGACGATGATTATGACTAAATAACGACGATATTAACGACGATAATTATGAGGATAATAAGGACGATAACAACGATGATAATGACGATATTAACGACGATATTAACGACGATAATAACGACGATAATAACGACGAAATTAACGACGATATTAACGACGATAAAAAGAAGATAATGACAATAGTAACGACGGTATTAAGGATGATAATTATGACGATAACAACGAAGATAATGACGATAATAACGACGACATTAACGACGATGATTATGACAAAATAACGACGATATTAACGACGATAATTATGAGGATAATAAGGACGATAACAACGATGATAATGACGATATAAATGACGATGATTATGACTAAATAACGACGATATTAACGACGATAATTATGAGGATAATAAGGACGATGACAACGATGATAATGACGATAATAACGACGACATAAACGACGATGATTATGACAAAATAACGACGATATTAACGACGATAATTATGAGGATAATAAGGTCGATAACAACGATGATAATGACGATATTAACGACGATATTAACGACGATAATAACGACGATATTAACGACGATATTAACGACGATAAAAAGAAGATAATGACAATAATAACGACGATGTTAACAATGATAATTATGACGATAACAACGAAGATAATGACGATAATAACGACGACATTAACGACGATGATTATGACAAATTAACGACGATATTAACGACGATATTTATGAGGATAATAAGGACGATAACAACGATGATAATGACGATATAAACGACGATGATTATGACAAAATAACGACGATATTAACGACGATATTAACAATGATAATTATGACGATAACAACGAAGATAATGACGATAATAACGACGACATTAACGACGATGATTATGACAAATTAACGACGATATTAACGACGATAATTATGAGGATAATAAGGACGATAACAACGATGACAATGACGATATAAACGACGATGATTATGACAAAATAACGACGATATTAACGACGATAATTATGAGGATAATAAGGACGATGACAACGATGGTAATGACGATAATAACGACGACATTAACGACGATGAATATCACAAAATAACGACGATATTAACGACGATAATTATGAGGATAATAAGGACGATAACAACGATGATAATGACGATATTAACGACGATATTAACGACGATAATAACGACGATAATAACGACGATATTAACGACGATGATTATAACAAAATAACGACGATAATTATTAGGATAATAAGGACGATAACAACGACGATAATGACGAAATTAACGACGAAAATAACGACGATAATAACGACGATATTAACGACGATGATTATCACAAAATAACGACGATATTAACAACGTTAATTATGAGGATAATAAGGACGATAACAACAGAGATAATGACGATAATAACGACGATATTAACGACGATAATAACGAATTAATAACGACGATATTAACGACGATAATAACGACGATAATATCGACGATATTAACGACGATAATAACGACGATAAAAAGAAGATAATGACAATAATAACGACGGTATTAACGATGATAATTATGACGATAACAACGAAGATAATGACCATAATAACGACGACATTAACGACGATGATTATGACAAAATAACGACGATATTAACGACGATAATTATGAGGATAATAAGGACGATAACAACGATGATAATGACGATATTAACGACGATATTAACGACGATAAAAAGAAGATAATGACAATAATAACGACAGTATTAACGATGATAATTATGACGATAACAACGAAGATAATGACGATAATAACGACGACATTAACGACGATGATTATGACAAAATAACGACGATATTAACGACGATAATTATGAGGATAATAAGGACGATAACAACGATGATAATGACGATATAAATGACGATGATTATGACTAAATAACGACGATATTAACGACGATAATTATGAGGATAATAAGGACGATGACAACGATGATAATGACGATAATAACGACGACATTAACGACGATGATTATGACAAAATAACGACGATATTAACGACGATAATTATGAGGATAATAAGGACGATAACAACGATGATAAATACGATATTAACGACGATATTAACGACGATAATAACGACGATAATAACGACGATATTAACGACGATATTAACGACGATAAAAAGAAGATAATGACATTAATAACGACGATATTAACAAAGATAATTATGAGGATAATAAGGACGATAACAACGATGATAATGACGACATAAACGACGATGATTATGACAAAATAACGACGATATTAACGACGATAATTATGAGGATAATAAGGACGATAACAACGATGATAATGACGACATAAACGACGATGATTATGACAAAATAACGACGATATTAACGACGATAATTATGAGGATAATAAGGACGATAACAACGATGATAATGACGATATTAACGACGATATTAACGACGATAATAACGACGATTAAACGACGATATTAACGACGATATTAACGACGATAAAAAGAAGATAATGACAATAATAACGACGGTAATAACGATGATAATTATGACGATAACAACGAAGATATGACCATAATAACGACGACATTAACGACGATGATTATGACAAAATAACGACGATATTAACGACGATAATTATGAGGATAATAAGGACGATAACAACGATGATAATGACGATATTAACGACGATAATAACGACGATAATAACGACGATATTAACGACGATATTAACGACGATAAAAAGAAGATAATGACAATAATAACGACGATATTAACAATGATAATTATGACGATAACAACGAAGATAATGACGATAATAACGACGACATTAACGACGATGATTATGACAAATTAACGACGATATTAACGACGATAATTATGAGGATAATAAGGACGATAACAACGATGATAATGACGATATAAACGACGATGATTATGACAAAATAACGACGATATTAACGACGATAATTATGATGATAATAAGGACGATGACAACGATGGTAATGACGATAATAACGACGACATTAACGACGATGAATATCACAAAATAACGACGATATTAACGACGATAATTATGAGGATAATAAGGACGATAACAACGATGATAGAGAAGATATTAACGACGATATTAACGACGATAATAACGACGATATTAACGACGATATTAACGACGATAAAAAGAAGATAATGACAATAATAACGACGGTATTAACGATGATAATTATGACGATAACAACGAAGATAATGACCATAATAACGACGACATTAACGACGATGATTATGACAAAATAACGACGATATTAACGACGATAATTATGAGGATAATAAGGACGATAACAACGATGATAATGACGATATTAACGACGATATTAACGACGATATTAACGACGATAATAACGACGATATTAACGACGATATTAACGACGATAAAAAGAAGATAATGACAATAATAACGACGGTATTAACGATGATAATTATGACGATAACAACGAAGATAATGACCATAATAACGACGACATTAACGACGATGATAATGACAAAATAACGACGATATTAACGACGATAATTATGAGGATAATAAGGACGATAACAACGATGATAATGACGATATTAACGACGATATTAACGACGATAATAACGACGATAATAACGACGATATTAACGACGATATTAACGACGATAAAAAGAAGATAATGACAATAATAACGACGGTATTAACGATGATAATTATGACGATAACAACGAAGATAATGACGATAATAACGACGACATTAACGACGATGATTATGACAAAATAACGACGATATTAACGACGATAATTATGAGGATAATAAGGACGATAACAACGATGATAATGACGATATAAATGACGATGATTATGACTAAATAACGACGATATTAACGACGATAATTATGAGGATAATAAGGACGATGACAACGATGATAATGACGATAATAACGACGACATTAACGACGATGATTATGACAAAATAACGACGATATTAACGACGAAAATTATGAGGATAATAAGGACGATAACAACGATGATAAATACGATATTAACGACGATATTAACGACGATAATAACGACGATATTAACGACGATATTAACGACGATAAAAAGAAGATAATGACATTAATAACGACGATATTAACAAAGATAATTATGAGGATAATAAGGACGATAACAACGATGATAATGACGACATAAACGACGATGATTATGACAAAATAACGACGATATTAACGACGATAATTATGAGGATAATAAGGTCGATAACAACGATGATAATGACGATATTAACGACGATATTAACGACGATAATAACGACGATATTAACGACGATATTAACGACGATAAAAAGAAGATAATGACAATAATAACGACGATATTACTAATGATAATTATGACGATAACAAAGAAGATAATGACGATAATAACGACGACATTAACGACGATGATTATGACAAATTAACGACGATATTAACGACGATAATTATGAGGATAATAAGGACGATAACAACGATGATAATGACGACATAAACGACGATGATTATGACTAAATAACGACGATATTAACGACGATAATTATGAGGATAATAAGGACGATAACAACGATGATAATGACGATATTAACGACGATATTAACGACGATAATAACGACGATAATAACGACGATATTAACGACGATATTAACGACGATAAAAAGAAGATAATGACAATAGTAACGACGGTATTAAGGATGATAATTATGACGATAACAACGAAGATAATGACGATAATAACGACGACATTAACGACGATGATTATGACAAAATAACGACGATATTAACGACGATAATTATGAGGATAATAAGGACGATAACAACGATGATAATGACGATATTAACGACGATATTAACGACGATAATAACGACGATAATAACGACGATATTAACGACGATATTAACGACGATAAAAAGAAGATAATGACAATAATAACGACGATATTAACAATGATAATTATGACGATAACAACGAAGATAATGACGATAATAACGACGACATTAACGACGATGATTATGACAAATTAACGACGATATTAACGACGATAATTATGAGGATAATAAGGACGATAACAACGATGATAATGACGATATAAACGACGATGATTATGACAAAATAACGACGATATTAACGACGATATTAACAATGATAATTATGACGATAACAACGAAGATAATGACGATAATAACGACGACATTAACGACGATGATTATGACAAATTAACGACGATATTAACGACGATAATTATGAGGATAATAAGGACGATAACAACGATGACAATGACGATATAAACGACGATGATTATGACAAAATAACGACGATATTAACGACGATAATTATGAGGATAATAAGGACGATGACAACGATGGTAATGACGATAATAACGACGACATTAACGACGATGAATATCACAAAATAACGACGATATTAACGACGATAATTATGAGGATAATAAGGACGATAACAACGATGATAATGACGATATTAACGACGATATTAACGACGATAATAACGACGATAATAACGACGATATTAACGACGATGATTATAACAAAATAACGACGATATTAACGACGATAATTATTAGGATAATAAGGACGATAACAACGACGATAATGACGAAATTAACGACGAAAATAACGACGATAATAACGACGATATTAACGACGATGATTATCACAAAATAACGACGATATTAACAACGTTAATTATGAGGATAATAAGGACGATAACAACAGAGATAATGACGATAATAACGACGATATTAACGACGATAATAACGAATTAATAACGACGATATTAACGACGATAATAACGACGATAATATTGACGATATTAACGACGATAATAACGACGATAAAAAGAAGATAATGACAATAATAACGACGGTATTAACGATGATAATTATGACGATAACAACGAAGATAATGACCATAATAACGACGACATTAACGACGATGATTATGACAAATTAACGACGATATTAACGACGATAATTATGAGGATAATAAGGACGATAACAACGATGATAATGACGATATTAACGACGATATTAACGACGATAATAACGACGATAATAACGACGATATTAACGACGATAATAACGAATTAATAACGACGATATTAACGACGATAATAACGACGATAATATCGACGATATTAACGACGATAATAACGACGATAAAAAGAAGATAATGACAATAATAACGACGGTATTAACGATGATAATTATGACGATAACAACGAAGATAATGACCATAATAACGACGACATTAACGACGATGATTATGACAAAATAACGACGATATTAACGACGATAATTATGAGGATAATAAGGACGATAACAACGATGATAATGACGATATTAACGACGATATTAACGACGATAAAAAGAAGATAATGACAATAATAACGACAGTATTAACGATGATAATTATGACGATAACAACGAAGATAATGACGATAATAACGACGACATTAACGACGATGATTATGACAAAATAACGACGATATTAACGACGATAATTATGAGGATAATAAGGACGATAACAACGATGATAATGACGATATAAATGACGATGATTATGACTAAATAACGACGATATTAACGACGATAATTATGAGGATAATAAGGACGATGACAACGATGATAATGACGATAATAACGACGACATTAACGACGATGATTATGACAAAATAACGACGATATTAACGACGATAATTATGAGGATAATAAGGACGATAACAACGATGATAAATACGATATTAACGACGATATTAACGACGATAATAACGACGATAATAACGACGATATTAACGACGATATTAACGACGATAAAAAGAAGATAATGACATTAATAACGACGATATTAACAAAGATAATTATGAGGATAATAAGGACGATAACAACGATGATAATGACGGCATAAACGACGATGATTATGACAAAATAACGACGATATTATCGACGATAATTATGAGGATAATAAGGACGATAACAACGATGATAATGACGACATAAACGACGATGATTATGACAAAATAACGACGATATTAACGACGATAATTATGAGGATAATAAGGACGATAACAACGATGATAATGACGATATTAACGACGATATTAACGACGATAATAACGACGATTAAACGACGATATTAACGACGATATTAACGACGATAAAAAGAAGATAATGACAATAATAACGACGGTATTAACGATGATAATTATGACGATAACAACGAAGATATGACCATAATAACGACGACATTAACGACGATGATTATGACAAAATAACGACGATATTAACGACGATAATTATGAGGATAATAAGGACGATAACAACGATGATAATGACGATATTAACGACGATAATAACGACGATAATAACGACGATATTAACGACGATATTAACGACGATAAAAAGAAGATAATGACAATAATAACGACGATATTAACAATGATAATTATGACGATAACAACGAAGATAATGACGATAATAACGACGACATTAACGACGATGATTATGACAAATTAACGACGATATTAACGACGATAATTATGAGGATAATAAGGACGATAACAACGATGATAATGACGATATAAACGACGATGATTATGACAAAATAACGACGATATTAACTACGATAATTATGATGATAATAAGGACGATGACAACGATGGTAATGACGATAATAACGACGACATTAACGACGATGAATATCACAAAATAACGACGATATTAACGACGATAATTATGAGGATAATAAGGACGATAACAACGATGATAGAGAAGATATTAACGACGATATTAACGACGATAATAACGACGATATTAACGACGATATTAACGACGATAAAAAGAAGATAATGACAATAATAACGACGGTATTAACGATGATAATTATGACGATAACAACGAAGATAATGACCATAATAACGACGACATTAACGACGATGATTATGACAAAATAACGACGATATTAACGACGATAATTATGAGGATAATAAGGACGATAACAACGATGATAATGACGATATTAACGACGATATTAACGACGATATTAACGACGATATTAACGACGATATTAACGACGATAAAAAGAAGATAATGACAATAATAACGACGATATTAACAATGATAATTATGACGATAACAACGAAGATAATGACGATAATAACGACGACATTAACGACGATGATTATGACAAATTAACGACGATATTAACGACGATAATTATGAGGATAATAAGGACGATAACAACGATGATAATGACGATATAAACGACGATGATTATGACAAAATAACGACGATATTAACGACGATAATTATGAGGATAATAAGGACGATAACAACGATGATAAATACGATATTAACGACGATAATAACGACGATATTAACGACGATAATAACGAATTAATAACGACGATATTAACGACGATAATAACGACGATAATATCGACGATATTAACGACGATAATAACGACGATAAAAAGAAGATAATGACAATAATAACGACGGTATTAACGATGATAATTATGACGATAACAACGAAGATAATGACCATAATAACGACGACATTAACGACGATGATTATGACAAAATAACGACGATATTAACGACGATAATTATGAGGATAATAAGGACGATAACAACGATGATAATGACGATATTAACGACGATATTAACGACGATAAAAAGAAGATAATGACAATAATAACGACAGTATTAACGATGATAATTATGACGATAACAACGAAGATAATGACGATAATAACGACGACATTAACGACGATGATTATGACAAAATAACGACGATATTAACGACGATAATTATGAGGATAATAAGGACGATAACAACGATGATAATGACGATATAAATGACGATGATTATGACTAAATAACGACGATATTAACGACGATAATTATGAGGATAATAAGGACGATGACAACGATGATAATGACGATAATAACGACGACATTAACGACGATGATTATGACAAAATAACGACGATATTAACGACGATAATTATGAGGATAATAAGGACGATAACAACGATGATAAATACGATATTAACGACGATATTAACGACGATAATAACGACGATAATAACGACGATATTAACGACGATATTAACGACGATAAAAAGAAGATAATGACATTAATAACGACGATATTAACAAAGATAATTATGAGGATAATAAGGACGATAACAACGATGATAATGACGACATAAACGACGATGATTATGACAAAATAACGACGATATTAACGACGATAATTATGAGGATAATAAGGACGATAACAACGATGATAATGACGACATAAACGACGATGATTATGACAAAATAACGACGATATTAACGACGATAATTATGAGGATAATAAGGACGATAACAACGATGATAATGACGATATTAACGACGATATTAACGACGATAATAACGACGATTAAACGACGATATTAACGACGATATTAACGACGATAAAAAGAAGATAATGACAATAATAACGACGGTATTAACGATGATAATTATGACGATAACAACGAAGATATGACCATAATAACGACGACATTAACGACGATGATTATGACAAAATAACGACGATAATTATGAGGATAATAAGGACGATAACAACGATGATAATGACGATATTAACGACGATAATAACGACGATAATAACGACGATATTAACGACGATATTAACGACGATAAAAAGAAGATAATGACAATAATAACGACGATATTAACAATGATAATTATGACGATAACAACGAAGATAATGACGATAATAACGACGACATTAACGACGATGATTATGACAAATTAACGACGATATTAACGACGATAATTATGAGGATAATAAGGACGATAACAACGATGATAATGACGATATAAACGACGATGATTATGACAAAATAACGACGATATTAACGACGATAATTATGATGATAATAAGGACGATGACAACGATGGTAATGACGATAATAACGACGACATTAACGACGATGAATATCACAAAATAACGACGATATTAACGACGATAATTATGAGGATAATAAGGACGATAACAACGATGATAGAGAAGATATTAACGACGATATTAACGACGATAATAACGACGATATTAACGACGATATTAACGACGATAAAAAGAAGATAATGACAATAATAACGACGGTATTAACGATGATAATTATGACGATAACAACGAAGATAATGACCATAATAACGACGACATTAACGACGATGATTATGACAAAATAACGACGATATTAACGACGATATTTATGAGGATAATAAGGACGATAACAACGATGATAATGACGATATAAATGACGATGATTATGACTAAATAACGACGATATTAACGACGATAATTATGAGGATAATAAGGACGATGACAACGATGATAATGACGATAATAACGACGACATTAACGACGATGATTATGACAAAATAACGACGATATTAACGACGATAATTATGAGGATAATAAGGACGATAACAACGATGATAAATACGATATTAACGACGATATTAACGACGATAATAACGACGATAATAACGACGATATTAACGACGATATTAACGACGATAAAAAGAAGATAATGACATTAATAACGACGATATTAACAAAGATAATTATGAGGATAATAAGGACGATAACAACGATGATAATGACGACATAAACGACGATGATTATGACAAAATAACGACGATATTAACGACGATAATTATGAGGATAATAAGGACGATAACAACGATGATAATGACGACATAAACGACGATGATTATGACAAAATAACGACGATATTAACGACGATAATTATGAGGATAATAAGGACGATAACAACGATGATAATGACGATATTAACGACGATATTAACGACGATAATAACGACGATTAAACGACGATATTAACGACGATATTAACGACGATAAAAAGAAGATAATGACAATAATAACGACGGTATTAACGATGATAATTATGACGATAACAACGAAGATATGACCATAATAACGACGACATTAACGACGATGATTATGACAAAATAACGACGATATTAACGACGATAATTATGAGGATAATAAGGACGATAACAACGATGATAATGACGATATTAACGACGATAATAACGACGATAATAACGACGATATTAACGACGATATTAACGACGATAAAAAGAAGATAATGACAATAATAACGACGATATTAACAATGATAATTATGACGATAACAACGAAGATAATGACGATAATAACGACGACATTAACGACGATGATTATGACAAATTAACGACGATATTAACGACGATAATTATGAGGATAATAAGGACGATAACAACGATGATAATGACGACATAAACGACGATGATTATGACTAAATAACGACGATATTAACGACGATAATTATGAGGATAATAAGGACGATAACAACGATGATAATGACGATATTAACGACGATATTAACGACGATAATAACGACGATAATAACGACGATATTAACGACGATATTAACGACGATAAAAAGAAGATAATGACAATAGTAACGACGGTATTAAGGATGATAATTATGACGATAACAACGAAGATAATGACGATAATAACGACGACATTAACGACGATGATTATGACAAAATAACGACGATATTAACGACGATAATTATGAGGATAATAAGGACGATAACAACGATGATAATGACGATATAAATGACGATGATTATGACTAAATAACGACGATATTAACGACGATAATTATGAGGATAATAAGGACGATGACAACGATGATAATGACGATAATAACGACGACATAAACGACGATGATTATGACAAAATAACGACGATATTAACGACGATAATTATGAGGATAATAAGGTCGATAACAACGATGATAATGACGATATTAACGACGATATTAACGACGATAACGACGATATTAACGACGATATTAACGACGATAAAAAGAAGATAATGACAATAATAACGACGATATTAACAATGATAATTATGACGATAACAACGAGGATAATGACGATAATAACGACGACATTAACGACGATGATTATGACAAATTAACGACGATATTAACGACGATAATTATGAGGATAATAAGGACGATAACAACGATGATAATGACGATATAAACGACGATGATTATGACAAAATAACGACGATATTAACGACGATATTAACAATGATAATTATGACGATAACAACGAAGATAATGACGATAATAACGACGACATTAACGACGATGATTATGACAAATTAACGACGATATTAAAGACGATAATTATGAGGATAATAAGGACGATAACAACGATGACAATGACGATATAAACGACGATGATTATGACAAAATAACGACGATATTAACGACGATAATTATGAGGATAATAAGGACGATGACAACGATGGTAATGACGAGAATAACGACGACATTAACGACGATGAATATCACAAAATAACGACGATATTAACGACGATAATTATGAGGATAATAAGGACGATAACAACGATGATAATGACGATATTAACGACGATATTAACGACGATAATAACGACGATAATAACGACGATATTAACGACGATGATTATAACAAAATAACGACGATATTAACGACGATAATTATTAGGATAATAAGGACGATAACAACGACGATAATGACGAAATTAACGACGAAAATAACGACGATAATAACGACGATATTAACGACGATGATTATCACAAAATAACGACGATATTAACAACGTTAATTATGAGGATAATAAGGACGATAACAACAGAGATAATGACGATAATAACGACGATATTAACGACGATAATAACGAATTAATAACGACGATATTAACGACGATAATAACGACGATAATATCGACGATATTAACGACGATAATAACGACGATAAAAAGAAGATAATGACAATAATAACGACGGTATTAACGATGATAATTATGACGATAACAACGAAGATAATGACGATAATAACGACGACATTAACGACGATGATTATGACAAAATAACGACGATATTAACGACGATAATTATGAGGATAATAAGGACGATAACAACGATGATAATGACGATATTAACGACGATATTAACGACGATAAAAAGAAGATAATGACAATAATAACGACAGTATTAACGATGATAATTATGACGATAATAACGAAGATAATGACGATAATAACGACGACATTAACGACGATGATTATGACAAAATAACGACGATATTAACGACGATAATTATGAGGATAATAAGGACGATAACAACGATGATAATGACGATATAAATGACGATGATTATGACTAAATAACGACGATATTAACGACGATATTAACGACGATAAAAAGAAGATAATGACAATAATAACGACGGTATTAACGATGATAATTATGACGATAACAACGAAGATAATGACGATAATAACGACGACATTAACGACGATGATTATGACAAAATAACGACGATATTAACGACGATAATTATGAGGATAATAAGGACGATAACAACGATGATAATGACGATATAAATGACGATGATTATGACTAAATAACGACGATATTAACGACGATAATTATGAGGATAATAAGGACGATGACAACGATGATAATGACGATAATAACGACGACATTAACGACGATGATTATGACAAAATAACGACGATATTAACGACGATAATTATGAGGATAATAAGGACGATAACAACGATGATAAATACGATATTAACGACGATATTAACGACGATAATAACGACGATAATAACGACGATATTAACGACGATATTAACGACGATAAAAAGAAGATAATGACATTAATAACGACGATATTAACAAAGATAATTATGAGGATAATAAGGACGATAACAACGATGATAATGACGACATAAACGACGATGATTATGACAAAATAACGACGATATTAACGACGATAATTATAAGGATAATAAGGACGATAACAACGATGATAATGACGACATAAACGACGATGATTATGACAAAATAACGACGATATTAACGACGATAATTATGAGGATAATAAGGACGATAACAACGATGATAATGACGATATTAACGACGATATTAACGACGATAATAACGACGATTAAACGACGATATTAACGACGATATTAACGACGATAAAAAGAAGATAATGACAATAATAACGACGGTATTAACGATGATAATTATGACGATAACAACGAAGATATGACCATAATAACGACGACATTAACGACGATGATTATGACAAAATAACGACGATATTAACGACGATAATTATGAGGATAATAAGGACGATAACAACGATGATAATGACGATATTAACGACGATAATAACGACGATAATAACGACGATATTAACGACGATATTAACGACGATAAAAAGAAGATAATGACAATAATAACGACGATATTAACAATGATAATTATGACGATAACAACGAAGATAATGACGATAATAACGACGACATTAACGACGATGATTATGACAAATTAACGACGATATTAACGACGATAATTATGAGGATAATAAGGACGATAACAACGATGATAATGACGATATAAACGACGATGATTATGACAAAATAACGACGATATTAACGACGATAATTATGAGGATAATAAGGACGATAACAACGATGATAAATACGATATTAACGACGATAATAACGACGATATTAACGACGATAATAACGAATTAATAACGACGATATTAACGACGATAATAACGACGATAATATCGACGATATTAACGACGATAATAACGACGATAAAAAGAAGATAATGACAATAATAACGACGGTATTAACGATGATAATTATGACGATAACAACGAAGATAATGACCATAATAACGACGACATTAACGACGATGATTATGACAAAATAACGACGATATTAACGACGATAATTATGAGGATAATAAGGACGATAACAACGATGATAATGACGATATTAACGACGATATTAACGACGATAAAAAGAAGATAATGACAATAATAACGACAGTATTAACGATGATAATTATGACGATAACAACGAAGATAATGACGATATTAACGACGACATTAACGACGATGATTATGACAAAATAACGACGATATTAACGACGATAATTATGAGGATAATAAGGACGATAACAACGATGATAATGACGATATAAATGACGATGATTATGACTAAATAACGACGATATTAACGACGATAATTATGAGGATAATAAGGACGATGACAACGATGATAATGACGATAATAACGACGACATTAACGACGATGATTATGACAAAATAACGACGATATTAACGACGATAATTATGAGGATAATAAGGACGATAACAACGATGATAAATACGATATTAACGACGATATTAACGACGATAATAACGACGATAATAACGACGATATTAACGACGATATTAACGACGATAAAAAGAAGATAATGACATTAATAACGACGATATTAACAAAGATAATTATGAGGATAATAAGGACGATAACAACGATGATAATGACGACATAAACGACGATGATTATGACAAAATAACGACGATATTAACGACGATAATTATGAGGATAATAAGGACGATAACAACGATGATAATGACGACATAAACGACGATGATTATGACAAAATAACGACGATATTAACGACGATAATTATGAGGATAATAAGGACGATAACAACGATGATAATGACGATATTAACGACGATATTAACGACGATAATAACGACGATTAAACGACGATATTAACGACGATATTAACGACGATAAAAAGAAGATAATGACAATAATAACGACGGTATTAACGATGATAATTATGACGATAACAACGAAGATATGACCATAATAACGACTACATTAACGACGATGATTATGACAAAATAACGACGATATTAACGACGATAATTATGAGGATAATAAGGACGATAACAACGATGATAATGACGATATTAACGACGATAATAACGACGATAATAACGACGATATTAACGACGATATTAACGACGATAAAAAGAAGATAATGACAATAATAACGACGATATTAACAATGATAATTATGACGATAACAACGAAGATAATGACGATAATAACGACGACATTAACGACGATGATTATGACAAATTAACGACGATATTAACGACGATAATTATGAGGATAATAAGGACGATAACAACGATGATAATGACGATATAAACGACGATGATTATGACAAAATAACGACGATATTAACGACGATAATTATGATGATAATAAGGACGATGACAACGATGGTAATGACGATAATAACGACGACATTAACGACGATGAATATCACAAAATAACGACGATATTAACGACGATAATTATGAGGATAATAAGGACGATAACAACGATGATAGAGAAGATATTAACGACGATATTAACGACGATAATAACGACGATATTAACGACGATATTAACGACGATAAAAAGAAGATAATGACAATAATAACGACGGTATTAACGATGATAATTATGACGATAACAACGAAGATAATGACCATAATAACGACGACATTAACGACGATGATTATGACAAAATAACGACGATATTAACGACGATAATTATGAGGATAATAAGGACGATAACAACGATGATAATGACGATATTAACGACGATATTAACGACGATATTAACGACGATAATAACGACGATATTAACGACGATATTAACGACGATAAAAAGAAGATAATGACAATAATAACGACGGTATTAACGATGATAATTATGACGATAACAACGAAGATAATGACCATAATAACGACGACATTAACGACGATGATAATGACAAAATAACGACGATATTAACGACGATAATTATGAGGATAATAAGGACGATAACAACGATGATAATGACGATATTAACGACGATATTAACGACGATAATAACGACGATAATAACGACGATATTAACGACGATATTAACGACGATAAAAAGAAGATAATGACAATAATAACGACGGTATTAACGATGATAATTATGACGATAACAACGAAGATAATGACGATAATAACGACGACATTAACGACGATGATTATGACAAAATAACGACGATATTAACGACGATAATTATGAGGATAATAAGGACGATAACAACGATGATAATGACGATATAAATGACGATGATTATGACTAAATAACGACGATATTAACGACGATAATTATGAGGATAATAAGGACGATGACAACGATGATAATGACGATAATAACGACGACATTAACGACGATGATTATGACAAAATAACGACGATATTAACGACGATAATTATGAGGATAATAAGGACGATAACAACGATGATAAATACGATATTAACGACGATATTAACGACGATAATAACGACGATAATAACGACGATATTAACGACGATATTAACGACGATAAAAAGAAGATAATGACATTAATAACGACGATATTAACAAAGATAATTATGAGGATAATAAGGACGATAACAACGATGATAATGACGACATAAACGACGATGATTATGACAAAATAACGACGATATTAACGACGATAATTATGAGGATAATAAGGACGATAACAACGATGATAATGACGACATAAACGACGATGATTATGACAAAATAACGACGATATTAACGACGATAATTATGAGGATAATAAGGACGATAACAACGATGATAATGACGATATTAACGACGATATTAACGACGATAATAACGACGATTAAACGACGATATTAACGACGATATTAACGACGATAAAAAGAAGATAATGACAATAATAACGACGGTATTAACGATGATAATTATGACGATAACAACGAAGATATGACCATAATAACGACGACATTAACGACGATGATTATGACAAAATAACGACGATATTAACGACGATAATTATGAGGATAATAAGGACGATAACAACGATGATAATGACGATATTAACGACGATAATAACGACGATAATAACGACGATATTAACGACGATATTAACGACGATAAAAAGAAGATAATGACAATAATAACGACGATATTAACAATGATAATTATGACGATAACAACGAAGATAATGACGATAATAACGACGACATTAACGACGATGATTATGACAAATTAACGACGATATTAACGACGATAATTATGAGGATAATAAGGACGATAACAACGATGATAATGACGACATAAACGACGATGATTATGACTAAATAACGACGATATTAACGACGATAATTATGAGGATAATAAGGACGATAACAACGATGATAATGACGATATTAACGACGATATTAACGACGATAATAACGACGATAATAACGACGATATTAACGACGATATTAACGACGATAAAAAGAAGATAATGACAATAGTAACGACGGTATTAAGGATGATAATTATGACGATAACAACGAAGATAATGACGATAATAACGACGACATTAACGACGATGATTATGACAAAATAACGACGATATTAACGACGATAATTATGAGGATAATAAGGACGATAACAACGATGATAATGACGATATAAATGACGATGATTATGACTAAATAACGACGATATTAACGACGATAATTATGAGGATAATAAGGACGATGACAACGATGATAATGACGATAATAACGACGACATAAACGACGATGATTATGACAAAATAACGACGATATTAACGACGATAATTATGAGGATAATAAGGTCGATAACAACGATGATAATGACGATATTAACGACGATATTAACGACGATAACGACGATATTAACGACGATATTAACGACGATAAAAAGAAGATAATGACAATAATAACGACGATATTAACAATGATAATTATGACGATAACAACGAGGATAATGACGATAATAACGACGACATTAACGACGATGATTATGACAAATTAACGACGATATTAACGACGATAATTATGAGGATAATAAGGACGATAACAACGATGATAATGACGATATAAACGACGATGATTATGACAAAATAACGACGATATTAACGACGATATTAACAATGATAATTATGACGATAACAACGAAGATAATGACGATAATAACGACGACATTAACGACGATGATTATGACAAATTAACGACGATATTAAAGACGATAATTATGAGGATAATAAGGACGATAACAACGATGACAATGACGATATAAACGACGATGATTATGACAAAATAACGACGATATTAACGACGATAATTATGAGGATAATAAGGACGATGACAACGATGGTAATGACGAGAATAACGACGACATTAACGACGATGAATATCACAAAATAACGACGATATTAACGACGATAATTATGAGGATAATAAGGACGATAACAACGATGATAATGACGATATTAACGACGATATTAACGACGATAATAACGACGATAATAACGACGATATTAACGACGATGATTATAACAAAATAACGACGATATTAACGACGATAATTATTAGGATAATAAGGACGATAACAACGACGATAATGACGAAATTAACGACGAAAATAACGACGATAATAACGACGATATTAACGACGATGATTATCACAAAATAACGACGATATTAACAACGTTAATTATGAGGATAATAAGGACGATAACAACAGAGATAATGACGATAATAACGACGATATTAACGACGATAATAACGAATTAATAACGACGATATTAACGACGATAATAACGACGATAATATCGTCGTTATTAACGACGATAATAACGACGATAAAAAGAAGATAATGACAATAATAACGACGGTATTAACGATGATAATTATGACGATAACAACGAAGATAATGACGATAATAACGACGACATTAACGACGATGATTATGACAAAATAACGACGATATTAACGACGATAATTATGAGGATAATAAGGACGATAACAACGATGATAATGACGATATTAACGACGATATTAACGACGATAAAAAGAAGATAATGACAATAATAACGACAGTATTAACGATGATAATTATGACGATAATAACGAAGATAATGACGATAATAACGACGACATTAACGACGATGATTATGACAAAATAACGACGATATTAACGACGATAATTATGAGGATAATAAGGACGATAACAACGATGATAATGACGATATAAATGACGATGATTATGACTAAATAACGACGATATTAACGACGATAATTATGAGGATAATAAGGACGATGACAACGATGATAATGACGATAATAACGACGACATTAACGACGATGATTATGACAAAATAACGACGATATTAACGACGATAATTATGAGGATAATAAGGACGATTACAACGATGATAAATACGATATTAACGACGATATTAACGACGATAATAACGACGATAATAACGACGATATTAACGACGATATTAACGACGATAAAAAGAAGATAATGACATTAATAACGACGATATTAACAAAGATAATTATGAGGATAATAAGGACGATAACAACGATGATAATGACGACATAAACGACGATGATTATGACAAAATAACGACGATATTAACGACGATAATTATGAGGATAATAAGGACGATAACAACGATGATAATGACGACATAAACGACGATGATTATGACAAAATAACGACGATATTAACGACGATAATTATGAGGATAATAAGGACGATAACAACGATGATAATGACGATATTAACGACGATATTAACGACGATAATAACGACGATTAAACGACGATATTAACGACGATATTAACGACGATAAAAAGAAGATAATGACAATAATAACGACGGTATTAACGATGATAATTATGACGATAACAACGAAGATATGACCATAATAACGACGACATTAACGACGATGATTATGACAAAATAACGACGATATTAACGACGATAATTATGAGGATAATAAGGACGATAACAACGATGATAATGACGATATTAACGACGATAATAACGACGATAATAACGACGATATTAACGACGATATTAACGACGATAAAAAGAAGATAATGACAATAATAACGACGATATTAACAATGATAATTATGACGATAACAACGAAGATAATGACGATAATAACGACGACATTAACGACGATGATTATGACAAATTAACGACGATATTAACGACGATAATTATGAGGATAATAAGGACGATAACAACGATGATAATGACGATATAAACGACGATGATTATGACAAAATAACGACGATATTAACGACGATAATTATGATGATAATAAGGACGATGACAACGATGGTAATGACGATAATAACGACGACATTAACGACGATGAATATCACAAAATAACGACGATATTAACGACGATAATTATGAGGATAATAAGGACGATAACAACGATGATAGAGAAGATATTAACGACGATATTAACGACGATAATAACGACGATATTAACGACGATATTAACGACGATAAAAAGAAGATAATGACAATAATAACGACGGTATTAACGATGATAATTATGACGATAACAACGAAGATAATGACCATAATAACGACGACATTAACGACGATGATTATGACAAAATAACGACGATATTAACGACGACAATTATGAGGATAATAAGGACGATAACAACGATGATAAATACGATATTAACGACGATATTAACGACGATAATAACGACGATAATAACGACGATATTAACGACGATATTAACGACGATAAAAAGAAGATAATGACATTAATAACGACGATATTAACAAAGATAATTATGAGGATAATAAGGACGATAACAACGATGATAATGACGACATAAACGACGATGATTATGACAAAATAACGACGATATTAACGACGATAATTATGAGGATAATAAGGTCGATAACAACGATGATAATGACGATATTAACGACGATATTAACGACGATAATAACGACGATATTAACGACGATATTAACGACGATAAAAAGAAGATAATGACAATAATAACGACGATATTAACAATGATAATTATGACGATTACAAAGAAGATAATGACGATAATAACGACGACATTAACGACGATGATTATGACAAATTAACGACGATATTAACGACGATAATTATGAGGATAATAAGGACGATAACAACGATGATAATGACGACATAAACGACGATGATTATGACTAAATAACGACGATATTAACGACGATAATTATGAGGATAATAAGGACGATAACAACGATGATAATGACGATATTAACGACGATATTAACGACGATAATAACGACGATAATAACGACGATATTAACGACGATATTAACGACGATAAAAAGAAGATAATGACAATAGTAACGACGGTATTAAGGATGATAATTATGACGATAACAACGAAGATAATGACGATAATAACGACGACATTAACGACGATGATTATGACAAAATAACGACGATATTAACGACGATAATTATGAGGATAATAAGGACGATAACAACGATGATAATGACGATATAAATGACGATGATTATGACTAAATAACGACGATATTAACGACGATAATTATGAGGATAATAAGGACGATGACAACGATGATAATGACGATAGTAACGACGACATAAACGACGATGATTATGACAAAATAACGACGATATTAACGACGATAATTATGAGGATAATAAGGACGATAACAACGATGATAATGACGATATTAACGACGATATTAACGACGATAACGACGATATTAACGACGATATTAACGACGATAAAAAGAAGATAATGACAATAATAACGACGATATTAACAATGATAATTATGACGATAACAACGAAGATAATGACGATAATAACGACGACATTAACGACGATGATTATGACAAATTAACGACGATATTAACGACGATAATTATGAGGATAATAAGGACGATAACAACGATGATAATGACGATATAAACGACGATGATTATGACAAAATAACGACGATATTAACGACGATATTAACAATGATAATTATGACGATAACAACGAAGATAATGACGATAATAACGGACGACATTAACGACGATGATTATGACAAATTAACGACGATAATTATGAGGATAATAAGGACGATAACAACGATGACAATGACGATATAAACGACGATGATTATGACAAAATAACGACGATATTAACGACGATAATTATGAGGATAATAAGGACGATGACAACGATGGTAATGACGATAATAACGACGACATTAACGACGATGAATATCACAAAATAACGACGATATTAACGACGATAATTATGAGGATAATAAGGACGATAACAACGATGATAATGACGATATTAACGACGATATTAACGCCGATAATAACGACGATAATAACGACGATATTAACGACGATGATTATAACAAAATAACGACGATATTAACGACGATAATTATGAGGATAATAAGGACGATAACAACGATGATAATGACGATATTAACGACGATATTAACGACGATAAAAAGAAGATAATGACAATAATAACGACAGTATTAACGATGATAATTATGACGATAACAACGAAGATAATGACGATAATAACGACGACATTAACGACGATGATTATGACAAAATAACGACGATATTAACGACGATAATTATGAGGATAATAAGGACGATAACAACGATGATAATGACGATATAAATGACGATGATTATGACTAAATAACGACGATATTAACGACGATAATTATGAGGATAATAAGGACGATGACAACGATGATAATGACGATAATAACGACGACATTAACGACGATGATTATGACAAAATAACGACGATATTAACGACGATGAATATCACAAAATAACGACGATATTAACGACGATAATTATGAGGATAATAAGGACGATAACAACGATGATAGAGAAGATATTAACGACGATATTAACGACGATAATAACGACGATATTAACGACGATATTAACGACGATAAAAAGAAGATAATGACAATAATAACGACGGTATTAACGATGATAATTATGACGATAACAACGAAGATAATGACCATAATAACGACGACATTAACGACGATGATTATGACAAAATAACGACGATATTAACGACGACAATTATGAGGATAATAAGGACGATAACAACGATGATAAATACGATATTAACGACGATATTAACGACGATAATAACGACGATAATAACGACGATATTAACGACGATATTAACGACGATAAAAAGAAGATAATGACATTAATAACGACGATATTAACAAAGATAATTATGAGGATAATAAGGACGATAACAACGATGATAATGACGACATAAACGACGATGATTATGACAAAATAACGACGATATTAACGACGATAATTATGAGGATAATAAGGTCGATAACAACGATGATAATGACGATATTAACGACGATATTAACGACGATAATAACGACGATATTAACGACGATATTAACGACGATAAAAAGAAGATAATGACAATAATAACGACGATATTAACAATGATAATTATGACCATTACAAAGAAGATAATGACGATAATAACGACGACATTAACGACGATGATTATGACAAATTAACGACGATATTAACGACGATAATTATGAGGATAATAAGGACGATAACAACGATGATAATGACGACATAAACGACGATGATTATGACTAAATAACGACGATATTAACGACGATAATTATGAGGATAATAAGGACGATAACAACGATGATAATGACGATATTAACGACGATATTAACGACGATAATAACGACGATAATAACGACGATATTAACGACGATATTAACGACGATAAAAAGAAGATAATGACAATAGTAACGACGGTATTAAGGATGATAATTATGACGATAACAACGAAGATAATGACGATAATAACGACGACATTAACGACGATGATTATGACAAAATAACGACGATATTAACGACGATAATTATGAGGATAATAAGGACGATAACAACGATGATAATGACGATATAAATGACGATGATTATGACTAAATAACGACGATATTAACGACGATAATTATGAGGATAATAAGGACGATGACAACGATGATAATGACGATAGTAACGACGACATAAACGACGATGATTATGACAAAATAACGACGATATTAACGACGATAATTATGAGGATAATAAGGTCGATAACAACGATGATAATGACGATATTAACGACGATATTAACGACGATAATAACGACGATAATAACGACGATATTAACGACGATGATTATAACAAAATAACGACGATATTAACGACGATAATTATGAGGATAATAAGGACGATAACAACGATGATAATGACGATATTAACGACGATATTAACGACGATAAAAAGAAGATAATGACAATAATAACGACAGTATTAACGATGATAATTATGACGATAACAACGAAGATAATGACGATAATAACGACGACATTAACGACGATGATTATGACAAAATAACGACGATATTAACGACGATAATTATGAGGATAATAAGGACGATAACAACGATGATAATGACGATATAAATGACGATGATTATGACTAAATAACGACGATATTAACGACGATAATTATGAGGATAATAAGGACGATGACAACGATGATAATGACGATAATAACGACGACATTAACGACGATGATTATGACAAAATAACGACGATATTAACGACGATAATTATGAGGATAATAAGGACGATAACAACGATGATAATGACGATATTAACGACGATATTAACGTCGATAATAACGACGATAATAACGACGATATTAACGACGATATTAACGACGATAAAAAGAAGATAATGACAATAATAACGACGATATTAACAAAGATAATTATGAGGATAATAAGGACGATAACAACGATGATAATGACGACATAAACGACGATGATTATGACAAAATAACGACGATATTAACGACGATAATTATGAGGATAATAAGGACGATAACAACGATGATTATGACGTTATAAACGACGATGATTATGACAAAATAACGACGATATTAACGACGATAATTATGAGGATAATAAGGACGATGACAACGATGATAATGACGATAATAACGACGACATTAACGACGATGATTATGACAAAATAACGACGATATTAACGACGATAATTATGAGGATAATAAGGACGATAACAACGATGATAATGACGACATAAACGACGATGATTATGACAAAATAACGACGATATTAACGACGATAATTATGAGGATAATAAGGACGATAACAACGATGATAATGACGATATTAACGACGATAATAACGACGATAATAACGACGATATTAACGACGATATTAACGACGATAAAAAGAAGATAATGACAATAATAACGACGATATTAACAATGATAATTATGACGATAACAACGAAGATAATGACGATAATAACGACGACATTAACGACGATGATTATGACAAATTAACGACGATATTAACGACGATAATTATGAGGATAATAAGGACGATAACAACGATGATAATGACGATATAAACGACTATGATTATGACAAAATAACGACGATATTAACGACGATAATTATGAGGATAATAGGACGATGACAACGATGATAATGACGATAATAACGACGACATTAACGACGACAATTATGACAAAATAACGACGATATTAACGACGATAATTATGAGGATAATAAGGACGATAACAACGATGATAATGACGACATAAACGACGATGATTATGACAAAATAACGACGATATTAACGACGATAATTATGAGGATAATAAGGACGATAACAACGATGATAATGACGACATAAACGACGATGATTATGACTAAATAACGACGATATTAACGACGATAATTATGAGGATAATAAGGACGATAACAACGATGATAATGACGATATTAACGACGATATTAACGACGATAATAACGACGATAATAACGACGATATTAACGACGATATTAACGACGATAAAAAGAAGATAATGACAATAGTAACGACGGTATTAAGGATGATAATTATGACGATAACAACGAAGATAATGACGATAATAACGACGACATTAACGACGATGATTATGACAAAATAACGACGATATTAACGACGATAATTATGAGGATAATAAGGACGATAACAACGATGATAATGACGATATAAATGACGATGATTATGACTAAATAACGACGATATTAACGACGATAATTATGAGGATAATAAGGACGATGACAACGATGATAATGACGATAGTAACGACGACATAAACGACGATGATTATGACAAAATAACGACGATATTAACGACGATAATTATGAGGATAATAAGGTCGATAACAACGATGATAATGACGATATTAACGACGATATTAACGACGATAATAACGACGATAATAACGACGATATTAACGACGATGATTATAACAAAATAACGACGATATTAACGACGATAATTATGAGGATAATAAGGACGATAACAACGATGATAATGACGATATTAACGACGATATTAACGACGATAAAAAGAAGATAATGACAATAATAACGACAGTATTAACGATGATAATTATGACGATAACAACGAAGATAATGACGATAATAACGACGACATTAACGACGATGATTATGACAAAATAACGACGATATTAACGACGATAATTATGAGGATAATAAGGACGATAACAACGATGATAATGACGATATAAATGACGATGATTATGACTAAATAACGACGATATTAACGACGATAATTATGAGGATAATAAGGACGATGACAACGATGATAATGACGATAATAACGACGACATTAACGACGATGATTATGACAAAATAACGACGATATTAACGACGATAATTATGAGGATAATAAGGACGATAACAACGATGATAATGACGATATTAACGACGATATTAACGTCGATAATAACGACGATAATAACGACGATATTAACGACGATATTAACGACGATAAAAAGAAGATAATGACAATAATAACGACGATATTAACAAAGATAATTATGAGGATAATAAGGACGATAACAACGATGATAATGACGACATAAACGACGATGATTATGACAAAATAACGACGATATTAACGACGATAATTATGAGGATAATAAGGACGATAACAACGATGATTATGACGTTATAAACGACGATGATTATGACAAAATAACGACGATATTAACGACGATAATTATGAGGATAATAAGGACGATGACAACGATGATAATGACGATAATAACGACGACATTAACGACGATGATTATGACAAAATAACGACGATATTAACGACGATAATTATGAGGATAATAAGGACGATAACAACGATGATAATGACGACATAAACGACGATGATTATGACAAAATAACGACGATATTAACGACGATAATTATGAGGATAATAAGGACGATAACAACGATGATAATGACGATATTAACGACGATAATAACGACGATAATAACGACGATATTAACGACGATATTAACGACGATAAAAAGAAGATAATGACAATAATAACGACGATATTAACAATGATAATTATGACGATAACAACGAAGATAATGACGATAATAACGACGACATTAACGACGATGATTATGACAAATTAACGACGATATTAACGACGATAATTATGAGGATAATAAGGACGATAACAACGATGATAATGACGATATAAACGACTATGATTATGACAAAATAACGACGATATTAACGACGATAATTATGAGGATAATAGGACGATGACAACGATGATAATGACGATAATAACGACGACATTAACGACGACAATTATGACAAAATAACGACGATATTAACGACGATAATTATGAGGATAATAAGGACGATAACAACGATGATAATGACGACATAAACGACGATGATTATGACAAAATAACGACGATATTAACGACGATAATTATGAGGATAATAAGGACGATAACAACGATGATAATGACGATATTAACGACGATATTAACGACGATAATAACGACGATAATAACGACGATATTAACGACGATATTAACGACGATAAAAAGAAGATAATGACAATAATAACGACGGTATTAACGATGATAATTATGACGATAACAACGAAGATAATGACCATAATAACGACGACATTAACGACGATGATTATGACAAAATAACGACGATATTAACGACGATAATTATGAGGATAATAAGGACGATAACAACGATGATAATGACGATATTAACGACGATAATAACGACGATAATAACGACGATATTAACGACGATATTAACGACGATAAAAAGAAGATAATGACAATAATAACGACGATATTAACAATGATAATTATGACGATAACAACGAAGATAATGACGATAATAACGACGACATTAACGACGATGATTATGACAAATTAACGACGATATTAACGACGATAATTATGAGGATAATAAGGACGATAACAACGATGATAATGACGATATAAACGACGATGATTATGACAAATTAACGACGATATTAACGACGATAATTATGAGGATAATAAGGACGATGACAACGATGATAATGACGATAATAACGACGACATTAACGACGATGACTATGACAAAATAACGACGATATTAACGACGATAAATATGAGGATAATAAGGACGATAACAACGATGATAATGACGACATAAACGACGATGATTATGACAAAATAACGACGATATTAACGACGATAATTATGAGGATAATAAGGACGATAACAACGATGATAATGACGATATTAACGACGATATTAACGACGATAATAACGACGATAATAACGACGATATTAACGACGATAAAAAGAAGATAATGACAATAATAACGACGGTATTAACGATGATAATTATGACGATAACAACGAAGATAATGACCATAATAACGACAACATTAACGACGATGATTATGACAAAATAACGACAATATTAACGACGATAATTATGAGTAAAATAAGGACGATAACAACGATGATAATGACGATATTAACGACGATATTAACGTCGATAATAACGACGATAATAACGACGATATTAACGACGATATTAACGACGATAAAAAGAAGATAATGACAATAATAACGACGATATTAACAAAGATAATTATGAGGATAATAAGGACGATAACAACGATGATAATGACGACATAAACGACGATGATTATGACAAAATAACGACGATATTAACGACGATAATTATGAGGATAATAAGGACGATAACAACGATGATAATGACGATATTAACGACGATATTAACGACGATAATAACGACGATATTAACGACGATATTAACGACGATAAAAAGAAGATAATGACAATAATAACGACGGTATTAACGATGATAATTATGACGATAACAACGAAGATAATGACCATAATAACGACGACATTAACGACGATGATTATGACAAAATAACGACATTAACGACGATAATTATGAGGATAATAAGGACGATGACAACGATGATAATGACGATAATAACGACGACATTAACGACGATGATTATGACAAAATAACGACGAAATTAACGACGATAATTATGAGGATAATAAGGACGATAAAAACGATGATAATGATGATATAAACGACGATGATTATTACAAAATAACGACGATATTAACGACGATAATTACGAGGATAATAAGGACGATGACAACGATGGTAATGACGATAATAACGACGACATTAACGACGATGATTATGACAAAATAACGACGATATTAACGACGATAATTATGAGGATAATAAGGACGATGACAACGATGATAATGACGATAATAACGACGGCATTAACGACGATGATTATGACAAAATAACGACGATATTAACGACGATAATTATGAGGATAATAAGGACGATAACAACGATGATAATGACGACATAAACGACGATGATTATGACAAAATAACGACGATATTAACGACGATAATTATGAGGATAATAAGGACGATAACAACGATGATAATGACGATATTAACGACGATATTAACGACGATAATAACGACGACAATAACGACGATATTAACGACGATATTAACGACGATAAAAAGAAGATAATGACAATAATAACGACGGTATTAACGATGATAATTATGACGATAACAACGAAGATAATGACCATAATAACGACGACATTAACGACGATGATTATGACAAAATAACGACGATATTAACGACGATAATTATGAGGATAATAAGGACGATAACAACGATGATAATGACGATATTAACGACGATATTAACGACGATAATAACGACGATAATAACGACGATATTAACGACGATAATTATGAGGATAATAAGGACGATAACAACGATGATAATGACGATATTAACGACGATATTAACGACGATAATATCGACGATAATAACGACGATATTAACGACGATATTAACGACGAAAAAAAGAAGATAATGACAATAATAACGAAGATATTAACAATGATAATTATGACGATAACAACGAAGATAATGACGATGATAATGACGACATAAACGACGATGATTATGACAAAATAACGACGATATTATCGACGATAATTATGAGGATAATAAGGTCGATAACAACGATGATAATGACGATATTAACGACGATATTAACGACGATAACGACGATATTAACGACGATATTAACGACGATAAAAAGAAGATAATGACAATAATAACGACGATATTAACAATGATAATTATGACGATAACAACGAAGATAATGACGATAATAACGACGACATTAACGACGATGATTATGACAAATTAACGACGATATTAACGACGATAATTATGAGGATAATAAGGACGATAACAACGATGATAATGACGATATAAACGACGATGATTATGACAAAATAACGACGATATTAACGACGATATTAACAATGATAATTATGACGATAACAACGAAGATAATGACGATAATAACGGACGACATTAACGACGATGATTATGACAAATTAACGACGATAATTATGAGGATAATAAGGACGATAACAACGATGACAATGACGATATAAACGACGATGATTATGACAAAATAACGACGATATTAACGACGATAATTATGAGGATAATAAGGACGATGACAACGATGGTAATGACGATAATAACGACGACATTAACGACGATGAATATCACAAAATAACGACGATATTAACGACGATAATTATGAGGATAATAAGGACGATAACAACGATGATAATGACGATATTAACGACGATATTAACGACGATAATAACGACGATAATAACGACGATATTAACGACGATGATTATAACAAAATAACGACGATATTAACGACGATAATTATTAGGATAATAAGGACGATAACAACGACGATAATGACGAAATTAACGACGAAAATAACGACGATAATAACGACGATATTAACGACGATGATTATCACAAAATAACGACGATATTAACAACGTTAATTATGAGGATAATAAGGACGATAACAACAGAGATAATGACGATAATAACGACGATATTAACGACGATAATAACGAATTAATAACGACGATATTAACGACGATAATAACGACGATAATATCGACGATATTAACGACGATAATAACGACGATAAAAAGAAGATAATGACAATAATAACGACGGTATTAACGATGATAATTATGACGATAACAACGAAGATAATGACCATAATAACGACGACATTAACGACGATGATTATGACAAAATAACGACGATATTAACGACGATAATTATGAGGATAATAAGGACGATAACAACGATGATAATGACGATATTAACGACGATATTAACGACGATAAAAAGAAGATAATGACAATAATAACGACAGTATTAACGATGATAATTATGACGATAACAACGAAGATAATGACGATAATAACGACGACATTAACGACGATGATTATGACAAAATAACGACGATATTAACGACGATAATTATGAGGATAATAAGGACGATAACAACGATGATAATGACGATATAAATGACGATGATTATGACTAAATAACGACGATATTAACGACGATAATTATGAGGATAATAAGGACGATGACAACGATGATAATGACGATAATAACGACGACATTAACGACGATAATAACGACGATTAAACGACGATATTAACGACGATATTAACGACGATAAAAAGAAGATAATGACAATAATAACGACGGTATTAACGATGATAATTATGACGATAACAACGAAGATATGACCATAATAACGACGACATTAACGACGATGATTATGACAAAATAACGACGATATTAACGACGATAATTATGAGGATAATAAGGACGATAACAACGATGATAATGACGATATTAACGACGATAATAACGACGATAATAACGACGATATTAACGACGATATTAACGACGATAAAAAGAAGATAATGACAATAATAACGACGATATTAACAATGATAATTATGACGATAACAACGAAGATAATGACGATAATAACGACGACATTAACGACGATGATTATGACAAATTAACGACGATATTAACGACGATAATTATGAGGATAATAAGGACGATAACAACGATGATAATGACGATATAAACGACGATGATTATGACAAAATAACGACGATATTAACGACAGTAATTATGAGGATAATAAGGACGATGACAACGATGGTAATGACGATAATAACGACGACATTAACGACGATGAATATCACAAAATAACGACGATATTAACGACGATAATTATGAGGATAATAAGGACGATAACAACGATGATAATGACGATATTAACGACGATATTAACGACGATAATATCGACGATAATAACGACGATATTAACGACGATATTAACGACGAAAAAAAGAAGATAATGACAATAATAACGAAGATATTAACAATGATAATTATGACGATAACAACGAAGATAATGACGATGATAATGACGACATAAACGACGATGATTATGACAAAATAACGACGATATTATCGACGATACTTATGAGGATAATAAGGACGATAACAACGATGATAATGACGATATTAACGACGATATTAACGACGATAATAACGACGATAATAACGACGATATTAACGACGATATTAACGACGATAAAAAGAAGATAATGACAATAATAACGACGGTATTAACGATGATAATTATGACGATAACAACGAAGATAATGACCATAATAACGACGACATTAACGACGATGATTATGACAAAATAACGACGATATTAACGACGATAATTATGAGGATAATAAGGACGATAACAACGATGATAATGACGATATTAACGACGATAATAACGACGATAATAACGACGATATTAACGACGATATTAACGACGATAAAAAGAAGATAATGACAATAATAACGACGATATTAACAATGATAATTATGACGATAACAACGAAGATAATGACGATAATAACGACGACATTAACGACGATGATTATGACAAATTAACGACGATATTAACGACGATAATTATGAGGATAATAAGGACGATAACAACGATGATAATGACGATATAAACGACGATGATTATGACAAATTAACGACGATATTAACGACGATAATTATGAGGATAATAAGGACGATGACAACGATGATAATGACGATAATAACGACGACATTAACGACGATGACTATGACAAAATAACGACGATATTAACGACGATAAATATGAGGATAATAAGGACGATAACAACGATGATAATGACGACATAAACGACGATGATTATGACAAAATAACGACGATATTAACGACGATAATTATGAGGATAATAAGGACGATAACAACGATGATAATGACGATATTAACGACGATATTAACGACGATAATAACGACGATAATAACGACGATATTAACGACGATAAAAAGAAGATAATGACAATAATAACGACGGTATTAACGATGATAATTATGACGATAACAACGAAGATAATGACCATAATAACGACAACATTAACGACGATGATTATGACAAAATAACGACAATATTAACGACGATAATTATGAGTATAATAAGGACGATAACAACGATGATAATGACGATATTAACGACGATATTAACGTCGATAATAACGACGATAATAACGACGATATTAACGACGATATTAACGACGATAAAAAGAAGATAATGACAATAATAACGACGATATTAACAAAGATAATTATGAGGATAATAAGGACGATAACAACGATGATAATGACGACATAAACGACGATGATTATGACAAAATAACGACGATATTAACGACGATAATTATGAGGATAATAAGGACGATAACAACGATGATAATGACGATATTAACGACGATAATAACGACGATAATAACGACGATATTAACGACGATATTAACGACGATAAAAAGAAGATAATGACAATAATAACGACGATATTAACAATGATAATTATGACGATAACAACGAAGATAATGACGATAATAACGACGACATTAACGACGATGATTATGACAAATTAACGACGATATTAACGACGATAATTATGAGGATAATAAGGACGATAACAACGATGATAATGACGATATAAACGACGATGATTATGACAAAATAACGACGATATTAACGACGATAATTATGAGGATAATAAGGACGATGACAACGATGATAATGACGATAATAACGACGACATTAACGACGATGACTATGACAAAATAACGACGATATTAACGACGATAATTATGAGGATAATAAGGACGATAACAACGATGATAATGACGACGTAAACGACGATGATTATGACAAAATAACGACGATATTAACGACGATAATTATGAGGATAATAAGGACGATAACAACGATGATAATGACGATATAAACGACGATGATTATGACAAATTAACGACGATATTAACGACGATAATTATGAGGATAATAAGGACGATGACAACGATGATAATGACGATAATAACGACGACATTAACGACGATGACTATGACAAAATAACGACGATATTAACGACGATAAATATGAGGATAATAAGGACGATAACAACGATGATAATGACGACATAAACGACGATGATTATGACAAAATAACGACGATATTAACGACGATAATTATGAGGATAATAAGGACGATAACAACGATGATAATGACGATATTAACGACGATATTAACGACGATAATAACGACGATAATAACGACGATATTAACGACGATAAAAAGAAGATAATGACAATAATAACGACGGTATTAACGATGATAATTATGACGATAACAACGAAGATAATGACCATAATAACGACAACATTAACGACGATGATTATGACAAAATAACGACAATATTAACGACGATAATTATGAGTATAATAAGGACGATAACAACGATGATAATGACGATATTAACGACGATATTAACGTCGATAATAACGACGATAATAACGACGATATTAACGACGATATTAACGACGATAAAAAGAAGATAATGACAATAATAACGACGATATTAACAAAGATAATTATGAGGATAATAAGGACGATAACAACGATGATAATGACGACATAAACGACGATGATTATGACAAAATAACGACGATATTAACGACGATAATTATGAGGATAATAAGGACGATAACAACGATGATAATGACGATATTAACGACGATAATAACGACGATAATAACGACGATATTAACGACGATATTAACGACGATAAAAAGAAGATAATGACAATAATAACGACGATATTAACAATGATAATTATGACGATAACAACGAAGATAATGACGATAATAACGACGACATTAACGACGATGATTATGACAAATTAACGACGATATTAACGACGATAATTATGAGGATAATAAGGACGATAACAACGATGATAATGACGATATAAACGACGATGATTATGACAAAATAACGACGATATTAACGACGATAATTATGAGGATAATAAGGACGATGACAACGATGATAATGACGATAATAACGACGACATTAACGACGATGACTATGACAAAATAACGACGATATTAACGACGATAATTATGAGGATAATAAGGACGATAACAACGATGATAATGACGACATAAACGACGATGATTATGACAAAATAACGACGATATTAACGACGATAATTATGAGGATAATAAGGACGATAACAACGATGATAATGACGATATTAACGACGATATTAACGACGATAATAACGACGATAATAACGACGATATTAACGACGATATTAACGACGATAAAAAGTAGATAATGACAATAATAACGACGGTATTAACGATGATAATTATGACGATAACAACGAAGATAATGACCATAATAACGACGACATTAACGACGATGATTATGACAAAATAAGGACGATATTAACGACGATAATTATGAGGATAATAAGGACGATAACAACGATGATAATGACGATATTAACGACGATATTAACGTCGATAATAACGACGATAATAACGACGATATTAACGACGATATTAACGACGATAAAAAGAAGATAATGACAATAATAACGACGATATTAACAAAGATAATTATGAGGATAATAAGGACGATAACAACGATGATAATGACGACATAAACGACGATGATTATGACAAAATAACGACGATATTAACGACGATAATTATGAGGATAATAAGGACGATAACAACGATGATAATGACGATATTAACGACGATATTAACGACGATAATAACGACGATATTAACGACGATATTAACGACGATAAAAAGAAGATAATGACAATAATAACGACGGTATTAACGATGATAATTATGACGATAACAACGAAGATAATGACCATAATAACGACGACATTAACGACGATGATTATGACAAAATAACGACATTAACGACGATAATTATGAGGATAATAAGGACGATGACAACGATGATAATGACGATAATAACGACGACATTAACGACGATGATTATGACAAAATAACGACGAAATTAACGACGATAATTATGAGGATAATAAGGACGATAAAAACGATGATAATGACGATATAAACGACGATGATTATTACAAAATAACGACGATATTAACGACGATAATTACGAGGATAATAAGGACGATGACAACGATGGTAATGACGATAATAACGACGACATTAACGACGATGATTATGACAAAATAACGACGATATTAACGACGATAATTATGAGGATAATAAGGACGATGACAACGATGATAATGACGATAATAACGACGGCATTAACGACGATGATTATGACAAAATAACGACGATATTAACGACGATAATTATGAGGATAATAAGGACGATAACAACGATGATAATGACGACATAAACGACGATGATTATGACAAAATAACGACGATATTAACGACGATAATTATGAGGATAATAAGGACGATAACAACGATGATAATGACGATATTAACGACGATATTAACGACGATAATAACGACGACAATAACGACGATATTAACGACGATATTAACGACGATAAAAAGAAGATAATGACAATAATAACGACGGTATTAACGATGATAATTATGACGATAACAACGAAGATAATGACCATAATAACGACGACATTAACGACGATGATTATGACAAAATAACGACGATATTAACGACGATAATTATGAGGATAATAAGGACGATAACAACGATGATAATGACGATATTAACGACGATATTAACGACGATAATAACGACGATAATAACGACGATATTAACGACGATATTAACGACGATAAAAAGAAGATAATGACAATAATAACGGCGGTATTAACGATGACAATTATGACGATAACAACGAAGATAATGACCATAATAACGACGACATTAACGACGATGATTATGACAAAATAACGACGATATTAACGACGATAATTATGAGGATAATAAGGACGATAACAACGATGATAATGACGATATTAACGACGATATTAACGTCGATAATAACGACGATAATAACGACGATATTAACGACGATATTAACGACGATAAAAAGAAGATAATGACAATAATAACGACGATATTAACAAAGATAATTATGAGGATAATAAGGACGATAACAACGATGATAATGACGACATAAACGACGATGATTATGACAAAATAACGACGATATTAACGACGATAATTATGAGGATAATAAGGACGATAACAACGATGATAATGACGATATTAACGACGATATTAACGACGATAATAACAACGATATTAACGACGATATTAACGACGATAAAAAGAAGATAATGACAATAATAACGACGGTATTAACGATGATAATTATGACGATAACAACGAAGATAATGACCATAATAACGACGACATTAACGACGATGATTATGACAAAATAACGACATTAACGACGATAATTATGAGGATAATAAGGACGATGACAACGATGATAATGACGATAATAACGACGACATTAACGACGATGATTATGACAAAATAACGACGAAATTAACGACGATAATTATGAGGATAATAAGGACGATAACAACGATGATAATGACGATATAAACGACGATGATTATTACAAAATAACGACGATATTAACGACGATAATTACGAGGATAATAAGGACGATGACAACGATGGTAATGACGATAATAACGACGACATTAACGACGATGATTATGACAAAATAACGACGATATTAACGACGATAATTATGAGGATAATAAGGACGATGACAACGATGATAATGACGATAATAACGACGGCATTAACGACGATGATTATGACAATATAACGACGATATTAACGACGATAATTATGAGGATAATAAGGACGATAACAACGATGATAATGACGACATAAACGACGATGATTAAGACAAAATAACGACGATATTAACGACGATAATTATGAGGATAATAAGGACGATAACAACGATGATAATGACGATATTAACGACGATATTAACGACGATAATAACGACGACAATAACGACGATATTAACGACGATATTAACGACGATAAAAAGAAGATAATGACAATAATAACGACGGTATTAACGATGATAATTTTGACGATAACAACGAAGATAATGACCATAATAACGACGACATTAACGACGATGATTATGACAAAATAACGACGATATTAACGACGATAATTATGAGGATAATAAGGACGATAACAACGATGATAATGACGATATTAACGACGATAATAACGACGATAATAACGACGATATTAACGACGATAATAACGACGATAATAACGAAGATATTAACGACGATATTAACGACGATAAAAAGAAGATAATGACAATAATAACGACGATATTTACAATGAAAATTATGACGATAACAACGAAGATAATGATGATAATAACGACGACATTAACGACGATGATTATGACAAAATAACGAGGATATTAACGACGATAATAACGACGATAACAACGATGATAATAACGATATTAACGACGATATTAACGACGATAATAACGACGATAATAACGACGATATTAACGACGATATTAACGACGATAAAAAGAAGATAATGACAATAATAACGACGATATTAACGACGATAATTATGACGATAACAACGAAGATAATGACGATAATAACGACGACATTAACGACGATGATTATGACAAATTAACGACGATATTAACGACGATAATTATGAGGATAATAAGGACGATAACAACGATGATAATGACGACATAAACGACGATGATTATGACAAAATAACGACGATATTAACGACGATAATTATGAGGATAATAAGGTCGATAACAACGATGATAATGACGATATTAACGACGATATTAACGACGATAATAACGACGATATTAACGACGATATTAACGACGATAAAAAGAAGATAATGACAATAATAACGACGATATTAACAATGATAATTATGACGATAACAACGAAGATAATGACGATAATAACGACGACATTAACGACGATGATTATGACAAATTAACGACGATATTAACGACGATAATTATGAGGATAATAAGGACGATAACAACGATGATAATGACGATATAAACGACGATGATTATGACAAAATAACGACGATATTAACGACGATAATTATGAGGATAATAAGGACGATGACAACGATGATAATGACGATAATAACGACGACATTAACGACGATGACTATGACAAAATAACGACGATATTAACGACGATAATTATGAGGATAATAAGGACGATAACAACGATGATAATGACGACATAAACGACGATGATTATGACAAAATAACGACGATATTAACGACGATAATTATGAGGATAATAAGGACGATAACAACGATGATAATGACGATATTAACGACGATATTAATGACGATAATAACGACGATAATAACGACGATATTAACGACGATATTAACGACGATAAAAAGAAGATAATGACAATAATAACGACGGTATTAACGATGATAATTATGACGATAACAACGAAGATAATGACCATAATAACGACGACATTAACGACGATGATTATGACAAAATAACGACGATATTAACGACGATAATTATGAGGATAATAAGGACGATAACAACGATGATAATGACGATATTAACGACGATATTAACGTCGATAATAACGACGATAATAACGACGATATTAACGACGATATTAACGACGATAAAAAGAAGATAATGACAATAATAACGACGGTATTAACGATGATAATTATGACGATAACAACGAAGATAATGACCATAATAACGACGACATTAACGACGATGATTATGACAAAATAACGACGATATTAACGACGATAATTATGAGGATAATAAGGACGATAACAACGATGATAATGACGATATTAACGACGATATTAACGACGATAATAACGACGATAAAAAGAAGATAATGACAATAATAACGACGGTATTAACGATGATAATTATGACGTTAACAACGAAGATAATGACGATAATAACGACGACATTAACGACGATGATTATGACAAAATAACGACGATATTAACGACGATAATTATGAGGATAATAACGACGATATTAACGACGATATTAACGACGATAAAAAGAAGATAATGACAATAATAACGACGATATTAACAAAGATAATTATGAGGATTATAAGGACGATAACAACGATGATAATGACGACATAAACGACGATGATTATGACAAAATAACGACGATATTAACGACGATAATTATGAGGATAATAAGGACGATAACAACGATGATAATGACGATATTAACGACGATAATAACGACGATAATAACGACGATATTAACGACGATATTAACGACGATAAAAAGAAGATAATGACAATAATAACGACGATATTAACAATGATAATTATGACGATAACAACGAAGATAATGACGATAATAACGACGACATTAACGACGATGATTATGACAAATTAACGACGATATTAACGACGATAATTATGAGGATAATAAGGACGATATTAACGACGATATTAACGACGATAAAAAGAAGATAATGACAATAATAACGACGATATTAACAAAGATAATTATGAGGATTATAAGGACGATAACAACGATCATAATGACGACATAAACGACGATGATTATGACAAAATAACGACGATATTAACGACGATAATTATGAGGATAATAAGGACGATAACAACGATGATAATGACGATATTAACGACGATAATAACGACGATAATAACGACGATATTAACGACGATATTAACGACGATAAAAAGAAGATAATGACAATAATAACGACGATATTAACAATGATAATTATGACGATAACAACGAAGATAATGACGATAATAACGACGACATTAACGACGATGATTATGACAAATTAACGACGATATTAACGACGATAATTATGAGGATAATAAGGACGATATAAACGACGATGATTATGACAAAATAACGACGATATTAACGACGATAATTATGAGGATAATAAGGACGATGATAACGATGGTAATGACGATAATATCGACGACATTAACGACGATGAATATCACAAAATAACGACGATATTAACGACGATAATTATGAGGATAATAAGGACGATAACAACGATGATAATGACGATATTAACGACGATATTAACGACGATAATAACGACGATAATAACGACGATATTAACGACGATATTAACGACGATAAAAAGAAGATAATGACAATAATAACGACGATATTAACAATGATAATTATGACGATAACAACGAAGATAATGACGATAATAACGACGACATTAACGACGATGATTATGACAAAATAACGAGGATATTAACCACGATAATAACGACGATAACAACGATGATAATAACGATATTAACGACGATATTAACGACGATAATAACGACGATAATAACGACGATATTAACGACGATAATTATGAGGATAATAAGGACGATAACAACGATGATAATGACGATATTAACGACGATATTAACGACGATAATAACGACGATAATAACGACGATATTAACGACGATAATAACGACGATAAAAAGAAGATAATGACAATAATAACGACGGTATTAACGATGATAATTATGACGATAACAACGAAGATAATGACCATAATAACGACGACATTAACGACGTTGATTATGACAAAATAACGACGATATTAACGACGATAATTATGAGGATAATAAGGACGATAACAACGATGATAATGACGATATTAACGACAATATTAACGACGATAATAACGACGATAAAAAGAAGATAATGACAATAATAACGACGGTATTAACGATGATAATTATGACGTTAACAACGAAGATAATGACGATAATAACGACGACATTAACGACGATGATTATGACAAAATAACGACGATATTAACGACGATATTTATGAGGATAATAAGGACGATAACGACGATGATAGTGACGATATTAACGACGATATTAACGACGATAATAACGACGATAATAACGACGATATTAGCGACGATAAAAAGAAGATAATGACAATAATAACGACGATATTAACAATGATAATTATGACGATAACAACGAAGATAATGACGATAATAACGACGACATTAACGACGATTATTATGACAAATTAACGACGAAATTAACGACGATAATTATGAGGATAATAAGGACGATAACAACGATGATAATGACGATATAAACGACGATGATTATTACAAAATAACGACGATATTAACGACGATAATTACGAGGATAATAAGGACGATGACAACGATGGTAATGACGATAATAACGACGACGTTAACGACGATAATAACGACGATAAAAAGAAGATAATGACAATAATAACGACGATATTAACAATGATAATTATGACGATAACAACGAAGATAATGACGATAATAACGACGACATTAACGACGATGATTATGACAAAATAACGAGGATATTAACCACGATAATAACGACGATAACAACGATGATAATAACGATATTAACGACGATATTAACGACGATAATAACGACGATAATAACGACGATATTAACGACGATAAAAAGAAGATAATGACAATAATAACGACGATATTAACGACGATAATTATGAGGATAATAAGGACGATAACAGCGATGATAATGACGATATTAACGACGATGTTAACGACGATAATAACGACGATAATAACGACGATATTAACGACGATATTAACGACGATAGAAAGAAGATAATGACAATAATAACGACGATATTAACAATGATAATTATGACGATAACAACGAAGATAATGACGATAATAACGACGACATTAACGACGATGATTATGACAAAATAACGAGGATATTAACCACGATAATAACGACGATAACAACGATGATAATAACGATATTAACGACGATATTAACGACGATAATAACGACGATAATAACGACGATATTAACGACGATAAAAAGAAGATAATGACAATAATAACGACGATATTAACGACGATAATTATGAGGATAATAAGGACGATAACAACGATGATAATGACGATATTAACGACGATGTTAACGACGATAATAACGACGATAATAACGACGATATTAACGACGATAATAACGACGATAAAAAGAAGATAATGACAATAATAACGACGGTATTAACGATGATAATTATGACGATAACAACGAAGATAATGACCATAATAACGACGACATTAACGACGATGATTATGACAAAATAACGACGATATTAACGACGATAATTATGAGGATAATAAGGACGATAACAACGATGATAATGACGATATTAACGACGATATTAACGACGATATTAACGACGATAAAAAGAAGATAATGACAATAATAACGACGATATTAACGACGATAATTATGAGGATAATAAGGACGATAACAACGATGATAATGACGATATTAACGACGATATTAACGACGATAATAACGACGATAATAACGACGATATTAACGACGATATTAACGACGATAAGAAGAAGATAATGACAATAATAACGACGGTATTAACGATGATAATTATGACGATAACATCGAAGATAATGACCATAATAACGACGACATTAACGACGATGATTATGACAAAATAACGACGATATTAACGACGATAATTATGAGGATAATAAGGACGATAACAACGACTATAATGACGATATTAACGACGATAATAACGACGATAATAACGACGAAATTAACGACGATATTAACGACGATAAAAAGAAGAAAATGACAATAATAACGACGATATTAACAAAGATAATTATGAGGATAATAAGGACGATAACAACGATGATAATGACGACATAAACGACGATGATTATGACAAAATAACGACGATATTAACGACGATAATTATGAGGATAATAAGGTCGATAACAACGATGATAATGACGATATTAACGACGATATTAACGACGATAATAACGACGATAATAACGACGATATTAACGACGATAATAACGACGATAAAAAGAAGATAATGACAATAATAACGACGGTATTAACGATGATAATTATGACGATAACAACGAAGATAATGACCATAATAACGACGACATTAACGACGATGATTATGACAAAATAACGACGATATTAACGACGATAATTATGAGGATAATAAGGACGATAACAACGATGATAATGACGATATTAACGACGATATTAACGACGATAATAACGACGATAAAAAGAAGATAATGACAATAATAACGACGGTATTAACGATGATAATTATGACGTTAACAACGAAGATAATGACGATAATAACGACGACATTAACGACGATGATTATGACAAAATAACGACGATATTAACGACGATAATTATGAGGATAATAACGACGATATTAACGACGATATTAACGACGATAAAAAGGAGATAATGACAATAATAACGACGATATTAACAAAGATAATTATGAGGATTATAAGGACGATAACAACGATGATAATGACGACATAAACGACGATGATTATGACAAAATAACGACGATATTAACGACGATAATTATGAGGATAATAAGGACGATAACAACGATGATAATGACGATATTAACGACGATAATAACGACGATAATAACGACGATATTAACGACGATATTAACGACGATAAAAAGAAGATAATGACAATAATAACGACGATATTAACAATGATAATTATGACGATAACAACGAAGATAATGACGATAATAACGACGACATTAACGACGATGATTATGACAAATTAACGACGATATTAACGACGATAATTATGAGGATAATAAGGACGATAACAACGATGATAATGACGACATAAACGACGATGATTATGACAATATAACGACGATATTAACGACGATAATTATGAGGATAATAAGGACGATAACAACGATGATAATGACGATATTAACGACGATATTAACGACGATAATAACGACGATAATAACGACGATATTAACGACGATATTAACGACGATAAGAAGAAGATAATGACAATAATAACGACGGTATTAACGATGATAATTATGACGATAACAACGAAGATAATGACCATAATAACGACGACATTAACGACGATGATTATGACAAAATAACGACGATATTAACGACGATAATTATGAGGATAATAAGGACGATAACAACGATGATAATGACGATATTAACGACGATAATAACGACGATAATAACGACGAAATTAACGACGATATTAACGACGATAAAAAGAAGAAAATGACAATAATAACGACGATATTAACAAAGATAATTATGAGGATAATAAGGACGATAACAACGATGATAATGACGACATAAACGACGATGATTATGACAAAATAACGACGATATTAACGACGATAATTATGAGGATAATAAGGTCGATAACAACGATGATAATGACGATATTAACGACGATATTAACGACGATAATAACGTCGATATTAACGACGATATTAACGACGATAAAAAGAAGATAATGACAATAATAACGACGATATTAACAATGATAATTATGACGATAACAACGAAGATAATGACGATAATAACGACGACATTAACGACGATGATTATGACAAATTAACGACGATATTAACGACGATAATTATGAGGATAATAAGGACGATAACAACGATGATAATGACGATATAAACGACGATGATTATGACAAAATAACGACGATATTAACGACGATAATTATGAGGATAATAAGGACGATGACAACGATGATAATGACGATAATAACGACGACATTAACGACGATGACTATGACAAAATAACGACGATATTAACGACGATAATTATGAGGATAATAAGGACGATAACAACGATGATAATGACGACATAAACGACGATGATTATGACAAAATAACGACGATATTAACGACGATAATTATGAGGATAATAAGGACGATAACAACGATGATAATGACGATATTAACGACGATATTAACGACGATAATAACGACGATAATAACGACGATATTAACGACGATATTAACGACGATAAAAAGAAGATAATGACAATAATAACGACGGTATTAACGATGATAATTATGACGATAACAACGAAGATAATGACCATAATAACGACGACATTAACGACGATGATTATGACAAAATAACTACGATATTAACGACGATAATTATGAGGATAATAAGGACGATAACAACGATGATAATGACGATATTAACGACGATATTAACGTCGATAATAACGACGATAATAACGACGATATTAACGACGATATTAACGACGATAAAAAGAAGATAATGACAATAATAACGACGATATTAACAATGATAATTATGTGGATTATAAGGACGATAACAACGATGATAATGACGACATAAACGACGATGATTATGACAAAATAACGACGATATTAACGACGATAATTATGAGGATAATAAGGACGATAACAACGATGATAATGACGATATTAACGACGATAATAACGACGATAATAACGACGATATTAACGACGATATTAACGACGATAAAAAGAAGATAATGACAATAATAACGACGAAATTAACAATGATAATTATGACGATAACAACGAAGATAATGACGATAATAACGACGACATTAACGACGATGATTATGACAAATTAACGACGATATTAACGACGATAATTATGAGGATAATAAGGACGATAACAACGATGATAATGACGATATAAACGACGATGATTATGACAAAATAACGACGATATTAACGACGATAATTATGAGGATAATAAGGACGATGACAACGATGGTAATGACGATAATAACGACGACATTAACGACGATGAATATCACAAAATAACGACGATATTAACGACGATAATTATGAGGATAATAAGGACGATAACAACGATGATAATGACGATATTAACGACGATATTAACGACGATAATAACGACGATAATAACGACGATATTAACGACGATATTAACGACGATAAAAAGAAGATAATGACAATAATAACGACGATATTAACAATGATAATTATGACGATAACAACGAAGATAATGACGATAATAACGACGACATTAACGACGATGATTATGACAAAATAACGAGGATATTAACCACGATAATAACGACGATAACAACGATGATAATAACGATATTAACGACGATATTAACGACGATAATAACGACGATAATAACGACGATATTAACGACGATAAAAAGAAGATAATGACAATAATAACGACGATATTAACGACGATAATTAGGAGGATAATAAGGACGATAGCAACGATGATAATGACGATATTAACGACGATATTAACGACGATAATAACGACGATAATAACGACGATATTAACGACGATAATAACGACGATAAAAAGAAGATAATGACAATAATAACGACGGTATTAACGATGATAATTATGACGATAACAACGAAGATAATGACCATAATAACGACGACATTAACGACGATGATTATGACAAAATAACGACGATATTAACGACGATAATTATGAGGATAATAAGGACGATAACAACGATGATAATGACGATATTAACGACGATATTAACGACGATAATAACGACGATAAAAAGAAGATAATGACAATAATAACGACGGTATTAACGATGATAATTATGACGTTAACAACGAAGATAATGACGATAATAACGACGACATTAACGACGATGATTATGACAAAATAACGACGATATTAACGACGATAATTATGAGGATAATAACGACGATATTAACGACGATATTAACGACGATAAAAAGAAGATAATGACAATAATAACGACGATATTAACAAAGATAATTATGAGGATTAGAAGGACGATAACAACGATGATAATGACGACATAAACGACGATGATTATGACAAAATAACGACGATATTAACGACGATAATTATGAGGATAATAAGGACGATAACAACGATGATAATGACGATATTAACGACGATAATAACGAGGATAATAACGACGATATTAACGACGATATTAACGACGATAAAAAGAAGATAATGACAATAATAACGACGATATTAACAATGATAATTATGACGATAACAACGAAGATAATGACGATAATAACGACGACATTAACGACGATGATTATGACAAATTAACGACGATATTAACGACGATAATTATGAGGATAATAAGGACGATAACAACGATGATAATGACGATATAAACGACGATGATTATGACAAAATAACGACGATATTAACGACGATAATTATGAGGATAATAAGGACGATGACAACGATGGTAATGACGATAATAACGACGACATTAACGACGATGAATATCACAAAATAACGACGATATTAACGACGATAATTATGAGGATAATAAGGACGATAACAACGATGATAATGACGATATTAACGACGATATTAACGACGATAATAACGACGATAATAACGACGATATTAACGACGATATTAACGACGATAAAAAGAAGATAATGACAATAATAACGACGATATTAACAATGATAATTATGACGATAACAACGAAGATAATGACGATAATAACGACGACATTAACGACGATGATTATGACAAAATAACGAGGATATTAACCACGATAATAACGACGATAACAACGATGATAATAACGATATTAACGACGATATTAACGACGATAATAACGACGATAATAACGACGATATTAACGACGATAAAAAGAAGATAATGACAATAATAACGACGATATTAACGACGATAATTATGAGGATAATAAGGACGATAACAACGATGATAATGACGATATTAACGACGATATTAACGACGATAATAACGACGATAATAACGACGATATTAACGACGATAATAACGACGATAAAAAGAAGATAATGACAATAATAACGACGGTATTAACGATGATAATTATGACGATAACAACGAAGATAATGACCATAATAACGACGACATTAACGACGATGATTATGACAAAATAACGACGATATTAACGACGATATTTATGAGGATAATAAGGACGATAACGACGATGATAGTGACGATATTAACGACGATATTAACGACGATAATAACGACGATAATAACGACGATATTAGCGACGATAAAAAGAAGATAATGACAATAATAACGACGATATTAACAATGATAATTATGACGATAACAACGAAGATAATGACGATAATAACGACGACATTAACGACGATTATTATGACAAATTAACGACGAAATTAACGACGATAATTATGAGGATAATAAGGACGATAACAACGATGATAATGACGATATAAACGACGATGTTTATTACAAAATAACGACGATATTAACGACGATAATTACGAGGATAATAAGGACGATGACAACGATGGTAATGACGATAATAACGACGACATTAACGACGATGATTATGAGAAAATAACGACGATATTAACGACGATAATTATGAGGATAATAAGGACGATAACAACGATGATAATGACGATATTAACGTCGATATTAACGACGATAATAACGACGATAATAACGACGATATTAACGACGATATTAACGACGATAAAAAGAAGATAATGACAATAATGACGACGATATTAACAATGATAATTATGACGATAACAACGAAGATAATGACGATAATAACGACGACATTAACGACGATGATTATGACAAAATAACGAGGATATTAACCACGATAATAACGACAATAACAACCATGATAATAACGATATTAACGACGATATTAACGACGATAATAACGACGATAATAACGACGATATTAACGACGATAAAAAGAAGATAATGACAATAATAACGACGATATTAACGACGATAATTATGAGGATAATAAGGACGATAACAACGATGATAATGACGATATTAACGACGATATTAACGACGATAATAACGACGATAATAACGACGATATTAACGACGATAATAACGACGATAAAAAGAAGATAATGACAATAATAATGACGGTATTAACGATGATAATTATGACGATAACAACGAAGATAATGACCATAATAACGACGACATTAACGACGATGATTATGACAAAATAACGACGATATTAACGACGATAATTATGAGGATAATAAGGACGATAACAACGATGATAATGACGATATTAACGACGATATTAACGACGATAATAACGACGATAAAAAGAAGATAATGACAATAATAACGACGGTATTAACGATGATAATTATGACGTTAACAACGAAGATAATGACGATAATAACGACGACATTAACGACGATGATTATGACAAAATAACGACGATATTAACGACGATAATTATGAGGATAATAACGACGATATTAACGACGATATTAACGACGATAAAAAGAAGATAATGACAATAATAACGACGATATTAACAAAGATAATTATGAGGATTATAAGGACGATAACAACGATGATAATGACGACATAAACGACGATGATTATGACAAAATAACGACGATATTAACGACGATAATTATGAGGATAATAAGGACGATAACAACGATGATAATGACGATATTAACGACGATAATAACGACGATAATAACGACGATATTAACGACGATATTAACGACGATAAAAAGAAGATAATGACAATAATAACGACGATATTAACAATGATAATTATGACGATAACAACGAAGATAATGACGATAATAACGACGACATTAACGACGATGATTATGACAAATTAACGACGATATTAACGACGATAATTATGAGGATAATAAGGACGATAACAACGATGATAATGACGACATAAACGACGATGATTATGACAATATAACGACGATATTAACGACGATAATTATGAGGATAATAAGGACGATAACAACGATGATAATGACGATATTAACGACGATATTAACGACGATAATAACGACGATAATAACGACGATATTAACGACGATATTAACGACGATAAAAAGAAGATAATGACAATAATAACGACGATATTAACAATGATAATTATGACGATAACAACGAAGATAATGACGATAATAACGACGACATTAACGACGATGATTATGACAAAATAACGAGGATATTAACCACGATAATAACGACGATAACAACGATGATAATAACGATATTAACGACGATATTAACGACGATAATAACGACGATAATAACGACGATATTAACGACGATAAAAAGAAGATAATGACAATAATAACGACGATATTAACGACGATAATTATGAGGATAATAAGGACGATAACAACGATGATAATGACGATATTAACGACGATATTAACGACGATAATAACGACGATAATAACGACGATATTAACGACGATAATAACGACGATAAAAAGAAGATAATGACAATAATAACGACGGTATTAACGATGATAATTATGACGATAACAACGAAGATAATGACCATAATAACGACGACATTAACGACGATGATTATGACAAAATAACGACGATATTAACGACGATATTTATGAGGATAATAAGGACGATAACGACGATGATAGTGACGATATTAACGACGATATTAACGACGATAATAACGACGATAATAACGACGATATTAGCGACGATAAAAAGAAGATAATGACAATAATAACGACGATATTAACAATGATAATTATGACGATAACAACGAAGATAATGACGATAATAACGACGACATTAACGACGATTATTATGACAAATTAACGACGAAATTAACGACGATAATTATGAGGATAATAAGGACGATAACAACGATGATAATGACGATATTAACGACGATATTAACGACGATAATAACGACGATAATAACGACGATATTAACGACGATATTAACGACGATAAAAAGAAGATAATGACAATAATAACGACGGTATTAACGATGATAATTATGACGATAACAACGAAGATAATGACCATAATAACGACGACATTAACGACGATGATTATGACAAAATAACGACGATATTAACGACGATAATAACGACAATATCAACGATGATAATAACGATATTAACGACGATATTAACGACGATAATAACGACGATAATAACGACGATATTAACGACGATAAAAAGAAGATAATGACAATAATAACGACGATATTAGCGACGATAATTATGAGGATAATAAGGACGATAACAACGATGATAATGACCATAATAACGACGACATTAACGACGATGATTATGACAAAATAACGACGATATTAACGACGATAATTATGAGGATAATAAGGACGATAACAACGATGATAATGACGATATTAACGACGATATTAACGACGATAATAACGACGATAAAAAGAAGATAATGACAATAATAACGACGGTATTAACGATGATAATTATGACGTTAACAACGAAGATAATGACGATAATAACGACGACATTAACGACGATGATTATGACAAAATAACGACGATATTAACGACGATAATTATGAGGATAATAACGACGATATTAACGACGATATTAACGACGATAAAAAGAAGATAATGACAATAATAACGACGATATTAACAAAGATAATTATGAGGATTATAAGGACGATAACAACGATGATAATGACGACATAAACGACGATGATTATGACAAAATAACGACGATATTAACGACGATAATTATGAGGATAATAAGGACGATAACAACGATGATAATGACGATATTAACGACGATAATAACGACGATAATAACGACGATATTAACGACGATATTAACGACGATAAAAAGAAGATAATGACAATAATAACGACGATATTAACAATGATAATTATGACGATAACAACGAAGATAATGACGATAATAACGACGACATTAACGACGATGATTATGACAAATTAACGACGATATTAACTACGATAATTATGAGGATAATAAGGACGATAACAACGATGATAATGACGACATAAACGACGATGATTATGACAATATAACGACGATATTAACGACGATAATTATGAGGATAATAAGGACGATAACAACGATGATAATGACGATATTAACGACGATATTAACGACGATAATAACGACGATAATAACGACGATATTAACGACGATATTAACGACGATAAAAAGAAGATAATGACAATAATAACGACGATATTTACAATGAAAATTATCACGATAACAACGAAGATAATGATGATAATAACGACGACATTAACGACGATGATTATGACAAAATAACGAGGATATTAACGACGATAATAACGACGATAACAACGATGATAATAACGATATTAACGACGATATTAACGACGATAATAACGACGATAATAACGACGATATTAACGACGATATTAACGACGATAAAAAGAAGATAATGACAATAATAACGACGATATTAACGACGATAATTATGAGGATAATAAGGACGATAACAACGATGATAATGACGATATTAACGACGATATTAACGACGATAATAACGACGATAATAACGACGATATTAACGACGATATTAACGACGATAAGAAGAAGATAATGACAATAATAACGACGGTATTAACGATGATAATTATGACGATAACAACGAAGATAATGACCATAATAACGACGACATTAACGACGATGATTATGACAAAATAACGACGATATTAACGACAATAATTATGAGGATAATAAGGACGATAACAACGATGATAATGACGATATTAACGACGATAATAACGACGATAATAACGACGAAATTAACGACGATATTAACGACGATAAAAAGAAGAAAATGACAATAATAACGAAGATATTAACAAAGATAATTATGAGGATAATAAGGACGATAACAACGATGATAATGACGACATAAACGACGATGATTATGACAAAATAACGACGATATTAACGACGATAATTATGAGGATAATAAGGTCGATAACAACGATGATAATGACGATATTAACGACGATAGTAACGACGATAATAACGACGATATTAACGACGATATTAACGACGATAAAAAGAAGATAATGACAATAATAACGACGATATTAACAATGATAATTATGACGATAACAACGAAGATAATGACGATAATAACGACGACATTAACGACGATGATTATGACAAATTAACGACGATATTAACGACGATAATTATGAGGATAATAAGGACGATAACAACGATGATAATGACGATATAAACGACGATGATTATGACAAAATAACGACGATATTAACGACGATAATTATGAGGATAATAAGGACGATGACAACGATGATAATGACGATAATAACGACGACATTAACGACGATGACTATGACAAAATAACGACGATATTAACGACGATAATTATGAGGATAATAAGGACGATAACAACGATGATAATGACGACATAAACGACGATGATTATGACAAAATAACGACGATATTAACGACGATAATTATGAGGATAATAAGGACGATAACAACGATGATAATGACGATATTAACGACGATATTTACGACGATAATAACGACGATAATAACGACGATATTAACGACGATATTAACGACGATAAAAAGAAGATAATGACAATAATAACGACGGTATTAACGATGATAATTATGACGATAACAACGAAGATAATGACCATAATAACGACGACATTATCGACGATGATTATGACAAAATAACGACGATATTAACGACGATAATTATGAGGATAATAAGGACGATAACAACGATGATAATGACGATATTAACGACGATATTAACGACGATAATAACGACGATAAAAAGAAGATAATGACAATAATAACGACGGTATTAACGATGATAATTATGACGTTAACAACGAAGATAATGACGATAATAACGACGACATTAACGACGATGATTATGACAAAATAACGACGATATTAACGACGATAATTATGAGGATAATAACGACGATATTAACGACGATATTAACGACGATAAAAAGAAGATAATGACAATAATAACGACGATATTAACAAAGATAATTATGAGGATTATAAGGACGATAACAACGATGATAATGACGATATAAACGACGATGATTATGACAAAATAACGACGATATTAACGACGATAATTATGAGGATAATAAGGACGATGACAACGATGGTAATGACGATAATAACGACGACATTAACGACGATGAATATCACAAAATAACGACGATATTAACGACGATAATTATGAGGATAATAAGGACGATAACAACGATGATAATGACGATATTAACGACGATATTAACGACGATAATAACGACGATAATAACGACGATATTAACGACGATATTAACGACGATAAAAAGAAGATAATGACAATAATAACGACGATATTAACAATGATAATTATGACGATAACAACGAAGATAATGACGATAATAACGACGACATTAACGACGATGATTATGACAAAATAACGAGGATATTAACCACGATAATAACGACGATAACAACGATGATAATAACGATATTAACGACGATATTAACGACGATAATAACGACGATAATAACGACGATATTAACGACGATAAAAAGAAGATAATGACAATAATAACGACGATATTAACGACGATAATTATGAGGATAATAAGGACGATAACAACGATGATAATGACGATATTAACGACGATATTAACGACGATAATAACGACGATAATAACGACGATATTAACGACGATAATAACGACGATAAAAAGAAGATAATGACAATAATAACGACGGTATTAACGATGATAATTATGACGATAACAACGAAGATAATGACCATAATAACGACGACATTAACGACGATGATTATGACAAAATAACGACGATATTAACGACGATAATTATGAGGATAATAAGGACGATAACAACGATGATAATGACGATATTAACGACGATGATTATTACAAAATAACGACGATATTAACGACGATAATTACGAGGATAATAAGGACGATGACAACGATGATAATGACGACATAAACGACGATGATTATGACAAAATAACGACGATATTAACGACGATAATTATGAGGATAATAAGGACGATAACAACGATGATAATGACGATATTAACGACGATATTAACGACGATAATAACGACGATAATAACGACGATATTAACGACGATATTAACGACGATAAAAAGAAGATAATGACAATAATAACGACGGTATTAACGATGATAATTATGACGATAACAACGAAGATAATGACCATAATAACGACGACATTAACGACGATGACTATGACAAAATAACGACGATATTAACGACGATAATTATGAGGATAATAAGGACGATAACAACGATGATAATGACGACATAAACGACGATGATTATGACAAAATAACGACGATATTAACGACGATAATTATGAGGATAATAAGGACGATAACAACGATGATAATGACGATATTAACGACGATATTAACGACGATAATAACGACGATAATAACGACGATATTAACGACGATATTAACGACGATAATAACGACGATATTAACGACGATATTAACGACGATAAAAAGAAGATAATGACAATAATAACGACGGTATTAACGATGATAATTATGACGATAACAACGAAGATAATGACAATAATAACGACGGTATTAACGATGATAATTATGACGATAACAACGAAGATAATGACCATAATAACGACGACATTAACGACGATGATTATGACAAAATAACGACGATATTAACGACGATAATTATGAGGATAATAAGGACGATAACAACGATGATAATGACGATATTAACGACGATATTAACGACGATAATAACGACGATAATAACGACGATATTAACGACGATATTAACGACGATAAAAAGAAGATAATGACAATAATAACGACGGTATTAACGATGATAATTATGACGATAACAACGAAGATAATGACCATAATAACGACGACATTAACGACGATGATTATGACAAAATAACGACGATATTAACGACGATAATTATGAGGATAATAAGGACGATAACAACGATGATAATGACGATATTAACGACGATATTAACGACGATAATAACGACGATAAAAAGAAGATAATGACAATAATAACGACGGTATTAACGATGATAATTATGACGATAACAACGAAGATAATGACGATAATAACGACGACATTAACGACGATGATTATGACAAAATAACGACGATATTAACGACGATAATTATGAGGATAATAACGACGATATTAACGACGATATTAACGACGATAAAAAGAAGATAATGACAATAATAACGACGATATTAACAAAGATAATTATGAGGATTATAAGGACGATAACAACGATGATAATGACGACATAAACGACGATGATTATGACAAAATAACGACGATATTAACGACGATAATTATGAGGATAATAAGGACGATAACAAAGATGATAATGACGATATTAACGACGATAATAACGACGATAATAACGACGATATTAACGACGATATTAACGACGATAAAAAGAAGATAATGACAATAATAACGACGATATTAACAATGATAATTATGACGATAACAACGAAGATAATGACGATAATAACGACGACATTAACGACGATGATTATGACAAATTAACGACGATATTAACGACGATAATTATGAGGATAATAAGGACGATAACAACGATGATAATGACGATATAAACGACGATGATTATGACAAAATAACGACGATATTAACGACGATAATTATGAGGATAATAAGGACGATGACAACGATGGTAATGACGATAATAACGACGACATTAACGACGATGAATATCACAAAATAACGACGATATTAACGACGATAATTATGAGGATAATAAGGACGATAACAACGATGATAATGACGATATTAACGACGATATTAACGACGATAATAACGACGATAATAACGACGATATTAACGACGATAAAAAGAAGATAATGACAATAATAACGACGGTATTAACGATGATAATTATGACGATAACAACGAAGATAATGACCATAATAACGACGACATTAACGACGATGACTATGACAAAATAACGACGATATTAACGACGATAATTATGAGGATAATAAGGACGATAACAACGATGATAATGACGACATAAACGACGATGATTATGACAAAATAACGACGATATTAACGACGATAATTATGAGGATAATAAGGACGATAACAACGATGATAATGACGATATTAACGACGATATTAACGACGATAATAACGACGATAATAACGACGATATTAACGACGATATTAACGACGATAATAACGACGATATTAACGACGATATTAACGACGATAAAAAGAAGATAATGACAATAATAACGACGGTATTAACGATGATAATTATGACGATAACAACGAAGATAATGACCATAATAACGACGGTATTAACGATGATAATTATGACGATAACAACGAAGATAATGACCATAATAACGACGACATTAACGACGATGATTATGACAAAATAACGACGATATTAACGACGATAATTATGAGGATAATAAGGACGATAACAACGATGATAATGACGATATTAACGACGATATTAACGACGATAATAACGACGATAATAACGACGATATTAACGACGATATTAACGACGATAAAAAGAAGATAATGACAATAATAACGACGGTATTAACGATGATAATTATGACGATAACAACGAAGATAATGACCATAATAACGACGACATTAACGACGATGATTATGACAAAATAACGACGATATTAACGACGATAATTATGAGGATAATAAGGACGATAACAACGATGATAATGACGATATTAACGACGATATTAACGACGATAATAACGACGATAAAAAGAAGATAATGACAATAATAACGACGGTATTAACGATGATAATTATGACGTTAACAACGAAGATAATGACGATAATAACGACGACATTAACGACGATGATTATGACAAAATAACGACGATATTAACGACGATAATTATGAGGATAATAACGACGATATTAACGACGATATTAACGACGATAAAAAGAAGATAATGACAATAATAAAGACGATATTAACAAAGATAATTATGAGGATTATAAGGACGATAACAACGATGATAATGACGACATAAACGACGATGATTATGACAAAATAACGACGATATTAACGACGATAATTATGAGGATAATAAGGACGATAACAAAGATGATAATGACGATATTAACGACGATAATAACGACGATAATAACGACGATATTAACGACGATATTAACGACGATAAAAAGAAGATAATGACAATAATAACGACGATATTAACAATGATAATTATGACGATAACAACGAAGATAATGACGATAATAACGACGACATTAACGACGATGATTATGACAAATTAACGACGATATTAACGACGATAATTATGAGGATAATAAGGACGATAACAACGATGATAATGACGATATAAACGACGATGATTATGACAAAATAACGACGATATTAACGACGATAATTATGAGGATAATAAGGACGATGACAACGATGGTAATGACGATAATAACGACGACATTAACGACGATGAATATCACAAAATAACGACGATATTAACGACGATAATTATGAGGATAATAAGGACGATAACAACGATGATAATGACGATATTAACGACGATATTAACGACGATAATAACGACGATAATAACGACGATATTAACGACGATATTAACGACGATAAAAAGAAGATAATGACAATAATAACGACGATATTAACAATGATAATTATGACGATAACTACGAAGATAATGACGATAATAACGACGACATTAACGACGATGATTATGACAAAATAACGAGGATATTAACCACGATAATAACGACGATAACAACGATGATAATAACGATATTAACGACGATATTAACGACGATAATAACGACGATAATAACGACGATATTAACGACGATAAAAAGAAGATAATGACAATAATAACGACGATATTAACGACGATAATTATGAGGATAATAAGGACGATAACAACGATGATAATGACGATATTAACGACGATATTAACGACGATAATAACGACGATAATAACGACGATATTAACGACGATAATAACGACGATAAAAAGAAGATAATGACAATAATAACGACGGTATTAACGATGATAATTATGACGATAACAACGAAGATAATGACCATAATAACGACGACATTAACGACGATGATTATGACAAAATAACGACGATATTAACGACGATAATTATGAGGATAATAAGGACGATAACAACGATGATAATGACGATATTAACGACGATATTAACGACGATAATAACGACGATAATAACGACGATATTAACGACGATATTAACGACGATAAAAAGAAGATAATGACAATAATAACGACGATATTAACAATGATAATTATGACGATAACAACGAAGATAATGACGATAATAACGACGACATTAACGACGATGATTATGACAAAATAACGAGGATATTAACGACGATAATAACGACGATATTAACGACGATATTAACGACGATAAAAAGAAGATAATGACAATAATAACGACGATATTAAAAAAGATAATTATGACGATAACAACGAAGATAATGACCATAATAACGACGACATTAACGACGATGATTATGACAAAATAACGACGATATTAACGACGATAATCATGAGGATAATAAGGACGATAACAACGATGATAATGACGACATTAACGACGATGATTATGACAAAATAACGACGATATTAACGACGATAATTATGAGGATAATAAGGACGATAACAACGATGATAATGACGATATTAACGACGATATTAACGACGATAATAACGACGATAATAACGACGATATTAACGACGATATTAACGACGATAAAAAGAAGATAATGACAATAATAACGACGGTATTAACGATGATAATTATGACGATAACAACGAAGATAATGACCATAATAACGACGACAATAACGACGATGATTATGACAAAATAACGACGATATTAACGACGATAATTATGAGGATAATAAGGACGATAACAACGATGATAATGACGATATTAACGACGATATTAACGTCGATAATAACGACGATAATAACGACGATATTAACGACGATATTAACGACGATAAAAAGAAGATAATGACAATAATAACGACGATATTAACAAAGATAATTATGAGGATAATAAGGACGATAACAACGATGATAATGACGATATAAACGACGATGATTATGACAAAATAACGACGATATTAACGACGATAATTATGAGGATAATAAGGACGATAACAACGATGATAATGACGATATTAACGACGATATTAACGACGATAATAACGACGATATTAACGACGATAAAAAGAAGATAATGACAATAATAACGACGATATTAACAATGATAATTATGACGATAACAACGAAGATAATGACGATAATAACGACGACATTAACGACGATGATTATGACAAATTAACGACGATAATTATGAGGATAATAAGGACGATAACAACGATGATAATGACGATATAAACGACGATGATTATGACAAAATAACGACGATATTAACGACGATAATTATGAGGATAATAAGGACGATAACAACGATGATAATGACGATATTAACGACGATATTAACGACGATAATATCGACGATAATAACGACGATATTAACGACGATATTAACGACGAAAAAAAGAAGATAATGACAATAATAACGACGATATTAACAATGATAATTATGACGATAACAACGAAGATAATGACGATAATAACGACGACATTAACGACGATGATTATGACAAAATAACGAGGATATTAACGACGATAATAACGACGATAACAACGATGATAATAACGATAATAACGACGATATTAACGACGATAATAACGACGATAATAACGACGATATTAACGACGATATTAACGACGATAAAAAGAAGACAATGACAATAATAACGACGATATTAACAAAGATAATTATGAGGATAATAAGAACGATAACAACGATGATAATGACGACATAAACGACGATGATTATGACAAAATAACGACGATATTAACGACGATAATTATGAGGATAATAAGGACGATAACAGCGATGATAATGACGATATTAACGACGATATTAACGACGATAATAACGACGATATTAACGACGATATTAACGACGATAAAAAGAAGATAATGACAATTATAACGACGATATTAACAATGATAATTATGACGATAACAACGAAGATAATGACGATAATAACGACGACATTAACGACGATGATTATGACAAATTAACGACGATATTAACGACGATAATTATGAGGATATTAAGGACGATAACAACGATGATAATGACGATATAAACGACGATGATTATGACAAAATAACGACGATATTAACGACGATAATTATGAGGATAATAAGGACGATGACAACGATGATAATGACGATAATAACGACGACATTAACGACGATGACTATGACAAAATAACGACGATATTAACGACGATAATTATGAGGATAATAAGGACGATAACAACGATGATAATGACGACATAAACGACGATGATTATGACAAAATAACGACGATATTAAAACGATAATTATGAGGATAATAAGGACGATAACAACGATGATAATGACGATATTAACGACGATATTAACGACGATAATAACGACGATAATAACGACGATATTAACGACGATATTAACGACGATAAAAAGAAGATAATGACAATAATAACGACGGTATTAACGATGATAATTATGACGATAACAACGAAGATAATGACCATAATAACGACGACATTAACGACGATGATTATGACAAAATAACTACGATATTAACGACGATAATTATGAGGATAATAAGGACGATAAAAACGATGGTAATGACGATATTAACGACGATATTAACGTCGATAATAACGACGATAATAACGACGATATTAACGACGATATTAACGACGATAAAAAGAAGATAATTACAATAATAACGACGATATTAACAAAGATAATTATGAGGATAATAAGGACGACAACAACGATGATAATGACGACATAAACGACGATGATTATGACAAAATAACGACGATATTAACGACGATAATTATGAGGATAATAAGGACGATAACAACGATGATAATGACGATATTAACGACGATATTAACGACGATAATAACGACGATAATAACGACGATATTAACGACGATATTAACGACGATAAAAAGAAGATAATGACAATAATAACGACGGTATTAACGATGATAATTATGACGATAACAACGAAGATAATGACCATAATAACGACGACATTAACGACGATGATTATGACAAAATAACAACGATATTAACGACGATAATTATGAGGATAATAAGGACGATAACAACGATGATAATGACGATATTAACGACGATAATAACGACGATAATAACGACGATATTAACGACGATATTAACGACGATAAAAAGAAGATAATGACAATAATAACGACGATATTAACAATGATAATTATGACGATAACAACGAAGATAATGACGATAATAACGACGACATTAACGACGATGATTATGACAAATTAACGACGATATTAACGACGATAATTATGAGGATAATAAGGACGATAACAACGATGATAATGACGATATAAACGACGATGATTATGACAAAATAACGACTATATTAACGACGATAATTATGAGCATAATAAGGACGATAACAACGATGATAATGACGATATTAACGACGATATTAACGACGATAATAACGACGATAATAACGACGATATTAACGACGATATTAACGACGATAAAAAGAAGATAATGACAATAATAACGACGGTATTAACGATGATAATTATGACGATAAAAACGAAGTTAATGACCATAATAACGACGACATTAACGACGATGATTATGACAAAATAACGACGATATTAACGACGATAATTATGAGGATAATAAGGACGATAACAACGATGATAATGACGATATTAACGACGATAATAACGACGATATTAACGACGATATTAACGACGATAAAAAGAAGATAATGACAATAATAACGACGGTATTAACGATGATAATTAAGACGATAACAACGAAGATAATGACCATAATAACGACGACATTAACGACGATGATTATGACAAATTAACGACGATATTAACGACGATAATTATGAGGATAATAAGGACGATAACAACGATGATAATGACGATATAAACGACGATGATTATGACAAAATAACGACGATATTAACGACGATAATTATGAGGATAATAAGGACGATAACAACGATGATAATGACGATATTAACGACGATATTAACGACGATAATAACGACGATAATAACGACGATATTAACGACGATAATAACGACGATAAAAAGAAGATAATGACAATAATAACGACGGTATTAACGATGATAATTATGACGATAACAACGAAGATAATGACGATAATAACGACGACATTAACGACGATGATTATGACAAATTAACGACGATATTAACGACGATAATTATGAGGATAATAAGGACGATAACAACGATGATAATGACGATAATAACGACGACATTAACGACGATGATTGTGACAAAATAACGACGATATTAACGACGATAATTATGAGGATAATAAGGACGATAACAACGATGATAATGACGATATTAACGACGATATTAACGTCGATAATAACGACGATAATAACGACGATATTAACGACGATATTAACGACGATAAAAAGAAGATAATGACAATAATAACGACGATATTAACGACGATAATTATGAGGATAATAAGGACGATAACAACGATGATAGTGACGATATTAACGACGATATTAACGACGATAATAACGACGATAATAACGACGATATTAGCGACGATAAAAAGAAGATAATGACAATAATAACGACGATATTAACAATGATAATTATGACGATAACAACGAAGATAATGACGATAATAACGACAAAATTAACGACGATGATTATGACAAATTAACGACGATATTAACGACGATAATTATGAGGATAATAAGGACGATAACAACGATGATAATGACGATATAAACGACGATGATTATGACAAAATAACGACGATATTAACGACGAAATTATGATGATAATAAGGACGATAAAAACGATGATAATGACGACATAAACGACGATGATTATGACAAAATAACGACGATATTAACGACGATAATTATGAGGATAATAAGGACGATAACAACGATGATAATGACGATATTAACGACGATATTAACGACGATAATAACGACGATAATAACGACGATATTAACGACGATATTAACGACGATAAAAAGAAGATAATGACAATAATAACGACGGTATTAACGAAGATAATTATGACGATAACAACGAAGATAATTACCATAATAACGACGACAATAACGACGATGATTATGACAAAATAACGACGATATTAACCACGATAATTATGAGGATAATAAGGACGATAACAACGATGATAATGACGATATTAACGACGATATTAACGTCGATAATAACGACGATAATAACGACGATATTAACGACGATATTAACGACGATAAAAAGAAGATAATGACAATAATAACGACGATATTAACAATGATAATTATGACGATAACAACGAAGATAATGACGATAATAACGACGACATTAACGACGATGATTATGACAAATTAACGACGATATTAACGACGATAATTATGAGGATAATAAGGACGATAACAACGATGATAATGACGATATAAACGACGATGATTATGACAAAATAACGACGATATTAACGACGATAATTATGAGGATAATAAGGACGATGACAACGATGATAATGACGATAATAACGACGACATTAACGACGATGACTATGACAAAATAACGACGATATTAACGACGATAATTATGAGGATAATAAGGACGATAACAACGATGATAATGACGACATAAACGACGATGATTATGACAAAATAACGACGATATTAACGACGATAATTATGTGGATAATAAGGACGATAACAACGATGATAATGACGATATTAACGACGATATTAACGACGATAATAACGACGATATTAACGACGATATTAACGACGATAAAAAGAAGATAATGACAATAATAACGACGGTATTAACGATGATAATTATGACGATAACAACGAAGATAATGACCATAATAACGACGACATTAACGACGATGATTATGACAAAATAACAACGATGATAATGACGATATTAACGACGATATTAACGTCGATAATAACGACGATAATAACGACGATATTAACGACGATATTAACGACGATAAAAAGAAGATAATGACAATAATAACGACGATATTAACAAATATAATTATGAGGATAATAAGGACAATAACAACGTTGATAATGACGACATAAACGACGATGATTATGACAAAATAACGACGATATTAACGACGATATTTATGAGGATAATAAGGACGATAACAACGATGATAATGACGATATTAACGACGATATTAATGACGATAATAACGACGATATTAACGACGATATTAACGACGATAAAAAGAAGATAATGACAATAATAACGATGATATTAACAATGATAATTATGACGATAACAACGAAGATAATGACGATAATAACGACGACATTAACGACGATGATTATGACAAATTAACGACGATATTAACGACGATAATTATGAGGATAATAAGGACGATAACAACGATGATAATGACGATATAAACGACGATGATTATGACAAAATAACGACGATATTAACGACGATAATTATGAGGATAATAAGGACGATAACAACGATGATAATGACGATATTAACGACGATATTAACGTCGATAATAACGACGATAATAACGACGATATTAACGACGATATTAACGACGATAAAAAGAAGATAATGACAATAATAACGACGATATTAATAAAGATAATTATGAGGATAATAAGGACAATAACAACGATGATAATGACGACATAAACGACGATGATTATGACAAAATAACGACGATATTAACGACGATATTTATGAGGATAATAAGGACGATAACAACGATGATAATGACGATATTAACGACGATATTAACGACGATAATAACGACGATATTAACGACGATATTAACGACGATAAAAAGAAGATAATGACAATAATAACGACGATATTAACAATGATAATTATGACGATAACAACGAAGATAATGACGATAATAACGACGTCATTAACGACGACGATTATGACAAATTAACGACGATATTAACGACGATAATTATGAGGATAATAAGGACGATAACAACGATGATAATGACGATATAAACGACGATGATTATGACAAAATAACGACGATATTAACGACGATAATTATGAGGATAATAAGGACGATGACAACGATGGTAATGACGATAATAACGACGACATTAACGACGATGAATATCACAAAATAACGACGATATTAACGACGATAATTATGAGGATAATAAGGACGATAACAACGATGATAATGACAATATAAACGACGATGATTATGACAAAATAACGACGATATTAACGACGATAATTATGAGGATAATAAGGACGATGACAACGATGATAATGACGATAATAACGACGACATTAACGACGATGACTATGAAAAAATAACGACGATATTAACGACGATAATTATGAGGATAATAAGGACGATAACAACGATGATAATGACGATATTAACGACGATATTAACGACGATAATAACGACGATAATAACGACGATATTAACGACGATATTAACGACGATAAAAAGAAGATAATGACAATAATAACGACGGTATTAACGAAGATAATTATGACGATAACAACGAAGATAATTACCATAATAACGACGACAATAACGACGATGATTATGACAAAATAACGACGATATTAACCACGATAATTATGAGGATAATAAGGACGATAACAACGATGATAATGACGATATTAACGACGATATTAACGTCGATAATAACGACGATAATAACGACGATATTAACGACGATATTAACGACGATAAAAAGAAGATAATGACAATAATAACGACGATATTAACAATGATAATTATGACGATAACAACGAAGATAATGACGATAATAACGACGACATTAACGACGATGATTATGACAAATTAACGACGATATTAACGACGATAATTATGAGGATAATAAGGACGATAACAACGATGATAATGACGATATAAACGACGATGATTATGACAAAATAACGACGATATTAACGACGATAATTATGAGGATAATAAGGACGATAACAACGATGATAATGACGATATTAACGACGATATTAACGTCGATAATAACGACGATAATAACGACGATATTAACGACGATATTAACGACGATAAAAAGAAGATAATGACAATAATAACGACGATATTAACAAAGATAATTATGAGGATAATAAGGACAATAACAACGATGATAATGACGACATAAACGACGATGATTATGACAAAATAACGACGATATTAACGACGATATTTATGAGGATAATAAGGACGATAACAACGATGATAATGACGATATTAACGACGATATTAACGACGATAATAACGACGATATTAACGACGATATTAACGACGATAAAAAGAAGATAATGACAATAATAACGACGATATTAACAATGATAATTATGACGATAACAACGAAGATAATGACGATAATAACGACGACATTAACGACGACGATTATGACAAATTAACGACGATATTAACGACGATAATTATGAGGATAATAAGGACGATAACAACGATGATAATGACGATATAAACGACGATGATTATGACAAAATAACGACGATATTAACGACGATAATTATGAGGATAATAAGGACGATGACAACGATGGTAATGACGATAATAACGACGACATTAACGACGATGAATATCACAAAATAACGACGATATTAACGACGATAATTATGAGGATAATAAGGACGATAACAACGATGATAATGACAATATAAACGACGATGATTATGACAAAATAACGACGATATTAACGACGATAATTATGAGGATAATAAGGACGATGACAACGATGATAATGACGATAATAACGACGACATTAACGACGATGACTATGAAAAAATAACGACGATATTAACGACGATAATTATGAGGATAATAAGGACGATAACAACGATGATAATGACGACATAAACGACGATGATTATGACAAAATAACGACGATATTAACGACGATATTTATGAGGATAATAAGGACGATAACAACGATGATAATGACGATATTAACGACGATATTAACGACGATAATAACGACGATATTAACGACGATATTAACGACGATAAAAAGAAGATAATGACAATAATAACGACGATATTAACAATGATAATTATGACGATAACAACGAAGATAATGACGATAATAACGACGACATTAACGACGATGATTATGACAAATTAACGACGATATTAACGACGATAATTATGAGGATAATAAGGACGATAACAACGATGATAATGACGATATAAACGACGATGATTATGACAAAATAACGACGATATTAACGACGATAATTATGAGGATAATAAGGACGATGACAACGATGGAAATGACGATAATAACGACGACATTAACGACGATGATTATGACAAATTAACGACGATATTAACGACGATAATTATGAGGATAATAAGGACGATAACAACGATGATAATGACGATATAAACGACGATGATTATGACAAAATAACGACGATATTAACGACGATAATTATGAGGATAATAAGGACGATAACAACGATGATAATGACGATATTAACGACGATATTAACGACGATAATAACGACGATATTAACGACGATATTAACGACGATAAAAAGAAGATAATGACAATAATAACGACGATATTAACAATGATAATTATGACGATAACAACGAAGATAATGACGATAATAACGACGACATTAACGACGATGATTATGACAAATTAACGACGATATTAACGACGATAATTATGAGGATAATAAGGACGATAACAACGATGATAATGACGACATAAACGACGATGATTATGACAATATAACGACGATATTAACGACGATAATTATGAGGATAATAAGGACGATAACAACGATGATAATGACGATATTAACGACGATATTAACGACGATAATAACGACGATAATAACGACGATATTAACGACGATTTTAACGACGATAAAAAGAAGATAATGACAATAATAACGACGGTATTAACGATGATAATTATGACGATAACAACGAAGATAATGACCATAATAACGACGACATTAACGACGATGATTATGACAAAATAACGACGATATTAACGACGATAATTATGAGGATAATAAGGACGATAACAACGATGATAATGACGATATTAACGACGATATTAACGACGATAATAACGACGATAATAACGACGATATTAACGACGATATTAACGACGATAATAACGACGATATTAACGACGATATTAACGACGATAAAAAGAAGATAATGACAATAATAACGACGATATTAACAATGATAATTATGACGATAACAACGAAGATAATGACCATAATAACGACGACATTAACGACGATGATTATGACAAAATAACGACGATATTAACGACGATAATTATGAGGATAATAAGGACGATAACAACGATGATAATGACGATATTAACGACGATATTAACGACGATAATAACGACGATAATAACGACGATATTAACGACGATATTAACGACGATAAAAAGAAGATAATGACAATAATAACGACGATATTAACAATGATAATTATGACGATAACAACGAAGATAATGACGATAATAACGACGACATTAACGACGATGATTATGACAAAATAACGAGGATATTAACCACGATAATAACGACGATAACAACGATGATAATAACGATATTAACGACGATATTAACGACGATAATAACGACGATAATAACGACGATATTAACGACGATATTAACGACGATAAAAAGAAGATAATGACAATAATAACGACGATATTAACGACGATAATTATGAGGATATTAAGGACGGTAACAACGATGATAATGACGACATAAACGACGATGATTATGACAAAATAACGACGATATTAACGACGATAATTATGAGGATAATAAGGACGATAACAACGATGATAATGACGATATTAACGACGATATTAACGACGATAATAACGACGATAATAACGACGATATTAACGACGATATTAACGACGATAAAAAGAAGATAATGACAATAATAACGACGGTATTAACGATGATAATTATGACGATAACAACGAAGATAATGGCCATAATAACGACGACATTAACGACGATGATTATGACAAAATAACGACGATATTAACGACGATAATTATGAGGATAATAAGGACGATAACAACGATGATAATGACGATATTAACGACGATATTAACGACGATAATAACGACGATAATAACGACGATATTAACGACGATATTAACGACGATAAAAAGAAGATAATGACAATAATAACGACGGTATTAACGATGATAATTATGACGATAACAACGAAGATAATGACCATAATAACGACGACATTAACGACGATGATTATGACAAAATAACGACGATATTAACGACGATAATTATGAGGATAATAAGGACGATAACAACGATGATAATGACGATATTAACGACGATATTAACGACGATAATAACGACGATAATAACGACGATATTAACGACGATATTAACGACGATAAAAAGAAGATAATGACAATAATAACGACGGTATTAACGAAGATAATTATGACGATAACAACGAAGATAATTACCATAATAACGACGACAATAACGACGATGATTATGACAAAATAACGACGATATTAACCACGATAATTATGAGGATAATAAGGACGATAACAACGATGATAATGACGATATTAACGACGATATTAACGTCGATAATAACGACGATAATAACGACGATATTAACGACGATATTAACGACGATAAAAAGAAGATAATGACAATAATAACGACGATATTAACAATGATAATTATGACGATAACAACGAAGATAATGACGATAATAACGACGACATTAACGACGATGATTATGACAAATTAACGACGATATTAACGACGATAATTATGAGGATAATAAGGACGATAACAACGATGATAATGACGATATAAACGACGATGATTATGACAAAATAACGACGATATTAACGACGATAATTATGAGGATAATAAGGACGATGACAACGATGATAATGACGATAATAACGACGACATTAACGACGATGACTATGACAAAATAACGACGATATTAACGACGATAATTATGAGGATAATAAGGACGATAACAACGATGATAATGACGACATAAACGACGATGATTATGACAAAATAACGACGAAATTAACGACGATAATTATGTGGATAATAAGGACGATAACAACGATGATAATGACGATATTAACGACGATATTAACGACGATAATAACGACGATATTAACGACGATAAAAAGAAGATAATGACAATAATAACGACGGTATTAACGATGATAATTATGACGATAACAACGAAGATAATGACGATAATAACGACGACATTAACGACGATGATTATGACAAAATAACAACGATGATAATGACGATATTAACGACGATATTAACGTCGATAATAACGACGATAATAACGACGATATTAACGACGATATTAACGACGATAAAAAGAAGATAATGACAATAATAACGACGATATTAACAAAGATAATTATGAGGATAATAAGTACGATAACAGCGATGATAATGACGACATAAACGACGATGATTATGACAAAATAACGACGATATTAACGACGATAATTATGAGGATAATAAGGACGATAACAACGATGATAATGACGATATTAACGACGATATTAACGACGATAATAACGACGATATTAACGACGATATTAACGACGATAAAAAGAAGATAATGACAATAATAACGACGATATTAACAAAGATAATTATGAGGATAATAAGGACGATAACAACGATGATAATGACGACATAAACGACGATGATTATGACAAAATAACGACGATATTAACGACGATATTTATGAGGATAATAAGGACGATAACAACGATGATAATGACGATATTAACGACAATATTAACGACGATAATAACGACGATATTAACGACGATATTAACGACGATAAAAAGAAGATAATGACAATAATAACGACGATATTAACAATGATAATTATGACGATAACAACGAAGATAATGACGATAATAACGACGACATTAACGACGATGATTATGACAAATTAACGACGATATTAACGACGATAATTATGAGGATAATAAGGACGATAACAACGATGATAATGACGATATAAACGACGATGATTATGACAAAATAACGACGATATTAACGACGATAATTATGAGGATAATAAGGACGATAACAACGATGATAATGACGATAATAACGACGACATTAACGACGATGATTGTGACAAAATAACGACGATATTAACGACGATAATTATGAGGATAATAAGGACGATAACAACGATGATAATGACGATATTAACGACGATATTAACGTCGATAATAACGACGATAATAACGACGATATTAACGACGATATTAACGACGATAAAAAGAAGATAATGACAATAATAACGACGATATTAACAAAGATAATTATGAGGAGAATAAGGACAATAACAACGATGATAATGACGACATAAACGACGATGATTATGACAAAATAACGACGATATTAACGACGATATTTATGAGGATAATAAGGACGATAACAACGATGATAATGACGATATTAACGACGATATTAACGACGATAATAACGACGATATTAACGACGATATTATCGTCGTTAAAAAGAAGATAATGACAATAATAACGACGATATTAACAATGATAATTATGACGATAACAACGAAGATAATGACGATAATAACGACGACATTAACGACGATGATTATGACAAATTAACGACGATATTAACGACGATAATTATGAGGATAATAAGGACGATAACAACGATGATAATGACGATATAAACGACGATGATTATGACAAAATAACGACGATATTAACGACGATAATTATGAGGATAATAAGGACGATGACAACGATGGTAATAACGATAATAACGACGACATTAACGACGATGAATATCACAAAATAACGACGATATTAACGACGATAATTATGAGGATAATAAGGACGATAACAACGATGATAATGACGATATAAACGACGATGATTATGACAAAATAACGACGATATTAACGACAATAATTATGAGGATAATAAGGACGATGACAACGATGATAATGACGATAATAACGACGACATTAACGACGATGACTATGAAAAAATAACGACGATATTAACGACGATAATTATGAGGATAATAAGGACGATAACAACGATGATAATGACGTCATAAACGACGATGATTATGACAAAATAACGACGATATTAACGACGATAATTATGAGGATAATAAGGACGATAACAACGATGATAATGACGATATTAACGACGATATTAACGACGATAATAACGACGTTATTAACGACGATATTAACGACGATAAAAAGAAGATAATGACAATAATAACGACGATATTAACAATGATAATTATGACGATAACAACGAAGATAATGACGATAATAACGACGACATTAACGACGATGATTATGACAAATTAACGACGATATTAACGACGATAATTATGAGGATAATAAGGACGATAACAACGATGATAATGACGATATAAACGACGATGATTATGACAAAAAAACGACGATATTAACGACGATAATTATGAGGATAATAAGGACGATGACAACGATGGAAATGACGATAATAACGACGACATTAACGACGATGATTATGACAAATTAACGACGATATTAACGACGATAATTATGAGGATAATAAGGACGATAACAACGATGATAATGACGATATAAACGACGATGATTATGACAAAATAACGACGATATTAACGACGATAATTATGAGGATAATAAGGACGATGACAACGATGATAATGACGATAATAACGACGACAATAACGACGATGACTATGACAAAATAACGACGATATTAACGACGATAATTATGAGGATAATAAGGACGATGACAACGATGGTAATGACGATAATAACGACGACATTAACGACGATGAATGTCACAAAATAACGACGATATTAACGACGATAATTATGAGGATAATAAGGACGATAACAACGATGATAATGACGATATTAACGACGATATTAACGACGATAATAACGACGATAATAACGACGATATTAACGACGATATTAACGACGATAAAAAGAAGATAATGACAATAATAACGACGATATTAACAATGATAATTATGACGATGACAACGAAGATAATGACGATAATAACGACGACATTAACGACGATGATTATGACAAAATAACGAGGATATTAACCACGATAATAACGACGATAACAACGATGATAATAACGATATTAACGACGATATTAACGACGATAATAACGACGATAATTACGACGATATTAACGACGATACTAACGACGATAAAAAGAAGATAATGACAATAATAACGACGATATTAACGACGATAATTATGAGGATATTAAGGACGGTAACAACGATGATAATGACGACATAAACGACGATATTAACGACGATAATAACGACGATAATAACGACGATATTAACGACGATATTAACGACGATAAAAAGAAGATAATGACAATAATAACGACGGTATTAACGATGATAATTATGACGATAACAACGAAGATAATGACCATAATAACGACGACATTAACGACGATGATTATGACAAAATAACGACGATATTAACGACGATAATTATGAGGATAATAAGGACGATAACAACGATGATAATGACGATATTAACGACGATATTAACGACGATAATAACGACGATAATAACGACGATATTAACGACGATATTAACGACGATAATAACGACGATATTAACGACGATATTAACGACGATAAAAAGAAGATAATGACAATAATAACGACGATATTAACAATGATAATTATAACGATAACAACGAAGATAATGACGATAATTACGACGACATTAACGACGATGATTATGACAAATTAACGACGATATTAACGACGATAATTATGAGGATAATAAGGACGATAACAACGATGATAATGACGATATAAACGACGATGATTATGACAAAATAACGACGATATTAACGACGATAATTATGAGGATAATAAGGACGATGACAACGATGGAAATGACGACAATAACGACGACATTAACGACGATGATTATGACAAATTAACGACGATATTAACGACGATAATTATGAGGATAATAAGGACGATAACAACGATGATAATGACGATATAAACGACGATGATTATGACAAAATAACGACGATATTAACGACGATAATTATGAGGATAATAAGGACGATGACAACGATGATAATGACGATAATAACGACGACATTAACGACGATGACTATGACAAATAACGACGATATTAACGACGATAATTATGAGGATAATAAGGACGATAACAACGATGATAATGACGACATAAACGACGATGATTATGACAAAATAACGACGATATTAACGACGATAATTATGAGGATAATAAGGACGATAACAACGATGATAATGACGATATTAACGACGATATTAACGACGATAATAACGACGATATTAACGACGATATTAACGACGATAAAAAGAAGATAATGACAATAATAACGACGGTATTAACGATGATAATTATGACGATAACAACGAAGATAATGACCATAATAACGACGACATTAACGACGATGATTATGACAAAATAACGACGATATTAACGACGATAATTATGAGGATAATAAGGACGATAACAACGATGATAATGACGATATAAACGACGATGTTTATTACAAAATAACGACGATATTAACGACGATAATTACGAGGATAATAAGGACGATGACAACGATGGTAATGACGATAATAACGACGACATTAACGACGATGATTATGAGAAAATAACGACGATATTAACGACGATAATTATGAGGATAATAAGGACGATAACAACGATGATAATGACGATATTAACGACGATAATAACGACGATAATAACGACGATATTAACGACGATATTAACGACGATAAAAAGAAGATAATGACAATAATAACGACGATATTAACAATGATAATTATGACGATAACAACGAAGATAATGACGATAATAACGACGACATTAACGACGATGATTATGACAAATTAACGACGATATTAACGACGATAATTATGAGGATAATAAGGACGATAACAACGATGATAATGACGATATAAACGACGATGATTATGACAAAATAACGACTATATTAACGACGATAATTATGAGCATAATAAGGACGATAACAACGATGATAATGACGATATTAACGACGATATTAACGACGATAATAACGACGATAATAACGACGATATTAACGACGATATTAACGACGATAAAAAGAAGATAATGACAATAATAACGACGGTATTAACGATGATAATTATGACGATAAAAACGAAGTTAATGACCATAATAACGACGACATTAACGACGATGATTATGACAAAATAACGACGATATTAACGACGATAATTATGAGGATAATAAGGACGATAACAACGATGATAATGACGATATAAACGACGATGATTATGACAAAATAACGACGATATTAACGACGATAATTATGAGGATAATAAGGACGATGACAACGATGATAATGACGATAATAACGACGACATTAACGACGATGACTATGACAAAATAACGACGATATTAACGACGATAATTATGAGGATAATAAGGACGATAACAACGATGATAATGACGATATTAACGACGATATTAACGTCGATAATAACGACGATAATAACGACGATATTAACGACGATATTAACGACGATAAAAAGAAGATAATGACAATAATAACGACGATATTAACAATGATAATTATGACGATAACAACGAAGATAATGACGATAATAACGACGACATTAACGACGATGATTATGACAAATTAACGACGATATTAACGACGATAATTATGAGGATAATAAGGACGATAACAACGATGATAATGACGATATAAACGACGATGATTATGACAAAATAACGACGATATTAACGACGATAATTATGAGGATAATAAGGACGATGACAACGATGATAATGACGATAATAACGACGACATTAACGACGATGACTATGACAAAATAACGACGATATTAACGACGATAATTATGAGGATAATAAGGACGATAACAACGATGATAATGACGACATAAACGACGATGATTATGACAAAATAACGACGAAATTAACGACGATAATTATGTGGATAATAAGGACGATAACAACGATGATAATGACGATATTAACGACGATATTAACGACGATAATAACGACGATATTAACGACGATAAAAAGAAGATAATGACAATAATAACGACGGTATTAACGATGATAATTATGACGATAACAACGAAGATAATGACCATAATAACGACGACATTAACGACGATGATTATGACAAAATAACAACGATGATAATGACGATATTAACGACGATATTAACGACGATAATAACGACGATAATAACGACGATATTAACGACGATATTAACGACGATAAAAAGAAGATAATGACAATAATAACGACGATATTAACAAAGATAATTATGAGGATAATAAGTACGATAACAGCGATGATAATGACGACATAAACGACGATGATTATGACAAAATAACGACGATATTAACGACGATAATTATGAGGATAATAAGGACGATAACAACGATGATAATGACGATATTAACGACGATATTAACGACGATAATAACGACGATATTAACGACGATATTAACGACGATAAAAAGAAGATAATGACAATAATAACGACGATATTAACAAAGATAATTATGAGGATAATAAGGACAATAACAACGATGATAATGACGACATAAACGACGATGATTATGACAAAATAACGACGATATTAACGACGATATTTATGAGGATAATAAGGACGATAACAACGATGATAATGACGATATTAACGACAATATTAACGACGATAATAACGACGATATTAACGACGATATTAACGACGATAAAAAGAAGATAATGACAATAATAACGACGATATTAACAATGATAATTATGACGATAACAACGAAGATAATGACGATAATAACGACGACATTAACGACGATGATTATGACAAATTAACGACGATATTAACGACGATAATTATGAGGATAATAAGGACGATAACAACGATGATAATGACGATATAAACGACGATGATTATGACAAAATAACGACGATATTAACGACGATAATTATGAGGATAATAAGGACGATAACAACGATGATAATGACGATAATAACGACGACATTAACGACGATGATTGTGACAAAATAACGACGATATTAACGACGATAATTATGAGGATAATAAGGACGATAACAACGATGATAATGACGATATTAACGACGATATTAACGTCGATAATAACGACGATAATAACGACGATATTAACGACGATATTAACGACGATAAAAAGAAGATAATGACAATAATAACGACGATATTAACAAAGATAATTATGAGGATAATAAGGACAATAACAACGATGATAATGACGACATAAACGACGATGATTATGACAAAATAACGACGATATTAACGACGATATTTATGAGGATAATAAGGACGATAACAACGATGATAATGACGATATTAACGACGATATTAACGACGATAATAACGACGATATTAACGACGATATTATCGACGATAAAAAGAAGATAATGACAATAATAACGACGATATTAACAATGATAATTATGACGATAACAACGAAGATAATGACGATAATAACGACGACATTAACGACGATGATTATGACAAATTAACGACGATATTAACGACGATAATTATGAGGATAATAAGGACGATAACAACGATGATAATGACGATATAAACGACGATGATTATGACAAAATAACGACGATATTAACGACGATAATTATGAGGATAATAAGGACGATGACAACGATGGTAATAACGATAATAACGACGACATTAACGACGATGAATATCACAAAATAACGACGATATTAACGACGATAATTATGAGGATAATAAGGACGATAACAACGATGATAATGACGATATAAACGACGATGATTATGACAAAATAACGACGATATTAACGACAATAATTATGAGGATAATAAGGACGATGACAACGATGATAATGACGATAATAACGACGACATTAACGACGATGACTATGAAAAAATAACGACGATATTAACGACGATAATTATGAGGATAATAAGGACGATAACAACGATGATAATGACGTCATAAACGACGATGATTATGACAAAATAACGACGATATTAACGACGATATTTATGAGGATAATAAGGACGATAACAACGATGATAATGACGATATTAACGACGATATTAACGACGATAATAACGACGTTATTAACGACGATATTAACGACGATAAAAAGAAGATAATGACAATAATAACGACGATATTAACAATGATAATTATGACGATAACAACGAAGATAATGACGATAATAACGACGACATTAACGACGATGATTATGACAAATTAACGACGATATTAACGACGATAATTATGAGGATAATAAGGACGATAACAACGATGATAATGACGATATAAACGACGATGATTATGACAAAAAAACGACGATATTAACGACGATAATTATGAGGATAATAAGGACGATGACAACGATGGAAATGACGATAATAACGACGACATTAACGACGATGATTATGACAAATTAACGACGATATTAACGACGATAATTATGAGGATAATAAGGACGATAACAACGATGATAATGACGATATAAACGACGATGATTATGACAAAATAACGACGATATTAACGACGATAATTATGAGGATAATAAGGACGATGACAACGATGATAATGACGATAATAACGACGACAATAACGACGATGACTATGACAAAATAACGACGATATTAACGACGATAATTATGAGGATAATAAGGACGATGACAACGATGGTAATGACGATAATAACGACGACATTAACGACGATGAATGTCACAAAATAACGACGATATTAACGACGATAATTATGAGGATAATAAGGACGATAACAACGATGATAATGACGATATTAACGACGATATTAACGACGATAATAACGACGATAATAACGACGATATTAACGACGATATTAACGACGATAAAAAGAAGATAATGACAATAATAACGACGATATTAACAATGATAATTATGACGATGACAACGAAGATAATGACGATAATAACGACGACATTAACGACGATGATTATGACAAAATAACGAGGATATTAACCACGATAATAACGACGATAACAACGATGATAATAACGATATTAACGACGATATTAACGACGATAATAACGACGATAATTACGACGATATTAACGACGATACTAACGACGATAAAAAGAAGATAATGACAATAATAACGACGATATTAACGACGATAATTATGAGGATAATAAGGACGATAACAACGATGATAATGACGACATAAACGACGATATTAACGACGATAATAACGACGATAATAACGACGATATTAACGACGATATTAACGACGATAAAAAGAAGATAATGACAATAATAACGACGGTATTAACGATGATAATTATGACGATAACAACGAAGATAATGACCATAATAACGACGACATTAACGACGATGATTATGACAAAATAACGACGATATTAACGACGATAATTATGAGGATAATAAGGACGATAACAACGATGATAATGACGATATTAACGACGATATTAACGACGATAATAACGACGATAATAACGACGATATTAACGACGATATTAACGACGATAATAACGACGATATTAACGACGATATTAACGACGATAAAAAGAAGATAATGACAATAATAACGACGATATTAACAATGATAATTATAACGATAACAACGAAGATAATGACGATAATTACGACGACATTAACGACGATGATTATGACAAATTAACGACGATATTAACGACGATAATTATGAGGATAATAAGGACGATAACAACGATGATAATGACGATATAAACGACGATGATTATGACAAAATAACGACGATATTAACGACGATAATTATGAGGATAATAAGGACGATGACAACGATGGAAATGACGACAATAACGACGACATTAACGACGATGATTATGACAAATTAACGACGATATTAACGACGATAATTATGAGGATAATAAGGACGATAACAACGATGATAATGACGATATAAACGACGATGATTATGACAAAATAACGACGATATTAACGACGATAATTATGAGGATAATAAGGACGATGACAACGATGATAATGACGATAATAACGACGACATTAACGACGATGACTATGACAAATAACGACGATATTAACGACGATAATTATGAGGATAATAAGGACGATAACAACGATGATAATGACGACATAAACGACGATGATTATGACAAAATAACGACGATATTAACGACGATAATTATGAGGATAATAAGGACGATAACAACGATGATAATGACGATATTAACGACGATATTAACGACGATAATAACGACGATATTAACGACGATATTAACGACGATAAAAAGAAGATAATGACAATAATAACGACGGTATTAACGATGATAATTATGACGATAACAACGAAGATAATGACCATAATAACGACGACATTAACGACGATGATTATGACAAAATAACGACGATATTAACGACGATAATTATGAGGATAATAAGGACGATAATAACGATGATAATGACGATATTAACGACGATATTAACGACGATAATAACGACGATAATAACGACGATATTAACGACGATATTAACGACGATAAAAAGAAGATAATGACAATAATAACGACGATATTAACAATGATAATTATGACGATGACAACGAAGATAATGACGATAATAACGACGACATTAACGACGATGATTATGACAAAATAACGAGGATATTAACCACGATAATAACGACGATAACAACGATGATAATAACGATATTAACGACGATATTAACGACGATAATAACGACGATAATTACGACGATATTAACGACGATATTAACGACGATAAAAAGAAGATAATGACAATAATAACGACGATATTAACGACGATAATTATGAGGATAATAAGGACGGTAACAACGATGATAATGACGACATAAACGACGATATTAACGACGATAATAACGACGATAATAACGACGATATTAACGACGATATTAACGACGATAAAAAGAAGATAATGACAATAATAACGACGGTATTAACGATGATAATTATGACGATAACAACGAAGATAATGACCATAATAACGACGACATTAACGACGATGATTATGACAAAATAACGACGATATTAACGACGATAATTATGAGGATAATAAGGACGATAACAACGATGATAATGACGATATTAACGACGATATTAACGACGATAATAACGACGATAATAACGACGATATTAACGACGATATTAACGACGATAATAACGACGATATTAACGACGATATTAACGACGATAAAAAGAGAATAATGACAATAATAACGACGATATTAACAATGATAATTATGACGATAACAACGAAGATAATGACGATAATTACGACGACATTAACGACGATGATTATGACAAATTAACGACGATATTAACGACGATAATTATGAGGATAATAAGGACGATAACAACGATGATAATGACGATATAAACGACGATGATTATGACAAAATAACGACGATATTAACGACGATAATTATGAGGATAATAAGGACGATGACAACGATGGAAATGACGACAATAACGACGACATTAACGACGATGATTATGACAAATTAACGACGATATTAACGACGATAATTATGAGGATAATAAGGACGATAACAACGATGATAATGACGATATAAACGACGATGATTATGACAAAATAACGACGATATTAACGACGATAATTATGAGGATAATAAGGACGATGACAACGATGATAATGACGATAATAACGACGACATTAACGACGATGACTATGACAAATAACGACGATATTAACGACGATAATTATGAGGATAATAAGGACGATAACAACGATGATAATGACGACATAAACGACGATGATTATGACAAAATAACGACGATATTAACGACGATAATTATGAGGATAATAAGGACGATAACAACGATGATAATGACGATATTAACGACGATATTAACGACGATAATAACGACGATATTAACGACGATATTAACGACGATAAAAAGAAGATAATGACAATAATAACGACGGTATTAACGATGATAATTATGACGATAACAACGAAGATAATGACCATAATAACGACGACATTAACGACGATGATTATGACAAAATAACGACGATATTAACGACGATAATTATGAGGATAATAAGGACGATAATAACGATGATAATGACGATATTAACGACGATATTAACGACGATAATAACGACGATAATAACGACGATATTAACGACGATATTAACGACGATAAAAAGAAGATAATGACAATAATAACGACGATATTAACAATGATAATTATGACGATGACAACGAAGATAATGACGATAATAACGACGACATTAACGACGATGATTATGACAAAATAACGAGGATATTAACCACGATAATAACGACGATAACAACGATGATAATAACGATATTAACGACGATATTAACGACGATAATAACGACGATAATTACGACGATATTAACGACGATATTAACGACGATAAAAAGAAGATAATGACAATAATAACGACGATATTAACGACGATAATTATGAGGATATTAAGGACGGTAACAACGATGATAATGACGACATAAACGACGATATTAACGACGATAATAACGACGATAATAACGACGATATTAACGACGATATTAACGACGATAAAAAGAAGATAATGACAATAATAACGACGGTATTAACGATGATAATTATGACGATAACAACGAAGATAATGACCATAATAACGACGACATTAACGACGATGATTATGACAAAATAACGACGATATTAACGACGATAATTATGAGGATAATAAGGACGATAACAACGATGATAATGACGATATTAACGACGATATTAACGACGATAATAACGACGATAATAACGACGATATTAACGACGATATTAACGACGATAATAACGACGATATTAACGACGATATTAACGACGATAAAAAGAGAATAATGACAATAATAACGACGATATTAACAATGATAATTATGACGATAGCAACGAAGATAATGACGATAATTACGACGACATTAACGACGATGATTATGACAAATTAACGACGATATTAACGACGATAATTATGAGGATAATAAGGACGATAACAACGATGATAATGACGATATAAACGACGATGATTATGACAAAATAACGACGATATTAACGACGATAATTATGAGGATAATAAGGACGATGACAACGATGGAAATGACGACAATAACGACGACATTAACGACGATGATTATGACAAATTAACGACGATATTAACGACGATAATTATGAGGATAATAAGGACGATAACAACGATGATAATGACGATATAAACGACGATGATTATGACAAAATAACGACGATATTAACGACGATAATTATGAGGATAATAAGGACGATGACAACGATGATAATGACGATAATAACGACGACATTAACGACGATGACTATGACAAATAACGACGATATTAACGACGATAATTATGAGGATAATAAGGACGATAACAACGATGATAATGACGACATAAACGACGATGATTATGGCAAAATAACGACGATATTAACGACGATAATTATGAGGATAATAAGGACGATAACAACGATGATAATGACGATATTAACGACGATATTAACGACGATAATAACGACGATATTAACGACGATATTAACGACGATAAAAAGAAGATAATGACAATAATAACGACGGTATTAACGATGATAATTATGACGATAACAACGAAGATAATGACCATAATAACGACGACATTAACGACGATGATTATGACAAAATAACGACGATATTAACGACGATAATTATGAGGATAATAAGGACGATAACAACGATGATAATGACGATATTAACGACGATATTAACGACGATAATAACGACGATAATAACAACGATATTAACGACGATATTAACGACGATAAAAAGAAGATAATGACAATAATAACGACGATATTAACAATGATAATTATGACGATGACAACGAAGATAATGACGATAATAACGACGACATTAACGACGATGATTATGACAAAATAACGAGGATATTAACCACGATAATAACGACGATAACAACGATGATAATAATGATATTAACGACGATATTAACGACGATAATAACGACGATAATTACGACGATATTAACGACGATATTAACGACGATAAAAAGAAGATAATGACAATAATAACGACGATATTAACGACGATAATTATGAGGATATTAAGGACGGTAACAACGATGATAATGACGACATAAACGACGATATTAACGACGATAATAACGACGATAATAACGACGATATTAACGACGATATTAACGACGATAAAAAGAAGATAATGACAATAATAACGACGGTATTAACGATGATAATTATGACGATAACAACGAAGATAATGACCATAATAACGACGACATTAACGACGATGATTATGACAAAATGACGACGATATTAACGACGATAATTATGAGGATAATAAGGACGATAACAACGATGATAATGACGACATAAACGACGATATTAACGACGATAATAACGACGATAATAACGACGATATTAACGACGATATTAACGACGATAAAAAGAAGATAATGACAATAATAACGACGGTATTAACGATGATAATTATGACGATAACAACGAAGATAATGACCATAATAACGACGACATTAACGACGATGATTATGACAAAATAACGACGATATTAACGACGATAATTATGAGGATAATAAGGACGATAACAACGATGATAATGACGATATTAACGACGATATTAACGACGATAATAACGACGATAATAACGACGATATTAACGACGATATTAACGACGATAATAACGACGATATTAACGACGATATTAACGACGATAAAAAGAAGATAATGACAATAATAACGACGATATTAACAATGATAATTATGACGATAACAACGAAGATAATGACGATAATTACGACGACATTAACGACGATGATTATGACAAATTAACGACGATATTAACGACGATAATTATGAGGATAATAAGGACGATAACAACGATGATAATGACGATATAAACGACGATGATTATGACAAAATAACGACGATATTAACGACGATAATTATGAGGATAATAAGGACGATGACAACGATGGAAATGACGACAATAACGACGACATTAACGACGATGATTATGACAAAATAACGACGATATTAACGACGATAATTATGAGGATAATAAGGACGATAACAACGATGATAATGACGATATAAACGACGATGATTATGACAAAATAACGACGATATTAACGACGATAATTATGAGGATAATAAGGACGATGACAACGATGATAATGACGATAATAACGACGACATTAACGACGATGACTATGACAAATAACGACGATATTAACGACGATAATTATGAGGATAATAAGGACGATAACAACGATGATAATGACGACATAAACGACGATGATTATGACAAAATAACGACGATATTAACGACGATAATTATGAGGATAATAAGGACGATAACAACGATGATAATGACGATATTAACGACGATATTAACGACGATAATAACGACGATATTAACGACGATATTAACGACGATAAAAAGAAGATAATGACAATAATAACGACGGTATTAACGATGATAATTATGACGATAACAACGAAGATAATGACCATAATAACGACGACATTAACGACGATGATTATGACAAAATAACGACGATATTAACGACGATAATTATGAGGATAATAAGGACGATAATAACGATGATAATGACGATATTAACGACGATATTAACGACGATAATAACGACGATAATAACGACGATATTAACGACGATATTAACGACGATAAAAAGAAGATAATGACAATAATAACGACGATATTAACAATGATAATTATGACGATGACAACGAAGATAATGACGATAATAACGACGACATTAACGACGATGATTATGACAAAATAACGAGGATATTAACCACGATAATAACGACGATAACAACGATGATAATAACGATATTAACGACGATATTAACGACGATAATAACGACGATAATTACGACGATATTAACGACGATATTAACGACGATAAAAAGAAGATAATGACAATAATAACGACGATATTAACGACGATAATTATGAGGATATTAAGGACGATAACAACGATGATAATGACGACATAAACGACGATATTAACGACGATAATAACGACGATAACAACGAAGATAATGACGATAATAACGACGACATAAACGACGATAAAAAGAAGATAATGACAATAATAACGACGGTATTAACGATGATAATTATGACGATAACAACGAAGATAATGACCATAATAACGACGACATTAACGACGATGATTATGACAAAATAACGACGATATTAACGACGATAATTATGAGGATAATAAGGACGATAACAACGATGATAATGACGATATTAACGACGATATTAACGACGATAATAACGACGATAATAACGACGATATTAACGACGATATTAACGACGATAATAACGACGATATTAACGACGATATTAACGACGATAAAAAGAAGATAATGACAATAATAACGACGATATTAACAATGATAATTATGACGATAACAACGAAGATAATGACGATAATTACGACGACATTAACGACGATGATTATGACAAATTAACGACGATATTAACGACGATAATTATGAGGATAATAAGGACGATAACAACGATGATAATGACGATATAAACGACGATGATTATGACAAAATAACGACGATATTAACGACGATAATTATGAGGATAATAAGGACGATGACAACGATGGAAATGACGACAATAACGACGACATTAACGACGATGATTATGACAAATTAACGACGATATTAACGACGATAATTATGAGGATAATAAGGACGATAACAACGATGATAATGACGATATAAACGACGATGATTATGACAAAATAACGACGATATTAACGACGATAATTATGAGGATAATAAGGACGATGACAACGATGATAATGACGATAATAACGACGACATTAACGACGATGACTATGACAAATAACGACGATATTAACGACGATAATTATGAGGATAATAAGGACGATAACAACGATGATAATGACGACATAAACGACGATGATTATGGCAAAATAACGACGATATTAACGACGATAATTATGAGGATAATAAGGACGATAACAACGATGATAATGACGATATTAACGACGATATTAACGACGATAATAACGACGATATTAACGACGATATTAACGACGATAAAAAGAAGATAATGACAATAATAACGACGGTATTAACGATGATAATTATGACGATAACAACGAAGATAATGACCATAATAACGACGACATTAACGACGATGATTATGACAAAATAACGACGATATTAACGACGATAATTATGAGGATAATAAGGACGATAACAACGATGATAATGACGATATTAACGACGATATTAACGACGATAATAACGACGATAATAACGACGATATTAACGACGATATTAACGACGATAAAAAGAAGATAATGACAATAATAACGACGATATTAACAATGATAATTATGACGATGACAACGAAGATAATGACGATAATAACGACGACATTAACGACGATGATTATGACAAAATAACGAGGATATTAACCACGATAATAACGACGATAACAACGATGATAATAACGATATTAACGACGATATTAACGACGATAATAACGACGATAATTACGACGATATTAACGACGATATTAACGACGATAAAAAGAAGATAATGACAATAATAACGACGATATTAACGACGATAATTATGAGGATATTAAGGACGGTAACAACGATGATAATGACGACATAAACGACGATATTAACGACGATAATAACGACGATAATAACGACGATATTAACGACGATATTAACGACGATAAAAAGAAGATAATGACAATAATAACGACGATATTAACGACGATAATTATGACGATAACAACGAAGATAATGACCATAATAACGACGACATTAACGACGATGATTATGACAAAATAACGACGATATTAACGACGATAATTATGAGGATAATAAGGACGATAACAACGATGATAATGACGATATTAACGACGATATTAACGACGATAATAACGACGATAATAACGACGATATTAACGACGATATTAACGACGATAAAAAGAAGATAATGACAATAATAACGACGGTATTAACGATGATAATTATGACGATAACAACGAAGATAATGACCATAATAACGACGACATTAACGACGATGATTATGACAAAATAACGACGATATTAACGACGATAATTATGAGGATAATAAGGACGATAACAACGATGATATTGACGATATTAACGACGATATTAACGTCGATAATAACGACGATAATAACGACGATATTAACGACGATATTAACGACGATAAAAAGAAGATAATGACAATAATAACGACGATATTAACAAAGATAATTATGAGGATAATAAGGACGATAACAACGATGATAATGACGACATAAACGACGATGATTATGACAAAATAACGACGATATTAACGACGATAATTATGAGGATAATAAGGACGATAACAACGATGATAATGACGATATTAACGACGATATTAACGACGATAATAACGACGATATTAACGACGATATTAACGACGATAAAAAGAAGATAATGACAATAATAACGACGATATTAACAATGATAATTATGAGGATAACAACGAAGATAATGACGATAATAACGACGACATTAACGACGACGAATATGACAAATTAACGACGATATTAACAACGATAATTATGAGGATAATAAGGACGATAACAACGATGATAATGACGATATAAACGACGATGATTATGACAAAATAACGACGATATTAACGACGATAATTATGAGGATAATAAGGACGATGACAACGATGGTAATGACGATAATAACGACGACATTAACGACGATGAATATCACAAATAACGACGATATTAACGACGATAATTATGAGGATAATAAGGACGATAACAACGATGATAATAACGATATTAACGACGATATTAACGACGATAATAACGACGATAATAACGACGATATTAACGACGATATTAACGACGATAAAAAGAAGATAATGACAATAATAACGACGATATTAACAATGATAATTATGACGATAACAACGAAGATAATGACGATAATAACGACGACATTAACGACGATGATTATGACAAATTAACGACGATATTAACGACGATAATTATGAGGATAATAAGGACGATAACAACGATGATATTGACGATATTAACGACGATATTAACGTCGATAATAACGACGATAATAACGACGATATTAACGACGATATTAACGACGATAAAAAGAAGATAATGACAATAATAACGACGATATTAACAAAGATAATTATGAGGATAATAAGGACGATAACAACGATGATAATGACGACATAAACGACGATGATTATGACAAAATAACGACGATATTAACGACGATAATTATGAGGATAATAAGGACGATAACAACGATGATAATGACGATATTAACGACGATATTAACGACGATAATAACGACGATATTAACGACGATATTAACGACGATAAAAAGAAGATAATGACAATAATAACGACGATATTAACAATGATAATTATGAGGATAACAACGAAGATAATGACGATAATAACGACGACATTAACGACGACGAATATGACAAATTAACGACGATATTAACAACGATAATTATGAGGATAATAAGGACGATAACAACGATGATAATGACGATATAAACGACGATGATTATGACAAAATAACGACGATATTAACGACGATAATTATGAGGATAATAAGGACGATGACAACGATGGTAATGACGATAATAACGACGACATTAACGACGATGAATATCACAAATAACGACGATATTAACGACGATAATTATGAGGATAATAAGGACGATAACAACGATGATAATAACGATATTAACGACGATATTAACGACGATAATAACGACGATAATAACGACGATATTAACGACGATATTAACGACGATAAAAAGAAGATAATGACAATAATAACGACGATATTAACAATGATAATTATGACGATAACAACGAAGATAATGACGATAATAACGACGACATTAACGACGATGATTATGACAAATTAACGACGATATTAACGACGATAATTATGAGGATAATAAGGACGATAACAACGATGATAGTGACGATATTAACGACGATATTAACGTCGATAATAACGACGATAATAACGACGATATTAACTACGATATTAACGACGATAAAAAGAAGATAATGACAATAATAACGACGGTATTAACGATGATAATTATGACGATAACAACGAAGATAATGACCATAATAACGACGACATTAACGACGATGATTATGACAAAATAACGACGATATTAACGACGATAATTATGAGGATAATAAGGACGATAACAACGATGATAATGACGATATTAACGACGATATTAACGACGACATTAACGACGATAATAACGACGATAATTACGACGATATTAGCGACGATAAAAAGAAGATAATGACAATAATAACGACGATATTAACAATGATAATTATGACGATAACAACGAAGGTAATGACGATAATAACGACGACATTAACGACGATGATTATGACAAATTAACGACGATATTAACGACGATAATTATGAGGATAATAAGGACGATAACAACGATGATAATGACGACATAAACGACGATGATTATGACAAAATAACGACGATATTAACGACGATAATTATGAGGATAATAAGGACGATAACAACGATGATAATGACGATATTAACGACGATATTAACGACGATAATAACGACGATAATAACGACGATATTAACGACGATATTAACGACGATAAAAAGAAGATAATGACAATAATAACGACGGTATTAACGATGATAATTATGACGATAACAACGAAGATAATGACCATAATAACGACGACATTAACGACGATGATTATGACAAAATAACGACGATATTAACGACGATAATTATGAGGATAATAAGGACGATAACAACGATGATAATGACGATATTAACGACGATATTAACGTCGATAATAACGACGATAATAACGACGATATTAACGACGATATTAACGACGATAAAAAGAAGATAATGACAATAATAACGACGATATTAACAAAGATAATTATGAGGATAATAAGGACGATAACAACGATGATAATGACGACATAAACGACGATGATTATGACAAAATAACGACGATATTAACGACGATAATTATGAGGATAATAAGGACGATAACAACGATGATAATGACGATATTAACGACGATATTAACGACGATAATAACGACGATATTAACGACGATATTAACGACGATAAAAAGAAGATAATGATTATAATAACGACGATATTAACAATGATAATTATGACGATAACAACGAAGATAATGACGATAATAACGACGACATTAACGACGATGATTATGACAAATTAACGACGATATTAACAACGATAATTATGAGGATAATAAGGACGATAACAACGATGATAATGACGATATAAACGACGATGATTATGACAAAATAACGACGATATTAACGACGATAATTATGAGGATAATAAGGACGATGACAACGATGGTAATGACGATATTAACGACGATATTAACGACGATAATAACGACGATAATAACGACGATATTAACGACGATATTAACGACGATAATAACGACGATATTAACGACGATATTAACGACGATAAAAAGAAGATAATGACAATAATAACGACGATATTAACAATGATAATTATGACGATAACAACGAAGATAATGACGATAATTACGACGACATTAACGACGATGATTATGACAAATTAACGACGATATTAACGACGATAATTATGAGGATAATAAGGACGATAACAACGATGATAATGACGATATAAACGACGATGATTATGACAAAATAACGACGATATTAACGACGATAATTATGAGGATAATAAGGACGATGACAACGATGGAAATGACGACAATAACGACGACATTAACGACGATGATTATGACAAATTAACGACGATATTAACGACGATAATTATGAGGATAATAAGGACGATAACAACGATGATAATGACGATATAAACGACGATGATTATGACAAAATAACGACGATATTAACGACGATAATTATGAGGATAATAAGGACGATGACAACGATGATAATGACGATAATAACGACGACATTAACGACGATGACTATGACAAATAACGACGATATTAACGACGATAATTATGAGGATAATAAGGACGATAACAACGATGATAATGACGACATAAACGACGATGATTATGACAAAATAACGACGATATTAACGACGATAATTATGAGGATAATAAGGACGATAACAACGATGATAATGACGATATTAACGACGATATTAACGACGATAATAACGACGATATTAACGACGATATTAACGACGATAAAAAGAAGATAATGACAATAATAACGACGGTATTAACGATGATAATTATGACGATAACAACGAAGATAATGACCATAATAACGACGACATTAACGACGATGATTATGACAAAATAACGACGATATTAACGACGATAATTATGAGGATAATAAGGACGATAACAACGATGATAATGACGATATTAACGACGATATTAACGACGATAATAACGACGATAATAACGACGATATTAACGACGATATTAACGACGATAAAAAGAAGATAATGACAATAATAACGACGATATTAACAATGATAATTATGACGATAACAACGAAGATAATGACGATAATAACGACGACATTAACGACGATGATTATGACAAAATAACGAGGATATTAACCACGATAATAACGACGATAACAACGATGATAATAACGATATTAACGACGATATTAACGACGATAATAACGACGATAATAACGACGATATTAACGACGATATTAACGACGATAAAAAGAAGATAATGACAATAACAACGACGATATTAACGACGATAATTATGAGGATATTAAGGACGGTAACAACGATGATAATGACGACATAAACGACGATGATTATGACAAAATAACGACGATATTAACGACGATAATTATGAGGATAATAAGGACGATAACAACGATGATAATGACGATATTAACGACGATATTAACGACGATAATAACGACGATAATAACGACGATATTAACGACGATATTAACGACGATAAAAAGAAGATAATGACAATAATAACGACGGTATTAACGATGATAATTATGACGATAACAACAAAGATAATGACCATAATAACGACGACATTAGCGACGATGATTATGACAAAATAACGACGATATTAACGACGATAATTATGAGGATAATAAGGACGATAACAACGATGATAATGACGATATTAACGACGATATTAACGACGATAATAACGACGATAATAACGACGATATTAACGACGATATTAACGACGATAAAAAGAAGATAATGACAATAATAACGACGGTATTAACGATGATAATTATGACGATAACAACGAAGATAATGACCATAATAACGACGACATTAACGACGATGATTATGACAAAATAACGACGATATTAACGACGATAATTATGAGGATAATAAGGACGATAACAACGATGATATTGACGATATTAACGACGATATTAACGTCGATAATAACGACGATAATAACGACGATATTAACGACGATATTAACGACGATAAAAAGAAGATAATGACAATAATAACGACGATATTAACAAAGATAATTATGAGGATAATAAGGACGATAACAACGATGATAATGACGACATAAACGACGATGATTATGACAAAATAACGACGATATTAACGACGATAATTATAAGGATAATAAGGACGATAACAACGATGATAATGACGATATTAACGACGATATTAACGACGATAATAACGACGATAATAACGACGATATTAACGACGATATTAACGACGATAAAAAGAAGATAATGACAATAATAACGACGGTATTAACGATGATAATTATGACGATAACAACGAAGATAATGACCATAATAACGACGACATTAACGACGATGATTATGACAAAATAACGACGATATTAACGACGATAATTATGAGGATAATAAGGACGATAACAACGATGATAATGACGATATTAACGACGATATTAACGTCGATAATAACGACGATAATAACGACGATATTAACGACGATATTAACGACGATAAAAAGAAGATAATGACAATAATAACGACGATATTAACAAAGATAATTATGAGGATAATAAGGACGATAACAACGATGATAATGACGACATAAACGACGATGATTATGACAAAATAACGACGATATTAACGACGATAATTATGAGGATAATAAGGACGATAACAACGATGATAATGACGATATTAACGACGATATTAACGACGATAATAACGACGATATTAACGACGATATTAACGACGATAAAAAGAAGATAATGATTATAATAACGACGATATTAACAATGATAATTATGACGATAACAACGAAGATAATGACGATAATAACGACGACATTAACGACGATGATTATGACAAATTAACGACGATATTAACAACGATAATTATGAGGATAATAAGGACGATAACAACGATGATAATGACGATATAAACGACGATGATTATGACAAAATAACGACGATATTAACGACGATAATTATGAGGATAATAAGGACGATGACAACGATGGAAATGACGATAATAACGACGACATTAACGACGATGAATATCACAAAATAACGACGATATTAACGACGATCATTATGAGGATAATAAGGACGATAACAACGATGATAATGACGATATTAACGACGATATTAACGTCGATAATAACGACGATAATAACGATGATATTAACGACGATATTAACGACGATAAAAAGAAGATAATGACAATAATAACGACGGTATTAACGATGATAATTATGACGATAACAACGAAGATAATGACCATAATAACGACGACATTAACGACGATGATTATGACAAAATAACGACGATAATTATGAGGATAATAAGGACGATAACAACGATGATAATGACGATATTAACGACGATATTAACGTCGATAATAACGACGATAATAACGACGATATTAACGACGATATTAACGACGATAAAAAGAAGATAATGACAATAATAACGACGATATTAACAAAGATAATTATGAGGATAATAAGGACGATAACAACGATGATAATAACGATATTAACGACGATATTAACGACGATATTAACGACGATATTAACGACGATAAAAAGAAGATAATGACAATAATAACGACGATATTAACAATGATAATTATGACGATAACAACGAAGATAATGACGATAATAACGTCGACATTAACGACGATGATTATGACAAATTAACGACGATATTAACGACGATAATTATGAGGATAATAAGGACGATAACAACAATGATAGTGACGATATTAACGACGATATTAACGACGATAATAACGACGATAATTACGACGATATTAGCGACGATAAAAAGAAGATAATGACAATAATAACGACGATATTAACAATGATAATTATGACGATAACAACGAAGATAATTACGATAATAACGACGACATTAACGACGATGATTATGACAAATTAACGACGATATTAACGACGATAATTATGAGGATAATAAGGACGATAACAACGATGATAATGACGATATTAACGACGATATTAACGACGATAATAACGACGATATTAACGACGATATTAACGACGATAAAAAGAAGATAATGACAATAATAACGACGATAATAACAATGATAATTATGACGATAACAACGAAGATAATGACGATAATAACGACGACATTAACGACGATGATTATGACAAATTAACGACGATATTAACGACGATAATTATGAGGATAATAAGGACGATAACAACGATGATAGTGACGATATTAACGACGATATTAACGACGATAATAACGACGATAATTACGACGATATTAGCGACGATAAAAAGAAGATAATGACAATAATAACGACGATATTAACAATGATAATTATGACGATAACAACGAAGATAATGACGATAATAACGACGACATTAACGACGATGATTATGACAAATTAACGACGATATAAACGACGATAATTATGAGGATAATAAGGACGATAACAACGATGATAATGACGATATAAACGACGATGATTATGACAAAATAACGACGATATTAACGACGATAATTATGAGGATAATAAGGACGATGACAACGATGATAATGACGATAATAACGACGACATTAACGACGATGATTATGACAAATTAACGACGATATTAACGACGATAATTATGAGGATAATAAGGACGATAACAACGATGATAATGACGACATAAACGACGATGATTATGACAAAATAACGACGATATTAACGACGATAATTATGAGGATAATAAGGACGATAACAACGATGATAATGACGATATTAACGACGATATTAACGACGATAATAACGACGATAATAACGACGATATTAACGACGATATTAACGACGATAAAAAGAAGATAATGACAATAATAACGACGGTATTAACGATGATAATTATGACGATAACAACGAAGATAATGACCATAATAACGACGACATTAACGACGATGATTATGACAAAATAACGACGATATTAACGACGATAATTATGAGGATAATAAGGACGATAACAACGATGATAATGACGATATTAACGACGATATTAACGTCGATAATAACGACGATAATAACGACGATATTAACGACGATATTAACGACGATAAAAAGAAGATAATGACAATAATAACGACGATATTAACAAAGATAATTATGAGGATAATAAGGACGATAACAACGATGATAATGACGACATAAACGACGATGATTATGACAAAATAACGACGATATTAACGACGATAATTATGAGGATAATAAGGACGATAACAACGATGATAATGACGATATTAACGACGATATTAACGACGATAATAACGACGATATTAACGACGATATTAACGACGATAAAAAGAAGATAATGACAATAATAACGACGATATTAACAATGATAATTATGACGATAACAACGAAGATAATGACGATAATAACGACGACATTAACGACGATGATTATGACAAATTAACGACGATATTAACGACGATAATTATGAGGATAATAAGGACGATAACAACGATGATAATGACGATATAAACGACGATGATTATGACAAAATAACGACGATATTAAGACGATAATTATGAGGATAATAAGGACGATGACAACGATGGTAATGACGATAATAACGACGACATTAACGACGATGAATATCACAAAATAACGACGATATTAACAACGTTATTATGAGGATAATAAGGACGATAACAACAGAGATAATGACGATAATAACGACGATATTAACGACGATAATAACGATTTAATAACGACGATATTAACGACGATAATAACGACGATAATATCGACGATATTAACGACGATAATAACGACGATAAAAAGAAGATAATGACAATAATAACGACGATAAAAAGAAGATAATGACAATAATAACGACGGTATTAACGATGATAATTATGACGATAACAACGAAGATAATGACGATAATAACGACGACATTAACGACGATGATTATGACAAAATAACGACGATATTAACGACGATAATTACGAGGATAATAAGGACGATAACAACGAAGATAATGACGATAATAACGACGACATTAACGACGATGATTATGACAAATTAACGACGCTATTAACGACGATAATTATGAGGATAATAAGGACGATAACAACAATGATAATGACGATATAAACGACGATGATTATGACAAAATAACGACGATATTAACGACGATAATTATGAGGATAATAAGGACGATGACAACGATGGTAATGACGATAATAACGACGACATTAACGACGATGAATATCACAAAATAACGACGATTTTAACGACGATAATTATGAGGATAATAAGGACGATAACAACGATGATAATGACGATATTAACGACGATATTAACGACGATAATAACGACGATAATAACGACGATATTAACGACGAAATTAACGACGATAAAAAGAAGATAATGACAATAATAACGACGATATTAACAATGATAATTATGACGATAACAACGAAGATAATGACGATAATAACGACGACATTAACGACGATGATTATGACAAATTAACGACGATATTAACGACGATAATTATGAGGATAATAAGGACGATAACTACGATGATAATGACGATATTAACGACGATATTAACGACGATAATAACGACGATAATAACGACGATATTAACGACGATATTAACGACGATAAAAAGAAGATAATGACAATAATAACGACGATATTAACAATGATAATTATGACGATAACAACGAAGATAATGACGATAATAACGACGACATTAACGACGATGATTATGACAAATTAACGACGATATTAACGACGATAATTATGAGGATAATAAGGACGATAACAACAATGATAATGACGATATAAACGACGATGATTATGACAAAATAACGACGATATTAACGACGATAATTATGAGGATAATAAGGACGATGACAACGATGGTAATGACGATAATAACGACGACATTAACGACGATGAATATCACAAAATAACGACGATTTTAACGACGATAATTATGAGGATAATAAGGACGATAACAACGATGATAATGACGATATTAACGACGATATTAACGACGATAATAACGACGATAATAACGACGATATTAACGACGAAATTAAAGACGATAAAAAGAAGATAATGACAATAATAACGACGATATTAACAATGATAATTATGACGAAAACAACGAAGATAATGAAGATAATAACGACGACATTAACGACGATGATTATGACAAATTAACGACGATATTAACGACGATAATTATGAGGATAATAAGGACGATAACAACAATGATAATGACGATATAAACGACGATGATTATGACTAAATAACAACGATATTAACGACGATAATTATGAGGATAATAAGGACGATGACAACGATGATAATGACGATAATAACGACGACATTAACGACGATGATTATGACAAAATAACGACGATATTAACGACGATAATTATGAGGATAATAAGGACGATAACAACGATGGTAATGACGACATAAACGACGATGATTATGACAAAATAACGACGATATTAACGACGATAATTATGAGGATAATAAGGACGATAACAACGATGATAATGACGATATTAACGACGATATTAACGACGATAATAACGACGATAATAACGACGATATTAACGACGATATTAACGACGATAAAAAGAAGATAATGACAATAATAACGACGGTATTAACGATGATAATTATGACGAAAACAACGAAGATAATGACCATAATAACGACGACATTAACGACGATGATTATGACAAAATAACGACGATATTAACGACGATAATTATGAGGATAATAAGGACGATAACAACGATGATAATGACGATATTAACGACGATAATAACGACGATAATAACGAAGATATTAACGACGATATTAACGACGATAAAAAGAAGATAATGACAATAATAATGACGATATTAACAATGATAATTATGACGATAACAACGAAGATAATGACGATAATAACGACGACATTAACGACGATGATTATGACAAAATAACGAGGATATTAACGACGATAATAACGACGATAACAACGATGATAATAACGATATTAACGACGATATTAACGACGATAATAACGACGATAATAACGACGATATTAACGACGATATTAACGACGATAAAAAGAAGATAATGACAATAATAACGACGATATTAACAAAGATAATTATGAGGATAATAAGGACGATAACAACGATGATAATGACGACATAAACGACGATGATTATGACATAATAACGACGATATTAACGACGATAATTATGAGGATAATAAGGACGATAACAACGATGATAATGACGATATTAACGACGATATTAACGACGATAATAACGACGATATTAACGACGATATTAACGACGATAAAAAGAAGATAATGACAATAATAACGACGGTATTAACGATGATAATTATGACGTTAACAACGAAGATAATGACCATAATAACGACGACATTAACGACGATGATTATGACAAAATAACGACGATATTAACGACGATAATTATGAGGATAATAAGGACGATAACAACGATGATAATGACGATAATAACGACGACATTAACGACGATGATTATGACAAAATAACGAGGATATTAACGACGATAATAACGACGATAACAACGATGATAATAACGATATTAACGACGATATTAACGACGATAATAACGACGATAATAACGACGATATTAACGACGATATTAACGACGATATAAAGAAGATAATGACAATAATAACGACGATATTAACAAAGATAATTATGAGGATAATAAGGACGATGACAACGATGATAATGACGATAATAACGACGACATTAACGACGATGATTATGACAAAATAACGACGATATTAACGACGATAATAATGAGGATAATAAGGACGATAACAACGATGATAATGACGATATTAACGACGATAACAACGATGATAATGACGACGATAATAACGACGATATTAACGACGATATTAACGACGATAAAAAGAAGATAATGACAATAATAACGACGATATTAACAAAGATAATTATGAGGATAATAAGGACGATAACAACGATGATAATGACGACATAAACGACGATGATAATGACAAAATAACGACGATATTAACGACGATAATTATGAGGATAATAAGGACGATAACAACGATGATAATGACGATATAAACGACGATGATTATGACAAAATAACGACGATATTAACGACGATAATTATGAGGATAATAAGGACGATGACAACGATGATAATGACGATAATAACGACGACATTAACGACGATGATTATGACAAAATAACGACGATATTAACGACGATAATTATGAGGATTATAAGGACGATAACAACAATGATAATGACGATATAAACGACGATGATTATGACAAAATAACGACGATATTAACGACGATAATTATGAGGATAATAAGGACGATGACAACGATGATAATGACGATATAAACGACGATGAATATGACAAAATAACGACGATATTAACGACGATAATTATGAGGATAATAAGGACGATGACAACGATGGAAATGACGATAATAACGACGACATTAACGACGATGAATATCACAAAATAACGACGATTTTAACGACGATAATTATGAGGATAATAAGGACGATAACAACGATGATAATGACGATATTAACGACGATATTAACGACGATAATAACGACGATAATAACGACGATATTAACAACGATATTAACGACGATAAAAAGAAGATAATGACAATAATAACGACGATATTAACAAAGATAATTATGAGGATAATAAGGACGATAACAACGATGATAATGACGACATAAACGACGATGAATATCACAAAATAACGACGATTTTAACGACGATAATTATGAGGATAATAAGGACGATAACAACGATGATAATGACGATATTAACGACGATAATTATGAGGATAATAAGGACGATAACAACGATGATAATGACGATATTAACGACGATATTAACGACGATAATAACGACGATAATAACGACGATATTAACGACGAAATTAACGACGATAAAAAGAAGATAATGACAATAATAACGACGATATTAACAATGATAATTATGACGATAACAACGAAGATAATGACGATAATAACGACGACATTAACGACGATGATTATGACAAATTAACGACGATATTAACGACGATAATTATGAGGATAATAAGGACGATAACAACAATGATAATGACGATATAAACGACGATGATTATGACAAAATAACGACGATATTAACGACGATAATTATGAGGATAATAAGGACGATGACAACGATGGTAATGACGATAATAACGACGACATTAACGACGATGAATATCACAAAATAACGACGATTTTAACGACGATAATTATGAGGATAATAAGGACGATAACAACGATGATAATGACGATATTAACGACGATATTAACGACGACAATAACGACGATAATAACGACGATATTAACGACGAAATTAACGACGATAAAAAGAAGATAATGACAATAATAACGACGATTTAACAATGATAATTATGACGATAACAACGAAGATAATGAAGATAATAACGACGACATTAACGACGATGATTATGACAAATTAACGACGATATTAACGACGATAATTATGAGGATAATAAGGACGATAACAACGATGATAATGACGATATAAACGACGATGATTATGACAAAATAACGACGATATTAACGACGATAATTATGAGGATAATAAGGACGATGACAACGATGTTAAAGACGATAATAACGACGACATTAACGACGATGATTATGACAAAATAACGACGATATTAACGACGATAATTATGAGGATAATAAGGAAGATAACAACGATGATAATGACGATATTAACGACGATATTAACGTCGATAATAACGACGATAATAACGACGATATTAACGACGAAATTAACGACGATAAAAAGAAGATAATGACAATAATAACGACGATATTAACAATGATAATTATGACGATAACAACGAAGATAATGAAGATAATAACGACGACATTAACGACGATGATTATGACAAATTAACGACGATATTAACGACGATAATTATGAGGAAAATAAGGACGATAACAACGATGATAATGACGATATAAACGACGATGATTATGACAAAATAACGACGATATTAACGACGATAATTATGAGGATAATAAGGACGATGACAACGATGATAATGACGATAATAACGACGACATTAACGACGATGATTATGACAAAATAACGACGATATTAACGACGATAATTATGAGGATAATAAGGACGATATCAACGATGATAATGACGATATTAACGACGATATTAACGTCGATAATAACGACGATAATAACGACGATGATTATGACAAATTAACGACGATATTAACGACGATAATTATGAGGATAATAAGGACAATAACAACGATGATAATGACGATATAAACGAAGATGATTATGACAAAATAACGACGATATTTACGACGATAATTATGAGGATAATAAGGACGATGACAACGATGGTAATGACGATAATAACGACGACATTAACGACGATGAATATCACAAAATAACGACGATATTAACGACGATAATTATGAGGATAATAAGGACGATAACAACGATGATAATGACGACATAAACGACGATGATTATGACAAAATAACGACGATATTAACGACGATAATTATGAGGATAATAAGAACGATGACAACGATGATAATGACGATAATAACGACGACATTAACGACGATAATTATGACAAAATAACGACGATATTAACGACGATAATTATGAGGATAATATGGACGATAACAACGATGATAATGACGACATAAACGACGATGATTATGACAAAATAACGACGATATTAACGACGATAATTATGAGGATAATAAGGACGATAACAACGATGATAATGACGATATTAACGACAATATTAACGACGATAATAACGACGATAATAACGACGATATTAACGACGATATTAACGACGATAAAAAGAAGATAATGACAATAATAACGACGGTATTAACGATGATAATTATGACGATAACAACGAAGATAATGACCATAATAACGACGACATTAACGACGATGATTATGACAAAATAACGACGATATTAACGACGATAATTATGAGGATAATAAGGACGATAACAACGATGATAATGACGATATTAACGACGATATTAACGTCGATAATAACGACGATAATAACGACGATATTAACGACGATATTAACGACGATAAAAAGAAGATAATGACAATAATAACGACGATATTAACAAAGAGAATTATGAGGATAATAAGGACGATAACAACGATGATAATGACGACATAAACGACGATGATTATGACAAAATAACGACGACATTAACGACGATAATTATGAGGATAATAAGGACGATAACAACGATGATAATGACGATATTAACGACGATATTAACGACGATAATAAAGACGATAATAACGACGAAATTAACGACGATATTAACTACGATAAAAAGAAGATAATGACAATAATAACGACGGTATTAACGATGATAATTATGACGATAACAACGAAGATAATGACCATAATAACGACGACATTAACGACGATGATTATGACAAAATAACGACGATATTAACGACGATAATTATGAGGATAATAAGGACGATAACAACGATGATAATGACGATATTAACGACGATATTAACGTTGATAATAACGACGATAATAACGACGATATTAACGACGATATTAACGACGATAAAAAGAAGATAATGACAATAATAACGACGATATTAACAATGATAATTATGACGATAACAACGAAGATAATGACGATAATAACGACGACATTAACGACGATGATTATGACAAATTAACGACGATATTAACGACGATAATTATGAGGATAATAAGGACGATAACAACAATGATAATGACGATATAAACGACGATGATTATGACAAAATAACGACGATATTAACGACGATAATTATGAGGATAATAAGGACGATGACAACGATGGTAATGACGATAATAACGACGACATTAACGACGATGAATATCACAAAATAACGACGATTTTAACGACGATAATTATGAGGATAATAAGGACGATAACAACGATGATAATGACGATATTAACGACGATATTAACGACGATAATAACGACGATAATAACGACGATATTAACGACGAGATTAACGACGATAAAAAGAAGATAATGACAATAATAACGACGAAATTAACAATGATAATTATGACGATAACAACGAAGATAATGAAGATAATAACGACGACATTAACGACGATGATTATGACAAATTAACGACGATAATTATGAGGATAATAAGGACGATAACAACGATGATAATGACGATATTAACGACGATATTAACGTCGATAATAACGACGATAATAACGACGATGATTATGACAAATTAACGACGATATTAACGACGATAATTATGAGGATAATAAGGACAATAACAACGATGATAATGACGATATAAACGACGATGATTATGACAAAATAACGACGATATTAACGACGATAATTATGAGGATAATAAGGACGATGACAACGATGGTAATGACGATAATAACGACGACATTAACGACGATGAATATCACAAAATAACGACGATATTACGACGATAATTATGAGGATAATAAGGACGATAACAACGATGATAATGACGATATTAACGACGATATTAACGACGATAATAACGACGATAATAACGACGATATTAACGACGATATTAACGACGATAAAAAGAAGATAATGACAATAATAATGACGATATTAACAATGATAATTATGACGATAACAACGAAGATAATGACGATAATATCGACGACATTAACGACGATGATTATGACAAATTAACGACGATATTAACGACGATAATTATGAGGATAATAAGGACGATAACAACGATGATAATGACGATATAAACGACGGTGATTATGACAAAATAACGACGATATTAACGACGAATATTATGAGGATAATAAGGACGATGACAACGATGATAATGACGATATTAACGACGACATTAACGACGATGAATATCACAAAATAACGACGATTTTAACGACGATAATTATGAGGATAATAAGGACGATAACAACGATGATAATGACGATATTAACGACGATATTAACGACGATAATAACGACGATAATAACGACGATATTAACGACGATATTAACGACGATAAAAAGAAGATAATGACAATAATAACGACGATATTAACAATGATAATTATGACGATAACAACGAAGATAATGACGATAATAACGACGACATTAACGACGATGATTATGACAAATTAACGACGATATTAACGACGATAATTATGAGGATAATAAGGACGATAATAACAATGATAATGACGATATAAACGACGATGATTATGACAAAATAACGTCGATATTAACGACGATAATTATGAGGATAATAAGGACGATGACAACGATGGTAATGACGATAATAACGACGACATTAACGACGATGAATATCACAAAATAACGACGATTTTAACGACGATAGTTATGAGGATAATAAGGACGATAACAACGATGATAATGACGATATTAACGACGATATTAACGACGATAATAACGACGATAATAACGACGATATTAACGACGAAATTAACGACGATAAAAAGAAGATAATGACAATAATAACGACAATATTAACAATGATAATTATGACGATAACAACGAAGATAATGAAGATAATAACGACGACATTAACGACGATGATTATGACAAATTAACGACGATATTAACGACGATAATTATGAGGATAATAAGGACGATAACAACGATGATAATGACGATATAAACGACGATGATTATGACAAAATAACGACGATATTAACGACGATAATTATGAGGATAATAAGGACGATGACAACGATGATAATGACGATAATAACGACGACATTAACGACGATGATTATGACAAAATAACGACGATATTAGCGACGATAAGTATGAGGATAATAAGTACGATAACAACGATGATAATGACGACATAAACGACGATTATTATGACAAAATAACGACGATATTAACGACGATAATTATGAGGATAATAAGGACGATAACAACGATGATAATGACGATATTAACGACGATATTAACGACGATAATAAAGACGATAATAACGACGATATTAACGACGATATTAACGACGATAAAAAGAAGATAATGACAATAATAACGACGGTATTAACGATGATAATTATGACGATAACAACGAAGATAATGACCATAATAACGACGACATTAACGACGATGATTATGACAAAATAACGACGATATTAACGACGATAATTATGAGGATAATAAGGACGATAACAACGATGATAATGACGATATTAACGACGATATTAACGTCGATAATAACGACGATAATAACGACGATATTAACGACGATATTAACGACGATAAAAAGAAGATAATGACAATAATAACGACGATATTAACAATGATAATTATGACGATAACAACGAAGATAATGACGATAATAACGACGACATTAACGACGATGATTATGACAAATTAACGACGATATTAACGACGATAATTATGAGGATAATAAGGACGATAACAACGATGATAATGACGATATAAACGACGATGATTATGACAAAATAACGACGATATTAACGACGATAATTATGAGGATAATAAGGACGATGACAACGATGGTAATGACGATAATAACGACGACATTAACGACGATGAATATCACAAAATAACGACGATTTTAACGACGATAATTATGAGGATAATAAGGACGATAACAACGATGATAATGACGATATTAACGACGATATTAACGACGATAATAACGACGATAATAACGACGATATTAACGAAGAAATTAACGACGATAAAAAGAAGATAATGACAATATTAACGACGATATTAACAATGATAATTATGACGATAACAACGAAGATAATGAAGATAATAACGACGACATTAACGACGATGATTATGACAAATTAACGACGATATTAACGACGATAATTATGAGGATAATAAGGACGATAACAACGATGATAATGACGATATAAACGACGATGATTATGACAAAATAACGACGATATTAACGACGATAATTATGAGGATAATAAGGACGATGACAACGATGGTAATGACGATAATAACGACGACATTAACGACGATGAATATCACAAAATAACGACGATTTTAACGACGATAATTATGAGGATAATAAGGACGATAACAACGATGATAATGACGATATTACCGACGATATTAACGACGATAATAACGACGATAATAACGACGATATTAACGAAGAAATTAACGACGATAAAAAGAAGATAATGACAATAATAACGACGATATTAACAATGATAATTATGACGATAACAACGAAGATAATGAAGATAATAACGACGACATTAACGACGATGATTATGACAAATTAACGACGATATTAACGACGATAATTATGAGGATAATAAGGACGATAACAACGATGATAATGACGATATAAACGACGATGATTATGACAAAATAACGACGATATTAACGACGATAATTATGAGGATAATAAGGACGATGACAACGATGTTAATGACGATAATATCGACGACATTAACGACGATGATTATGACAAAATAACGACGATATTAACGACGATAATTATGAGGATAATAAGGACGATAACAAGGATGATAATGACGATATTAACGACGATATTAAAGTCGATAATAACGACGATAATAACGACGATATTAACGACGAAATTAACGACGATAAAAAGAAGATAATGACAATAATAACGACGATATTAACAATGATAATTATGACGATAACAACGAAGATAATGACGATAATAACGACGACATTAACGACGATGATTATGACAAATTAACGACGATATTAACGACGATAATTATGAGGAAAATAAGGACGATAACAACAATGATAATGACGATATAAACGACGATGATTATGACAAAATAACGACGATATTAACGACGATAATTATGAGGATAATAAGGACGATGACAACGATGGTAATGACGATAATAACGACGACATTAACGACGATGATTATGACAAAATAACGACGATATTAACGACGATAATTATGAGGATAATAAGGACGATAACAACGATGATAATGACGATATTAACGACGATATTAACGTCGATAATAACGACGATAATAGCGACGATGATTATGACAAATTAACGACGATATTAACGACGATAATTATGAGGATAATAAGGACAATAACAGCGATGATAATGACGATATAAACGACGATGATTATGACAAAATAACGACGATATTAACGACTATAATTATGAGGATAATAAGGACGATGACAACGATGGTAATGACGATAATAACGACGACATTAACGACGATGAATATCACAAAATAACGACGATATTAACGACGATAATTATGAGGATAATAAGGACGATAACAACGATGATAATGACGATATTAACGACGATATTAACGACGATAATAACGACGACAATAACGACGATATTAACGACGATATTAACGACGATAAAAAGAAGATAATGACAATAATAATGACGATATTAACAATGATAATTATGACGATAACAACGAAGATAATGACGATAATATCGACGACATTAACGACGATGATTATGACAAATTAACGACGATATTAACGACGATAATTATGAGGATAATAAGGACGATAACAACGATGATAATGACGATATAAACGACGGTGATTATGACAAAATAACGACGATATTAACGACGAATATTATGAGGATAATAAGGACGATGACAACGATGATAATGACGATATTAACGACGATATTAACGACGATAATAACGACGATATTAACGACGATAAAAAGAAGATAATGACAATAATAACGACGATATTAACAATGATAATTATGACGATAACAACGAAGATAATGACGATAATAACGACGACATTAACGACGATGATTATGACAAATTTATTACGATATTAACGACGATAATTATGAGGATAATAAGGACGATAACAACGATGATAATGACGATATAAACGACGATGATTATGACAAAATAACGACGATATTAACGACGATAATTATGAGGATAATAAGGACGATAACAACGATGATAATGACGATAATAACGACGACATTAACGACGATGATTATGACAAAATAACGACGATATTAACGACGATAATTATGAGGATAATAAGGACGATAACAACGATGATAATGACGATATAAACGACGATGATTATGACAAAATAACGACGATATTAACGACGATAATTATGAGGATAATAAGGACGATGACAACGATGATAATGACGATAATAACGACGACATTAACGACGATGATTATGACAAAATAACGACGATATTAACGACGATAATTATGAGGATAATAATGACGATAACAACGATGATAATGACGACATAAACGACGATGATTATGATAAAATAACGACGATATTAACGACGATAATTATGAGGATAATAAGGACGATAACAACGATGATAATGACGATATTAATGACGATATTAACGACGATAATAAAGACGATAATAACGACGATATTAACGACGATATTAACGACGATAAGAAGAAGATAAGGACAATAATAACGACGGTATTAACGATGATAATTATGACGATAACAACGAAGATAATGACCATAATAGCGACGACATTAACGACGATGATTATGACAAAATAACGACGATATTAACGACGATAATTATGAGGATAATAAGGACGATAACAACGATGATAATGACAATATTAACGACGATATTAACGTCGATAATAACGACGATAATAACGACGATATTAACGACGATATTAAGACGATAAAAAGAAGATAATGACAATAATAACGACGATATTAACAATGATAATTATGACGATAACAACGAAGATAATGACGATAATATCGACGACATTAACGACGATGATTATGACAAATTAACGACGATATTAACGACGATAATTATGAGGATAATAAGGACGATAACAACGATGATAATGACGATATAAACGACGATGATTATGACAAAATAACGACGATATTAACGACGATAATTATGAGGATAATAAGGACGATGACAACGATGGTAATGACGATAATAACGACGACATTAACGACGATGAATATCACAAAATAACGACGATTTTAACGACGATAATTATGAGGATAATAAGGACGATAACAACGATGATAATGACGATATTAACGACGATATTAACGACGATAATAACGACGATAATAACGACGATATTAACGACGATATTAACGACGATAAAAAGAAGATAATGACAATAATAACGACGATATTAACAATGATAATTATGACGATAACAACGAAGATAATGACGATAATAACGACGACATTAACGACGATGATTATGACAAATTAACGACGATATTAACGACGATAATTATGAGGATTATAAGGACGATAACAACAATGATAATGACGATATAAACGACGATGATTATGACAAAATAACGACGATATTAACGACGATAATTATGAGGATAATAAGGACGATGACAACGATGGTAATGACGATAATAACGACGACATTAACGACGATGAATATCACAAAATAACGACGATATTAACGACGATAATTATGAGGATAATAAGGACGATAACAACGATGATAATGACGATATTAACGTCGATATTAACGACGATAATAACGACGATAATAACGACGATATTAACGACGATATTAACGACGATAAAAAGAAGATAATGACAATAATAACGACGATATTAACGACGATAATTATGAGGATAATAAGGACGATAACAACGATGATAATGACGATATAAACGACGATGATTATGACAAAATAACGACGATATTAACGACGATAATTATGAGGATAATAAGGACGATGACAACGATGATAATGACGATAATAACGACGACATTAACGACGATGATTATGACAAAATAACGACGATATTAACGACGATAATTATGAGGATAATAAGGACGATAACAACGATGATAAATACGATATTAACGACGATATTAACGACGATAATAACGACGATAATAACAACGATATTAACGACGATATTAACGACGATAAAAAGAAGATAATGACAATAATAACGACGATATTAACAATGATAATTATGACGATAACAACGAAGATAATGACGATAATAACGACGACATTAACGACGATGATTATGACAAAATAACGAGGATATTAACGACGATAATAACGACGATAACAACGATGATAATAACGATATTAACGACGATATTAACGACGATAATAACGACGATAATAACGACGATATTAACGACGATATTAACGACGATAAAAAGAAGATAATGACAATAATAACGACGATATTAACAAAGATAATTATGAGGATAATAAGGACGATAACAACGATGATAATGACGACATAAACGACGATGATTATGACAATATAACGACGATATTAACGACGATAATTATGAGGATAATAAGGACGATAACAACGATGATAATGACGATATAAACGACGATGATTATGACAAAATAACGACGATATTAACGACGATAATTATGAGGATAATAAGGACGATGACAACGATGGTAATGACGATAATAACGACGACATTAACGACGATGAATATCACAAAATAACGACGATTTTAACGACGATAATAATGAGGATAATAAGGACGATAACAACGATGATAATGACGATATTAACGACGATATTAACGACGATAATAACGACGATAATAACGACGATATTAACGACGAAATTAACGACGATAAAAAGAAGATAATGACAATAATAACGACGATATTAACAATGATAATTATGACGATAACAACGAAGATAATGAAGATAATAACGACGACATTAACGACGATGATTATGACAAATTAACGACGATATTAACGACGATAATTATGAGGATAATAAGGACGATAACAACGATGATAATGACAATATAAACGACGATGATTATGACAAAATAACGACGATATTAACGACGATAATTATGAGGATAATAAGGACGATGACAACAATGATAATGACGATATTAACGACGATATTAACGACGATAATAACGACGATAATAACGACGATATTAACGACGAAATTAACGACGATAAAAAGAAGATAATGACAATAATAACGACGATATTAACAATGATAATTATGACGATAACAACGAAGATAATGAAGATAATAACGACGACATTAACGACGATGATTATGACAAATTAACGACGATATAAAAGACGATAATTATGAGGATAATAAGGACGATAACAACGATGATAATGACAATATAAACGACGATGATTATGACAAAATAACGACGATATTAACGACGATAATTATGAGGATAATAAGGACGATGACAACGATGATAATGACGATAATAACGACGACATTAACGACGATGATTATGACAAAATAACGACGATATTAACGACGATAATTATGAGGATAATAAGGACGATAACAACGATGATAATGACGATATTAACGACGATATTAACGTCGATAATAACGACGATAATAACGACGATATTAACGACGAAATTAACGACGATAAAAAGAAGATAATGACAATAATAACGACGATATTAACAATGATAATTATGACGATAACAACGAAGATAATGACGATAATAACGACGACATTAACGACGATGATTATGACAAATTAACGACGATATTAACGACGATAATTATGAGGATAATAAGGACGATAACAACGATGATAATGACGATATAAACGACGATGATTATGACAAAATAACGACGATATTAACGACGATAATTATGAGGATAATAAGGACGATGACAACGATGGTAATGACGATAATAACGACGACATTAACGACGATGAATATCACAAAATAACGACGATTTTAACGACGATAATTATGAGGATAATAAGGACGATAACAACGATGATAATGACGATATTAACGACGATATTAACGACGATAATAACGACGATAATAACGACGATATTAACGACGAAATTAACGACGATAAAAAGAAGATAATGACAATAATAACGACGATATTAACAATGATAATTATGACGATAACAACGAAGATAATGACGATAATAACGACGACATTAACGACGATGATTATGACAAATTAACGACGATATTAACGACGATAATTATGAGGATAATAAGGACGATAACAACGATGATAATGACGATATAAACGACGATGATTATGACAAAATAACGACGATATTAACGACGATAATTATGAGGATAATAAGGACGATGACAACGATGGTAATGACGATAATAACGACGACATTAACGACGATGAATATCACAAAATAACGACGATATTAACGACGATAATTATGAGGATAATAAGGACGATAACTACGATGATAATGACGATATTAACGACGATATTAACGACGATAATAACGACGATAATAACGACGATATTAACGACGATATTAACGACGATAAAAAGAAGATAATGACAATAATAACGACGATATTAACAATGATAATTATGACGATAACAACGAAGATAATGACGATTATAACGACGACATTAACGACGATGATTATGACAAATTAACGACGATATTAACGACGATAATTATGAGGATAATAAGGACGATAACAACAATGATAATGACGATATAAACGACGATGATTATGACAAAATAACGACGATATTAACGACGATAATTATGAGGATAATAAGGACGATGACAACGATGGTAATGACGATAATAACGACGACATTAACGACGATGAATATCACAAAATAACGACGATTTTAACGACGATAATTATGAGGATAATAAGGACGATAACAACGATGATAATGACGATATTAACGACGATATTAACGACGATATTAACGACGATAATAACGACGATATTAACGACGAAATTAACGACGATAAAAAGAAGATAATGACAATAATAACGACGATATTAACAATGATAATTATGACGATAACAACGAAGATAATGAAGATAATAACGACGACATTAACGACGATGATTATGACAAATTAACGACGATATTAACAACGATAATTATGAGGATAATAAGGACGATAACAACGATGATAATGACGATATAAACGACGATGATTATGACAAAATAACGACGATATTAACGACGATAATTATGAGGATAATAAGGACGATGACAACGATGATAATGACGATAATAACGACGACATTAACGACGATGATTATGACAAAATAACGACGATATTAACGACGATAATTATGAGGATAATAAGGACGATAACAACGATGATAATGACGATACTAACGACGGTATTAACGTCGATAATAACGACGATAATAACGACGATATTAACGACGATATTAACGACGATAAAAAGAAGATAATGACAATAATAACGACGATATTAACAATGATAATTATGACGATAACAACGAAGATAATGACGATAATAACGACGACATTAACGACGATGATTATGACAAATTAACGACGATATTAACGACGATAATTATGAGGATAATAAGGACGATAACAACGATGAGAATGACGATATAAACGACGATGATTATGACAAAATAACGACGATATTAACGACGATAATTATGAGGATAATAAGGACGATGACAACGATGATAATGACGATAATAACGACGACATTAACGACGATGATTATGACAAAATAACGACGATATTAACGACGATAATTATGAGGATAATAAGGACGATAACAACGATGATAATGACGATATTAACGACGATATTAACGTCGATAATAACGACGATAATAACGACGATGATTATGACAAATTAACGACGATATTAACGACGATAATTATGAGGATAATAAGGACGATAACAACGATGATAATGACGATATAAACGACGATGATTATGACAAAATAACGACGATATTAACGACGATAATTATGAGGATAATAAGGACGATGACAACGATGGTAATGACGATAATAACGACGACATTAACGACGATGAATATCACAAAATAACGACGATATTAACGACGATAATTATGAGGATAATAAGGACGATAACTACGATGATAATGACGATATTAACGACGATATTAACGACGATAATAACGACGATAATAACGACGATATTAACGACGATATTAACGACGATAAAAAGAAGATAATGACAATAATAACGACGATATTAACAATGATAATTATGACGATAACAACGAAGATAATGACGATAATAACGACGACATTAACGACGATGATTATGACAAAATAACGAGGATACTTACGACGATAATAACGACGATAACAACGATGATAATAACGATATTAACGACGATATTAACGACGATAATAACGACGATAATAACGACGATATTAACGACGATATTAACGACGATAAAAAGAAGATAATGACAATAATAACGACGATATTAACAAAGATAATTATGAGGATAATAAGGACGATAACAACGATGATAATGACGACATAAACGACGATGATTATGACAATATAACGACGATATTAACGACGATAATTATGAGGATAATAAGGACGATAACAACGATGATAATGACGATATTAACGACGATATTAACGACGATAATAACGACGATATTAACGACGATATTAATGACGATAAAAAGAAGATAATGACAATAATAACGACGGTATTAACGATGATAATTATGACGATAACAACGATGATAATGACCATAATAACGACGACATTAACGACGATGATTATGACAAATTAACGACGATATTAACGACGATAATTATGAGGATAATAAGGACGATAACAACGATGATAATGACGATATAAACGACGATGATTATGACAAAATAACGACGATATTAACGACGATAATTATGAGGATAATAAGGACGATGACAACGATGGTAATGACGATAATAACGACGACATTAACGACGATGAATATCACAAAATAACGACGATTTTAACGACGATAATTATGAGGATAATAAGGACGATAACAACGATGATAATGACGATATTAACGACGATATTAACGACGATAATAACGACGATAATAACGACGATATTAACGACGAAATTAACGACGATAAAAAGAAGATAATGACAATAATAACGACGATATTAACAATGATAATTATGACGATAACAACGAAGATAATGAAGATAATAACGACGACATTAACGACGATGATTATGACAAATTAACGACGATATTAACGACGATAATTATGAGGATAATAAGGACGATAACAACGATGATAATGACGATAATAACGACGACATTAACGACGATGATTATGACAAAATAACGACGATATTAACGACGATAATTATGAGGATAATAAGGACGATAACAACGATGATAATGACGATATAAACGACGATGATTATGACAAAATAACGACAATATTAACGACGATAATTATGAGGATAATAAGGACGATGACAACGATGATAATGACGATAATAACGACGACATTAACGACGATGATTATGACAAAATAACGACGATATTAACGACGATAATTATGAGGATAATAAGGACGATAACAACGATGATAATGACGATATTAACGACGATATTAACGTCGATAATAACGACGATAATAACGACGATGATTATGACAAATTAACGACGATATTAACGACGATAATTATGAGGATAATAAGGACAATAACAACGATGATAATGACGATATAAACGACGATGATTATGACAAAATAACGACGATATTAACGACGATAATTATGAGGATAATAAGGACGATGACAACGATGGTAATGACGATAATAACGACGACATTAACGACGATGAATATCACAAAATAACGACGATTTTAACGACGATAATTATGAGGATAATAAGGACGATAACAACGATGATAATGACGATATTAACGACGATATTAACGACGATAATAACGACGATAATAACGACGATATTAACGACGAAATTAACGACGATAAAAAGAAGATAATGACAATAATAACGACGATATTAACAATGATAATTATGACGATAACAACGAAGATAATGACGATAATAACGACGACATTAACGACGATGATTATGACAAAATAACGACGATATTAACGACGATAATTATGAGGATAATAAGGACGATAACAACGATGATAATGACGATATAAACGACGATGATTATGACAAAATAACGACGATATTAACGACGATAATTATGAGGATAATAAGGACGATGACAACGATGGTAATGACGATAATAACGACGACATTAACGACGATGAATATCACAAAATAACGACGATATTAACGACGATAATTATGAGGATAATAAGGACGATAACTACGATGATAATGACGATATTAACGACGATATTAACGACGATAATAACGACGATAATAACGACGATATTAACGACGATATTAACGACGATAAAAAGAAGATAATGACAATAATAACGACGATATTAACAATGATAATTATGACGATAACAACGAAGATAATGACGATTATAACGACGACATTAACGACGATGATTATGACAAATTAACGACGATATTAACGACGATAATTATGAGGATAATAAGGACGATAACAACAATGATAATGACGATATAAACGACGATGATTATGACAAAATAACGACGATATTAACGACGATAATTATGAGGATAATAAGGACGATGACAACGATGGTAATGACGATAATAACGACGACATTAACGACGATGAATATCACAAAATAACGACGATTTTAACGACGATAATTATGAGGATAATAAGGACGATAACAACGATGATAATGACGATATTAACGACGATATTAACGACGATAATAACGACGATAATAACGACGATATTAACGACGAAATTAACGACGATAAAAAGAAGATAATGACAATAATAACGACGATATTAACAATGATAATTATGACGATAACAACGAAGATAATGAAGATAATAACGACGACATTAACGACGATGATTATGACAAATTAACGACGATATTAACAACGATAATTATGAGGATAATAAGGACGATAACAACGATGATAATGACGATATAAACGACGATGATTATGACAAAATAACGACGAAATTAACGACGATAATTATGAGGATAATAAGGACGATGACAACGATGATAATGACGATAATAACGACGACATTAACGACGATGATTATGACAAAATAACGACGATATTAACGACGATAATTATGAGGATAATAAGGACGATAACAACGATGATAATGACGATACTAACGACGATATTAACGTCGATAATAACGACGATAATAACGACGATATTAACGACGATATTAACGACGATAAAAAGAAGATAATGACAATAATAACGACGATATTAACAATGATAATTATGACGATAACAACGAAGATAATGACGATAATAACGACGACATTAACGACGATGATTATGACAAATTAACGACGATATTAACGACGATAATTATGAGGATAATAAGGACGATAACAACGATGAGAATGACGATATAAACGACGATGATTATGACAAAATAACGACGATATTAACGACGATAATTATGAGGATAATAAGGACGATGACAACGATGATAATGACGATAATAACGACGACATTAACGACGATGATTATGACAAAATAACGACGATATTAACGACGATAATTATGAGGATAATAAGGACGATAACAACGATGATAATGACGATATTAACGACGATATTAACGACGATAATAACGACGATAATAACGACGATGATTATGACAAATTAACGACGATATTAACGACGATAATTATGAGGATAATAAGGACGATAACAACGATGATAATGACGATATAAACGACGATGATTATGACAAAATAACGACGATATTAACGACGATAATTATGAGGATAATAAGGACGATGACAACGATGGTAATGACGATAATAACGACGACATTAACGACGATGAATATCACAAAATAACGACGATATTAACGACGATAATTATGAGGATAATAAGGACGATAACTACGATGATAATGACGATATTAACGACGATATTAACGACGATAATAACGACGATAATAACGACGATATTAACGACGATATTAACGACGATAAAAAGAAGATAATGACAATAATAACGACGATATTAACAATGATAATTATGACGATAACAACGAAGATAATGACGATAATAACGACGACATTAACGACGATGATTATGACAAAATAACGAGGATACTTACGACGATAATAACGACGATAACAACGATGATAATAACGATATTAACGACGATATTAACGACGATAATAACGACGATAATAACGACGATATTAACGACGATATTAACGACGATAAAAAGAAGATAATGACAATAATAACGACGATATTAACAAAGATAATTATGAGGATAATAAGGACGATAACAACGATGATAATGACGACATAAACGACGATGATTATGACAATATAACGACGATATTAACGACGATAATTATGAGGATAATAAGGACGATAACAACGATGATAATGACGATATTAACGACGATATTAACGACGATAATAACGACGATATTAACGACGATATTAATGACGATAAAAAGAAGATAATGACAATAATAACGACGGTATTAACGATGATAATTATGACGATAACAACGATGATAATGACCATAATAACGACGACATTAACGACGATGATTATGACAAATTAACGACGATATTAACGACGATAATTATGAGGATAATAAGGACGATAACAACGATGATAATGACGATATAAACGACGATGATTATGACAAAATAACGACGATATTAACGACGATAATTATGAGGATAATAAGGACGATGACAACGATGGTAATGACGATAATAACGACGACATTAACGACGATGAATATCACAAAATAACGACGATTTTAACGACGATAATTATGAGGATAATAAGGACGATAACAACGATGATAATGACGATATTAACGACGATATTAACGACGATAATAACGACGATAATAACGACGATATTAACGACGAAATTAACGACGATAAAAAGAAGATAATGACAATAATAACGACGATATTAACAATGATAATTATGACGATAACAACGAAGATAATGAAGATAATAACGACGACATTAACGACGATGATTATGACAAATTAACGACGATATTAACGACGATAATTATGAGGATAATAAGGACGATAACAACGATGATAATGACGATAATAACGACGACATTAACGACGATGATTATGACAAAATAACGACGATATTAACGACGATAATTATGAGGATAATAAGGACGATAACAACGATGATAATGACGATATAAACGACGATGATTATGACAAAATAACGACAATATTAACGACGATAATTATGAGGATAATAAGGACGATAACAACGATGATAATGACGATAATAACGACGACATTAACGACGATGATTATGACAAAATAACGACGATATTAACGACGATAATTATGAGGATAATAAGGACGATAACAACGATGATAATGACGATATTAACGACGATATTAACGTCGATAATAACGACGATAATAACGACGATGATTATGACAAATTAACGACGATATTAACGACGATAATTATGAGGATAATAAGGACAATAACAACGATGATAATGACGATATAAACGACGATGATTATGACAAAATAACGACGATATTAACGACGATAATTATGAGGATAATAAGGACGATGACAACGATGGTAATGACGATAATAACGACGACATTAACGACGATGAATATCACAAAATAACGACGATTTTAACGACGATAATTATGAGGATAATAAGGACGATAACAACGATGATAATGACGATATTAACGACGATATTAACGACGATAATAACGACGATAATAACGACGATATTAACGACGAAATTAACGACGATAAAAAGAAGATAATGACAATAATAACGACGATATTAACAATGATAATTATGACGATAACAACGAAGATAATGACGATAATAACGACGACATTAACGACGATGATTATGACAAATTAACGACGATATTAACGACGATAATTATGAGGATAATAAGGACGATAACAACGATGATAATGACGATAATAACGACGACATTAACGACGATGATTATGACAAAATAACGACGATATTAACGACGATAATTATGAGGATAATAAGGACGATAACAACGATGATAATGACGATATAAACGACGATGATTATGACAAAATAACGACAATATTAACGACGATAATTATGAGGATAATAAGGACGATGACAACGATGATAATGACGATAATAACGACGACATTAACGACGATGATTATGACAAAATAACGACGATATTAACGACGATAATTATGAGGATAATAAGGACGATAACAACGATGATAATGACGATATTAACGACGATATTAACGTCGATAATAACGACGATAATAACGACGATGATTATGACAAATTAACGACGATATTAACGACGATAATTATGAGGATAATAAGGACAATAACAACGATGATAATGACGATATAAACGACGATGATTATGACAAAATAACGACGATATTAACGACGATAATTATGAGGATAATAAGGACGATGACAACGATGGTAATGACGATAATAACGACGACATTAACGACGATGAATATCACAAAATAACGACGATTTTAACGACGATAATTATGAGGATAATAAGGACGATAACAACGATGATAATGACGATATTAACGACGATATTAACGACGATAATAACGACGATAATAACGACGATATTAACGACGAAATTAACGACGATAAAAAGAAGATAATGACAATAATAACGACGATATTAACAATGATAATTATGACGATAACAACGAAGATAATGACGATAATAACGACGACATTAACGACGATGATTATGACAAATTAACGACGATATTAACGACGATAATTATGAGGATAATAAGGACGATAACAACGATGATAATGACGATATAAACGACGATGATTATGACAAAATAACGACGATATTAACGACGATAATTATGAGGATAATAAGGACGATGACAACGATGGTAATGACGATAATAACGACGACATTAACGACGATGAATATCACAAAATAACGACGATATTAACGACGATAATTATGAGGATAATAAGGACGATGACAACGATGGTAATGACGATAATAACGACGACATTAACGACGATGAATATCACAAAATAACGACGATTTTAACGACGATAATTATGAGGATAATAAGGACGATAACAACGATGATAATGACGATATTAACGACGATATTAACGACGATAATAACGACGATAATAACGACGATATTAACGACGAAATTAACGACGATAAAAAGAAGATAATGACAATAATAACGACGATATTAACAATGATAATTATGACGATAACAACGAAGATAATGACGATAATAACGACGACATTAACGACGATGATTATGACAAATTAACGACGATATTAACGACGATAATTATGAGGATAATAAGGACGATAACTACGATGATAATGACGATATTAACGACGATATTAACGACGATAATAACGACGATAATAACGACGATATTAACGACGATATTAACGACGATAAAAAGAAGATAATGACAATAATAACGACGATATTAACAATGATAATTATGACGATAACAACGAAGATAATGACGATAATAACGACGACATTAACGACGATGATTATGACAAATTAACGACGATATTAACGACGATAATTATGAGGATAATAAGGACGATAACAACAATGATAATGACGATATAAACGACGATGATTATGACAAAATAACGACGATATTAACGACGATAATTATGAGGATAATAAGGACGATGACAACGATGGTAATGACGATAATAACGACGACATTAACGACGATGAATATCACAAAATAACGACGATTTTAACGACGATAATTATGAGGATAATAAGGACGATAACAACGATGATAATGACGATATTAACGACGATATTAACGACGATAATAACGACGATAATAACGACGATATTAACGACGAAATTAAAGACGATAAAAAGAAGATAATGACAATAATAACGACGATATTAACAATGATAATTATGACGAAAACAACGAAGATAATGAAGATAATAACGACGACATTAACGACGATGATTATGACAAATTAACGACGATATTAACAACGATAATTATGAGGATAATAAGGACGATAACAACGATGATAATGACGATATAAACGACGATGATTATGACAAAATAACGACGATATTAACGACGATAATTATGAGGATAATAAGGACGATGACAACGATGATAATGACGATAATAACGACGACATTAACGACGATGATTATGACAAAATAACGACGATATTAACGACGATAATTATGAGGATAATAAGGACGATAACAACGATGATAATGACGATATTAACGACGATATTAACGTCGATAATAACGACGATAATAACGACGATATTAACGACGATATTAACGACGATAAAAAGAAGATAATGACAATAATAACGACGATATTAACAATGATAATTATGACGATAACAACGAAGATAATGACGATAATAACGACGACATTAACGACGATGATTATGACAAATTAACGACGATATTAACGACGATAATTATGAGGATAATAAGGACGATAACAACGATGAGAATGACGATATAAACGACGATGATTATGACAAAATAACGACGATATTAACGACGATAATTATGAGGATAATAAGGACGATGACAACGATGATAATGACGATAATAACGACGACATTAACGACGATGATTATGACAAAATAACGACGATATTAACGACGATAATTATGAGGATAATAAGGACGATAACAACGATGATAATGACGATATTAACGACGATATTAACGTCGATAATAACGACGATAATAACGACGATGATTATGACAAATTAACGACGATATTAACGACGATAATTATGAGGATAATAAGGACGATAACAACGATGATAATGACGATATAAACGACGATGATTATGACAAAATAACGACGATATTAACGACGATAATTATGAGGATAATAAGGACGATGACAACTATGGTAATGACGATAATAACGACGACATTAACGACGATGAATATCACAAAATAACGACGATATTAACGATGATAATTATGAGGATAATAAGGACGATAACTACGATGATAATGACGATATTAACGACGATATTAACGACGATAATAACGACGATAATAACGACGATATTAACGACGATATTAACGACGATAAAAAGAAGATAATGACAATAATAACGACGATATTAACAATGATAATTATGACGATAACAACGAAGATAATGACGATAATAACGACGACATTAACGACGATGATTATGACAAAATAACGAGGATATTTACGACGATAATAACGACGATAACAACGATGATAATAACGATATTAACGACGATATTAACGACGATAATAACGACGATAATAACGACGATATTAACGACGATATTAACGACGATAAAAAGAAGATAATGACAATAATAACGACGATATTAACAAAGATAATTATGAGGATAATAAGGACGATAACAACGATGATAATGACGACATAAACGACGATGATTATGACAATATAACGACGATATTAACGACGATAATTATGAGGATAATAAGGACGATAACAACGATGATAATGACGATATAAACGACGATGATTATGACAAAATAACGACGATATAAACGACGATAATTATGAGGATAATAAGGACGATGACAACGATGGTAATGACGATAATAACGACGACATTAACGACGATGAATATCACAAAATAACGACGATTTTAACGACGATAATTATGAGGATAATAAGGACGATAACAACGATGATAATGACGATATTAACGACGATATTAACGACGATAATAACGACGATAATAACGACGATATTAACGACGAAATTAACGACGATAAAAAGAAGATAATGACAATAATAACGACGATATTAACAATGATAATTATGACGATAACAACGAAGATAATGAAGATAATAACGACGACATTAACGACGATGATTATGACAAATTAACGACGATATTAACGACGATAATTATGAGGATAATAAGGACGATAACAACGATGATAATGACGATAATAACGACGACATTAACGACGATGATTATGACAAAATAACGACGATATTAACGACGATAATTATGAGGATAATAAGGACGATAACAACGATGATAATGACGATATAAACGACGATGATTATGACAAAATAACGACAATATTAACGACGATAATTATGAGGATAATAAGGACGATGACAACGATGATAATGACGATAATAACGACGACATTAACGACGATGATTATGACAAAATAACGACGATATTAACGACGATAATTATGAGGATAATAAGGACGATAACAACGATGATAATGACGATATTAACGACGATATTAACGTCGATAATAACGACGATAATAACGACGATGATTATGACAAATTAACGACGATATTAACGACGATAATTATGAGGATAATAAGGACAATAACAACGATGATAATGACGATATAAACGACGATGATTATGACAAAATAACGACGATATTAACGACGATAATTATGAGGATAATAAGGACGATGACAACGATGGTAATGACGATAATAACGACGACATTAACGACGATGAATATCACAAAATAACGACGATATTAACGACGATAATTATGAGGATAATAAGGACGATAACAACGATGATAATGACGATATTAACGACGATATTAACGACGATAATAACGACGATAATAACGACGATATTAACGACGATATTAACGACGATAAAAAGAAGATAATGACAATAATAACGACGATATTAACGATGATAATTATGACGATATCAACGAAGATAATGACGATAATAACGACGACATTAACGACGATGATTATGACAAAATAACGAGGATATTAACGACGATAATAACGACGATAACAACGATGATAATAACGATATTAACGACGATATTAACGACGATAATAACGACGATAATAACGACGATATTAACGACGATATTAACGACGATAAAAAGAAGATAATGACAATAATAACGACGATATTAACAAAGATAATTATGAGGATAATAAGGACGATAACAACGATGATAATGACGACATAAACGACGATGATTATGACAATATAACGACGATATTAACGACGATAATTATGAGGATAATAAGGACGATGACAACGATGATAATGACGATAATAACGACGACATTAACGACGATGATTATGACAAAATAACGACGATATTAACGACGATAATTATGAGGATAATAAGGACGATAACAACGATGATAATGACGACATAAACGACGATGATTATGACAAAATAACGACGATATTAACGACGATAATTATGAGGATAATAAGGACGATAACAACGATGATAATGACGATATTAACGACGATATTAACGACGATAATAACGACGATAATAACGACGATATTAACGACGATATTAACGACGATAAAAAGAAGATAATGACAATAATAACGACGGTCTTAACGATGATAATTATGACGATAACAACGAAGATAATGACCATAATAACGACGACATTAACGACGATGATTATGACAAAATAACGACGATATTAACGACGATAATTATGAGGATAATAAGGACGATAACAACGATGATAATGACGATATTAACGACGATATTAACGACGATAATAACGACGATATTAACGACGATATTAACGACGATAAAAAGAAGATAATGACAATAATAACGACGATATTAACAATGATAATTATGACGATAACAACGAAGATAATGACGATAATAACGACGACATTAACGACGATGATTATGACAAATTAACGACGATATTAACGACGATAATTATGAGGATAATAAGGACGATGACAACGATGGTAATGACGATAATAACGACGACATTAACGACGATGAATATCACAAAATAACGACGATATTAACGACGATAATTATGAGGATAATAAGGACGATAACAACGATGATAATGACGATATTAACGACGATATTAACGACGATAATAACGACGATATTAACGACGATATTAACGACGATAAAAAGAAGATAATGACAATAATAACGACGATATTAACAATGATAATTATGACGATAACAACGAAGATAATGACGATAATAACGACGACATTAACGACGATGATTATGACAAAATAACGAGGATATTAACGACGATAATAACGACGATAACAACGATGATAATAACGATATTAACGACGATATTAACGACGATAATAACGACGATAATAACGACGATATTAACGACGATATTAACGACGATAAAAAGAAGATAATGACAATAATAACGACGATATTAACAAAGATAATTATGAGGATAATAAGGACGATAACAACGATGATAATGACGACATAAACGACGATGATTATGACAATATAACGACGATATTAACGACGATAATTATGAGGATAATAAGGACGATAACAACGATGATAATGACGATATTAACGACGATATTAACGACGATAATAACGACGATATTAACGACGATATTAACGACAATAAAAAGAAGATAATGACAATAATAACGACGGTATTAACGATGATAATTATGACGATAACAACGAAGATAATGACCATAATAACGACGACATTAACGACGATGATTATGACAAAATAACGACGATATTAACGACGATAATTATGAGGATAATAAGGACGATGACAACGATGATAATGACGATAATAACGACGACATTAACGACGATGATTATGACAAAATAACGACGATATTAACGACGATAATTATGAGGATAATAAGGACGACAACAACGATGATAATGACGACATAAACGACGATGATTATGACAAAATAACGACGATATTAACGACGATAATTATGAGGATAATAAGGACGATAACAACGATGATAATGACGATATTAACGACGATATTAACGACGATAATAACGACGATAATAACGACGATATTAACGACGATATTAACGACGATAAAAAGAAGATAATGACAATAATAACGACGGTATTAACGATGATAATTATGACGATAACAACGAAGATAATGACCATAATAACGACGACATTAACGACGATGATTATGACAAAATAACGACGATATTAACGACGATAATTATGAGGATAATAAGGACGATAACAACGATGATAATGACGATATTAACGACGATAATAACGACGATAATAACGACGATATTAACGACGATATTAACGACGATAAAAAGAAGGTAATGACAATAATAACGACGATATTAACAATGATAATTATGACGATAACAACGAAGATATTGACGATAATAACGACGACATTAACGACGATGATTATAACAAATTAACGACGATATTAACGACGATAATTATGAGGATAATAAGGACGATGACAACGATGGTAATGACGATAATAACGACGACATTAACGACGATGAATATCACAAAATAACGACGATATTAACGACGATAATTATGAGGATAATAAGGACGATAACAACGATGATAATGACGATATTAACGACGATATTAACGACGATAATAACGACGATATTAACGACGATATTAACGACGATAAAAAGAAGATAATGACAATAATAACGACGATATTAACAATGATAATTATGACGATAACAACAAAGATAATGACGATAATAACGACGACATTAACGACGATGATTATGACAAAATAACGAGGATATTAACGACGATAATAACGACGATAACAACGATGATAATAACGATATTAACGACGATATTAACGACGATAATAACGACGATAATAACGACGATATTAACGACGATATTAACGACGATAAAAAGAAGATAATGACAATAATAACGACGATATTAACAAAGATAATTATGAGGATAATAAGGACGATAACAACGATGATAATGACGACATAAACGACGATGATTATGACAATATAACGACGATATTAACGACGATAATTATGAGGATAATAAGGACGATAACAACGATGATAATGACGATATTAACGACGATATTAACGACGATAATAACGACGATATTAACGATGATATTAACGACGATAAAAAGAAGATAATGACAATAATAACGACGGTATTAACGATGATAATTATGACGATAACAACGAAGATAATGACCATAATAACGACGACATTAACGACGATGATTATGACAAAATAACGACGATATTAACGACGATAATTATGAGGATAATAAGGACGATGACAACGATGATAATGACGATAATAACGACGACATTAACGACGATGATTATGACAAAATAACGACGATATTAACGACGATAATTATGAGGATAATAAGGACGATAACAACGATGATAAATACGATATTAACGACGATATTAACGACGATAATAACGACGATAATAACGACTATAATCACGACGATATTAACGACGATAAAAAGAAGATAATGACAATAATAACGACGATATTAACAAAGATAATTATGAGGATAATAAGGACGATAACAACGATGATAATGACGACATAAACGACGATGATTAAGACAAAATAACGACGATATTAACGACGATAATTATGAGGATAATAAGGTGGATAACAACGATGATAATGACGATATTAACGACGATATTAACGACGATAATAACGACGATATTAACGACGATATTAACGACGATAAAAAGAAGATAATGACAATAATAACGACGATATTAACAATGATAATTATGACGATAACAACGAAGATAATGACGATAATAACGACGACATTAACGACGATGATTATGACAAATTAACGACGATATTAACGACGATAATTATGAGGATAATAAGGACGATAACAACGATGATAATGGCGATATAAACGACGGTGATTATGACAAAATAACGACGATATTAACGACGATAATTATGAGGATAATAAGGACGATGACAACGATGATAATGACGATAATAACGACGACATTAACGACGATGATTATGACAAAATAACGACGATATTAACGACGATAATTATGAGGATAATAAGGACGATAACAACGATGATAATGACGACATAAACGACGATGATTATGACAAAATAACGACGATATTAACGACGATAATTATGAGGATAATAACGACGATAACAACTATGATAATGACGATATTAACGACGATATTAACGACGATAATAAAGACGATAATAACGACGATATTAACGACGATATTAACGACGATAAAAAGAAGATAATGACAATAATAACGACGGTATTAACGATGATAATTATGACGATAACAACGAAGATAATGACCATAATAACGACGACATTAACGACGATGATTATGACAAAATAACGACGACATTAACGACGATAATTATGAGGATAATAAGGACGATAACAACGATGATAATGACGATATTAACAACGATATTAACGACGATATTAACGACGATATTAACGACGACAATAACGACGATATTAAAGACGATAAAAAGAAGATAATGACAATAATAACGACGATATTAACAATGATATTTATGACGATAACAACGAAGATAATGACGATAATAACGACGACATTAACGACGATGATTATGACAAATTAACGACGATATTAACGACGATAATTATGAGGATAATATGGACGATAACAACGATGATAATGACGATATAAACGACGATGATTATGACAAAATAACGACGATATTAACGACGATAATTATGAGGATAATAAGGAAGATGACAACGATGGTAATGACGATAATAACGACGACATTAACGACGATGAATATCACAAAATAACGACGATTTTAACGACGATAATTATGAGGATAATAAGGACGATAACAACGATGATAATGACGATATTAACGACGATATTAACGACGATAATATCGACGATAATAACGACGATATTAACGACGATATTAACGACGATAAAAAGAAGATAATGACAATAATAATGACGATATTAACAATGATAATTATGACGATAACAACGAAGATAATGACGATAATATCGGCGACATTAACGACGATGATTATGACAAATAAACGACGATATTAACGACGATAATTATGAGGATAATAAGGACGATAACAACGATGATAATGGCGATATAAACGACGGTGATTATGACAAAATAACGACGATATTAACGACGATAATTATGAGGATAATAAGGACGATGACAACGATGATAATGACGATAATAACGACGACATTAACGACGATGATTATGACAACATAACGACGATATTAACGACGATAATTATGAGAATAATAAGGACGATAACAACGATGATAATGACGACATAAATGACGATGATTATGACAAAATAACGACGATATTAACGACGATAATTATGAGGATAATAAGGACGATAACAACGATGATAATGACGATATTAACGACGATGATTATGACAAAATAACGACGATATTAACGACGATAATTATGAGGATAATAAGGACGATGACAACGATGATAATGACGATAATAACGACGACAATAACGACGATGATTATGACAAAATAACGACGATATTATCGACGATAATTATGAGGATAATAAGGACGATAACAACGATGATAATGACGACATAAACGACGATGATTATAACAAAATAACGACGATATTAACGACGATAATTATGAGGATAATAAGGACGATAACAACGATGATAATGACGATATTAACGACGATATTAACGACGATAATAACGACGATATTAACGACGATATTAACGACGATAAAAAGAAGATAATGACAATAAAAACGACGGTATTAACGATGATAATTATGACGATAACAACGAAGATAATGACCATAATAACGACGACATTAACGACGATGACTATGACAAAATAACGACGATATTAACGACGATAATTATGAGGATAATAAGGACGATAACAACGATGATAATGACGATATTAACGACGATATTAACGACGATAATAACGACGATATTAACGACGATAAAAAGAAGATAATGACAATAATAACGACGATATTAACAATGATAATTATGACGATAACAACGAAGATAATGACGATAATATCGACGACATTAACGACGATGATTATGACAAATTAACGACGATATTAACGACGATAATTATGAGGATAATATGGACGATAACAACGATGATAATGACGATATAAACGACGATGATTATGACTAAATAACGACGATACTAACGACGATAATTATGAGGATAATAAGGACGATGACAACGATGATAATGACGGTAATAACGACGACATTAACGACGATGATTATGACAAAATAACGACGATATTAACGACGATAATTATGAGGATAATAAGGACGATAACAACGATGATAATGACGACATAAACGACGATGATTATGACAAAAAAACGACGATATTAACGACGATAATTATGAGGATAATAAGGACGATGACAACGATGATAATGACGATAATAACGACGACATTAACGACGATGATTATGACAAATTAACGACGTAATTAACGACGATAATTATGAGGATAATAAAGACGATAACAACGATGATAATGACGATATAAACGACGATGATTATGACAAAATAACGACGATATTAACGACGATAATTATGAGGATAATAAGGACGATGACAACGATGATAATGACGATAATAACGACGACAATAACGACGATGATTATGACAAAATAACGACGATATTAACGACGATAATTATGGGGATAATAAGGACGATAACAACGATGATAATGACGACATAAACGACGATGATTGTGACAAAATAACGACGATATTAACGACGATAATTATGAGGATAATAAGGACGATAACAACGATGATAATGACGATATTAACGACGATATTAACGACGATAATAACGACGATAATAACGACGATATTAACGACGATATTAACGACGATAAAAAGAAGATAATGACAATAATAACAACGGTATTAACGATGATAATTATGACGATAACAACGAAGATAATGACCATAATAACGACGACATTAACGACGATGATTATGACAAAATAACGACGATATTAACGACGATAATTATGAGGATAATAAGGACGATAACAACGATGATAATGACGATATAAACGACGATGATTATGACAAATTAACGACGAAATTAACGACGATAATTATGAGGATAATAAGGACGATGACAACGATGATAATGACGATAATAACGACGACATTAACGACGATGATTATGACAAATTAACGACGTAATTAACGACGATAATTATGAGGATAATAAAGACGATAACAACGATGATAATGACGATATAAACGACGATGATTATGACAAAATAACGACGATATTAACGACGATAATTATGAGGATAATAAGGACGATGACAACGATGATAATGACGATAATAACGACGACAATAACGACGATGATTATGACAAAATAACGACGATATTAACGACGATAATTATGAGGATAATAAGGACGATAACAACGATGATAATGACGACATAAACGACGATGATTGTGACAAAATAACGACGATATTAACGACGATAATTATGAGGATAATAAGGACGATAACAACGATGATAATGACGATATTAACGACGATATTAACGACGATAATAACGACGATAATAACGACGATATTAACGACGATATTAACGACGATAAAAAGAAGATAATGACAATAATAACAACGGTATTAACGATGATAATTATGACGATAACAACGAAGATAATGACCATAATAACGACGACATTAACGACGATGATTATGACAAAATAACGACGATATTAACGACGATAATTATGAGGATAATAAGGACGATAACAACGATGATAATGACGATATAAACGACGATGATTATGACAAATTAACGACGAAATTAACGACGATAATTATGAGGATAATAAGGAAGATGACAACGATGGTAATGACGATAATAACGACGACATTAACGACGATGAATATCACAAAATAACGACGATTTTAACGACGATAATTATGAGGATAATAAGGACGATAACAACGATGATAATGACGATATTAACGACGATATTAACGACGATAATATCGACGATAATAACGACGATATTAACGACGATATTAACGACGATAAAAAGAAGATAATGACAATAATAATGACGATATTAACAATGATAATTATGACGATAACAACGAAGATAATGACGATAATATCGGCGACATTAACGACGATGATTATGACAAATAAACGACGATATTAACGACGATAATTATGAGGATAATAAGGACGATAACAACGATGATAATGGCGATATAAACGACGGTGATTATGACAAAATAACGACGATATTAACGACGATAATTATGAGGATAATAAGGACGATGACAACGATGATAATGACGATAATAACGACGACATTAACGACGATGATTATGACAACATAACGACGATATTAACGACGATAATTATGAGAATAATAAGGACGATAACAACGATGATAATGACGACATAAATGACGATGATTATGACAAAATAACGACGATATTAACGACGATAATTATGAGGATAATAAGGACGATGACAACGATGATAATGACGATATTAACGACGATGATTATGACAAAATAACGACGATATTAACGACGATAATTATGAGGATAATAAGGACGATGACAACGATGATAATGACGATAATAACGACGATAATAACGACGATGATTATGACAAAATAACGACGATATTAACGACGATAATTATGAGGATAATAAGGACGATAACAACGATGATAATGACGACATAAACGACGATGATTATGACAAAATAACGACGATATTAACGACGATAATTATGAGGATAATAAGGACGATAACAACGATGATAATGACGATATTAACGACGATATTAACGACGATAATAACGACGATATTAACGACGATATTAACGACGATAAAAAGAAGATAATGACAATAATAACGACGGTATTAACGATGATAATTATGACGATAACAACGAAGATAATGACCATAATAACGACGACATTAACGACGATGACTCTGACAAAATAACGACCATATTAACGACGATAATTATGAGGATAATAAGGACGATAACAACGATGATAATGACGATATTAACGACGATATTAACGACGATAATAACGACGATATTAACGACGATAAAAAGAAGATAATGACAATAATAACGACGATATTAACAATGATAATTATGACGATAACAACGAAGATAATGACGATAATATCGACGACATTAACGACGATGATTATGACAAATTAACGACGATATTAACGACGATAATTATGAGGATAATATGGACGATAACAACGATGATAATGACGATATAAACGACGATGATTATGACTAAATAACGACGATACTAACGACGATAATTATGAGGATAATAAGGACGATGACAACGATGATAATGACGGTAATAACGACGACATTAACGACGATGATTATGACAAAATAACGACGATATTAACGACGATAATTATGAGGATAATAAGGACGATAACAACGATGATAATGACGACATAAACGACGATGATTATGACAAAAAAACGACGATATTAACGACGATAATTATGAGGATAATAAGGACGATGACAACGATGATAATGACGATAATAACGACGACATTAACGACGATGATTATGACAAATTAACGACGAAATTAACGACGATAATTATGAGGATAATAAAGACGATAACAACGATGATAATGACGATATAAACGACGATGATTATGACAAAATAACGACGATATTAACGACGATAATTATGAGGATAATAAGGACGATGACAACGATGATAATGACGATAATAACGACGACAATAACGACGATGATTATGACAAAATAACGACGATATTAACGACGATAATTATGAGGATAATAAGGACGATAACAACGATGATAATGACGACATAAACGACGATGATTATGACAAAATAACGACGATATTAACGACGATAATTATGAGGATAATAAGGACGATAACAACGATGATAATGACGATATTAACGACGATATTAACGACGATAATAACGACGATAATAACGACGATATTAACGACGATATTAACGACGATAAAAAGAAGATAATGACAATAATAACAACGGTATTAACGATGATAATTATGACGATAACAACGAAGATAATGACCATAATAACGACGACATTAACGACGATGATTATGACAAAATAACGACGATATTAACGACGATAATTATGAGGATAATAAGGACGATAACAACGATGATAATGACGATATTAACGACGATATTAACGACGATAATAACGACGATAATAACGACGATATTAACGACGAAATTAACGACGATAAAAAGAAGATAATGACAATAATAACGACGATATTAACAATGATAATTATGACGATAACAACGAAGATAATGAAGATAATAACGACGACATTATCGACGATGATTATGACAAATTAACGACGATATTAACGACGATAATTATAAGGATAATAAGGACGATAACAACGATGATAATGACGATATAAACGACGATGATTATGACAAAATAACGACGATATTAACGACGATAATTATGAGGATAATAAGGACGATGACAACGATGGTAATGACGATAATAACGACGACATTAACGACGATGATTATGACAAAATAACGACGATATTAACTATGATAATTATGACGATAACAACGAAGATAATGACGATAATATCGACGACATTAACGACGATGATTATGACAAATAAACGACGATATTAACGACGATAATTATGAGGATAATAAGGACGATAACAACGATGATAATGACGATATAAACGACGGTGATTATGACAAAATAACGACGATATTAACGACGATAATTATGAGGATAATAAGGACGATGACAACGATGATAATGACGATAATAACGACGACATTAACGACGATGATTATGACAACATAACGACTATATTAACGACGATAATTATGAGGATAATAAGGACGATAACAACGATGATAATGACGACATAAATGACGATGATTATGACAAAATAACGACGATATTAACGACGATAATTATGAGGATAATAAGGACGATAACAACGATGATAATGACGATATTAACGACGATATTAACGTCGATAATAACGACGATAATAACGACGATATTAACGACGATTTTAACGACGATAATTATGAGGATAATAAGGACGATGACAACGATGGTAATGACGATAATAACGACGACATTAACGACGATGATTATGACAAAATAACGACGATATTAACGACGATAATTATGAGGATAATAAGGACGATAACAACGATGATAATGACGATATTAACGACGATATTAACGACGATAATAACGACGATAATAACGACGATATTAACGACGATATTAACGACGATAAAAAGAAGATAATGACAATAATAACGACGGTATTAACGATGATAATTATGACGATAACAACGAAGATAATGACCATAATAACGACGACATTAACGTCGATGACTATGACAAAATATCGACGATATTAACGACGATAATTATGAGGATAATAAGGACGATAACAACGATGATAATGACGATATTAACGACGATATTAACGACGATATTAACGACGATATTAACGACGATAATAACGACGATATTAACGACGATAAAAAGAAGATAATGACAATAATAACGACGATATTAACAATGATAATTATGACGATAACAACGAAGATAATGACGATGATAACGACGACATTAACGACGATGATTATGACAAATTAACGACGATATTAACGACGATAATTATGAGGATAATATGGACGATAACAACGATGATAATGACGATATAAACGACGATGATTATGACTAAATAACGACGATATTAACGACGATAATTATGAGGATAATAAGGACGATGACAACGATGATAATGACGGTAATAACGACGACATTAACGACGATGATTATGACAAAATAACGACGATATTAACGACGATAATTATGAGGATAATAAGGACGATAACAACGATGATAATGACGACATAAACGACGATGATTATGACAAAAAAACGACGATATTAACGACGATAATTATGAGGATAATAAGGACGATGACAACGATGATAATGACGATAATAACGACGACATTAACGACGATGATTATGACAAAATAACGACGATATTAACGACGATAATTATGAGGATAATAAGGACGATAACAACAATGATAATGACGATATTAACGACGATATTAACGTCGATAATAACGACGATAATAACGACGATATTAAGGACGATTTTAACGACGATAAAAGAAGATAATGACAATAATAACGACGATATTAACAATGATAATTATGACGATATCAACGAAGATAATGACGATAATAACGACGACATTAACGACGATGATTATGACAAATTAACGACGATATTAACGACGATAATTATGAGGATAATAAGGACGATAACAACGATGATAATGACGATATAAACGACGATGATTATGACAAAATAACTACGATATTAACGACGATAATTATGAGGATAATAAGGACGATGACAACGATGATAATGACGATAATAACGACGACATTAACGACGATGATTATGACAAAATAACGACGATATTAACGACGATAATTATGAGGATAATAAGGACGATAACAACGATGATAATGACGATATTAACGACGATATTAACGTCGATAATAACGACGATAATAACGACGATGATTATGACAAATTAACGACGATATTAACGACGATAATTATGAGGATAATAAGGACAATAACAACGATGATAATGACGATATAAACGACGATGATTATGACAAAATAACGACGATATTAACGACGATAATTATGAGGATAATAAGGACGATGACAACGATGGTAATGACGATATAAACGACGATGATTATGACAAAATAACGACGATATTAACGACGATAATTATGAGGATAATAAGGACGATGACAACGATGATAATGACGATAATAACGACGACATTAACGACGATGATTATGACAAAATAACGACGATATTAACGACGATAATTATGAGGATAATAAGGACGATAACAACGATGATAATGACGATATTAACGACGATATTAACGTCGATAATAACGACGATAATAACGACGATGATTATGACAAATTAACGACGATATTAACGACGATAATTATGAGGATAATAAGGACAATAACAACGATGATAATGACGATATAAACGACGATGATTATGACAAAATAACGACGATATTAACGACGATAATTATGAGGATAATAAGGACGATGACAACGATGGTAATGACGATAATAACGACGACATAAACGACGATGAATTTCACAAAATAACGACGATTTTAACGACGATAATTATGAGGATAATAAGGACGATAACAACGATGATAATGACGATATTAACGACGATATTAACGACGATAATAACGACGATAATAACGACGATATTAACGACGAAATTAACGACGATAAAAAGAAGATAATGACAATAATAACGACGATATTAACAATGATAATTATGACGATAACAACGAAGATAATGAAGATAATACCGACGACATTAACGACGATGATTATGACAAATTAACGACGATATTAACGACGATAATTATGAGGATAATAAGGACGATAACAACGATGATAATGACGATACAAACGACGATGATTATGACAAAATAACGACGATATTAACGACGATAATTATGAGGATAATAAGGACGATGACAACGATGATAATGACGATAATAACGACGACATTAAAGACGATGATTATGACAAAATAACGACGATATTAGTGACGATAATTATGAGGATAATAAGGACGATAACAACGATGATAATGACGATATTAACGACGATATTAACGTCGATAATAACGACGATAATAACGACGATGATTATGACAAATTAACGACGATATTAACGACGATAATTATGAGGATAATAAGGACAATAACAACGATGATAATGACGATATAAACGACGATGATTATGACAAAATAACGACGATATTAACGACGATAATTATGAGGATAATAAGGACGATGACAACGATGGTAATGACGATAATAACGACGACATTAACGACGATGAATATCACAAAATAACGACGATTTTAACGACGATAATTATGAGGATAATAAGGACGATAACAACGATGATAATGACGATATTAACGACGATATTAACGACGATAATAACGACGATAATAACGACGATATTAACGACGAAATTAACGACGATAAAAAGAAGATAATGACAATAATAACGACGATATTAACAATGATAATTATGACGATAACAACGAAGATAATAAAGATAATAACGACGACATTAACGACGATGATTATGACAAATTAACGACGATATTAACGACGATAATTATGAGGATAAAAAGGACGATAACAACGATGATAATGACGATATAAACGACGATGATTATGACAAAATAACGACGATATTAACGACGATAATTATGAGGATAATAAGGACGATGACAACGATGGTAATGACGATAATAACGACGACATTAACGACGATGATTATGACAAAATAACGACGATATTAACGACGATAATTATGAGGATAATAAGGACGATAACAACGATGATAATGACGATATTTACGACGATATTAACGTCGATAATAACGACGATAATAACGACGATATTAACGACGATATTAACGACGATAAAAAGAAGATAATGACAATAATAACGACGGTATTAACGATGATAATTATGACGATAACAACGAAGATAATGACCATAATAACGACGACATTAACGTCGATGACTATGACAAAATAACGACGATATTAACGACGACAATTATGAGGATAATAAGGACGATAACAACGATGATAATGACGATATTAACGACGATATTAACGACGATAATAACGACGATAATAACGACGATATTAACGACGATATTAACGACGATAAAAAGAAGATAATGACAATAATAACGACGGTCTTAACGATGATAATTATGACGATAACAACGAAGATAATGACCATAATAACGACGACATTAACGACGATGATTATGACAAAATAACGACGATATTAACGACGATAATTATGAGGATAATAAGGACGATAACAACGATGATAATGACGACATAAACGACGATGATTATGACAAAAAAACGACGATATTAACGACGATAATTATGAGGATAATAAGGACGATGACAACGATGATAATGACGATAATAACGACGACATTAACGACGATGATTATGACAAAATAACGACGATATTAACGACGATAATTATGAGGATAATAAGGACGATAACAACGATGATAATGACGATATTAACGACGATATTAACGTCGATAATAACAACGATAATAACGACGATATTAACGACGATTTTAACGACGATAAAAAGAAGATAATGACAATAATAACGACGATATTAACAATGATAATTATGACGATAACAACGAAGATAATGACGATAATAACGACGACATTAACGACGATGATTATGACAAATTAACGACGATATTAACGACGATAATTATGAGGATAATAAGGACGATAACAACGATGATAATGACGATATAAACGACGATGATTATGACAAAATAACGACGATATTAACGACGATAATTATGAGGATAATAAGGACGATGACAACGATGATAATGACGATAATAACGACGACATTAACGACGATGATTATGACAAAATAACGACGATATTAACGACGATAATTATGAGGATAATAAGGACGATAACAACGATGATAATGACGATATTAACGACGATATTAACGTCGATAATAACAACGATAATAACGACGATATTAACGACGATTTTAACGACGATAAAAAGAAGATAATGACAATAATAACGACGATATTAACAATGATAATTATGACGATAACAACGAAGATAATGACGATAATAACGACGACATTAACGACGATGATTATGACAAATTAACGACGATATTAACGACGATAATTATGAGGATAATAAGGACGATAACAACGATGATAATGACGATATAAACGACGATGATTATGACAAAATAACGACGATATTAACGACGATAATTATGAGGATAATAAGGACGATGACAACGATGATAATGACGATAATAACGACGACATTAACGACGATGATTATGACAAAATAACGACGATATTAACGACGATAATTATGAGGATAATAAGGACGATAACAACGATGATAATGACGATATTAACGACGATATTAACGTCGTTAATAACGACGATAATAACGACGATGATTATGACAAATTAACGACGATATTAACGACGATAATTATGAGGATAATAAGGACAATAACAACGATGATAATGATGATATAAACGACGATGATTATGACAAAATAACGACGATATTAACGACGATAATTATGAGGATAATAAGGACGATGACAACGATGATAATGACGATAATAACGACGACATTAACGACGATGATTATGACAACATAACGACGATATTAACGACGATAATTATGAGGATAATAAGGACGATAAAAACGATGATAATGACGATATTTACGACGATATTAACGTCGATAATAACGACGATAATAACGACGATATTAACGACGATATTAACGACGATAAAAAGAAGATAATGACAATAATAACGACGGTATTAACGATGATAATTATGACGATAACAACGAAGATAATGACCATAATAACGACGACATTAACGACGATGACTATGACAAAATAACGACGATATTAACGACGATAATTATGAGGATAATAAGGACGATAACAACGATGATAATGACGATATTAACGACGATATTAACGACGATATTAACGACGATATTAACGACGATAATAACGAAGATATTAACGACGATAAAAAGAAGATAATGACAATAATAACGACGATATTAACAATGATAATTATGACGATAACAACGAAGATAATGACGATAATAACGACGACATTAACGACGATGATTATGACAAATTAACGACGATATTAACGACGATAATTATGAGGATAATATGGGCGATAACAACGATGATAATGACGATATAAACGACGATGATTATGACTAAATAACGACGATATTAACGACGATAATTATGAGGATAATAAGGACGATGACAACGATGATAATGACGGTAATAACGACGACATTAACGACGATGATTATGACAAAATAACGACGATATTAACGACGATAATTATGAGGATAATAAGGACGATAACAACGATGATAATGACGACATAAACGACGATGATTATGACAAAAAAACGACGATATTAACGACGATAATTATGAGGATAATAAGGACGATAACAACGATGATAATGACGACATAAATGACGATGATTATGACAAAATAACGACGATATTAACGACGATAATTATGAGGATAATAAGGACGATAACAACGATGATAATGACGATATTTACGACGATATTAACGTCGATAATAACGACGATAATAACGACGATATTAACGACGATATTAACGACGATAAAAAGAAGATAATGACAATAATAACGACGGTATTAACGATGATAATTATGACGATAACAACGAAGATAATGACCATAATAACGACGACATTAACGACGATGACTATGACAAAATAACGACGATATTAACGACGATAATTATGAGGATAATAAGGACGATAACAACGATGATAATGACGATATTAACGACGATATTAACGACGATATTAACGACGATATTAACGACGATAATAACGAAGATATTAACGACGATAAAAAGAAGATAATGACAATAATAACGACGATATTAACAATGATAATTATGACGATAACAACGAAGATAATGACGATAATAACGACGACATTAACGACGATGATTATGACAAATTAACGACGATATTAACGACGATAATTATGAGGATAATAAGGACGATAACAACGATGATAATGACGATATTAACGACGATGATTATGACTAAATAACGACGATATTAACGACGATAATTATGAGGATAATAAGGACGATGACAACGATGATAATGACGGTAATAACGACGACATTAACGACGATGATTATGACAAAATAACGACGATATTAACGACGATAATTATGAGGATAATAAGGACGATAACAACGATGATAATGACGACATAAACGACGATGATTATGACAAAAAAACGACGATATTAACGACGATAATTATGAGGATAATAAGGACGATGACAACGATGATAATGACGATAATAACGACGACATTAACGACGATGATTATGACAAAATAACGACGATATTAACGACGATAATTATGAGGATAATAAGGACGATAACAACGATGATAATGACGATATTAACGACGATATTAACGTCGATAATAACGACGATAATAACGACGATATTAACGACGATTTTAACGACGATAAAAAGAAGATAATGACAATAATAACGACGATATTAACAATGATAATTATGACGATAACAACGAAGATAATGACGATAATAACGACGACATTAACGACGATGATTATGACAAATAAACGACGATATTAACGACGATAATTATGAGGATAATAAGGACGATAACAACGATGATAATGACGATATAAACGACGATGATTATGACAAAATAACGACGATATTAACGACGATAATTATGAGGATAATAAGGACGATGACAACGATGATAATGACGATAATAACGACGACATTAACGACGATGATTATGACAAAATAACGACGATATTGACGACGATAATAATGAGGATAATAAGGACGATAACAACGATGATAATGACGATATTAACGACGATATTAACGTCGTTAATAACGACGATAATAACGACGATGATTATGACAAATTAACGACGATATTAACGACGATAATTATGAGGATAATAAGGACAATAACAACGATGATAATTACGATATAAACGACGATGATTATGACAAAATAACGACGATATTAACGACGATAATTATGAGGATAATAAGGACGATGACAACGATGGTAATGACGATAATAACGACGACATTAACGACGATGAATATCACAAAATAACGACGATTTTAACGACGCTAATTATGAGGAAAATAAGGACGATAACAACGATGATAATGACGATATTAACGACGATATTAACGACGATAATAACGACGATAATAACGACGATATTAACGACGAAATTAACGACGATAAAAAGAAGATAATGACAATAATAACGACGATATTAACAATGATAATTATGACGATAACAACGAAGATAATGAAGATAATAACGACGACATTAACGACGATGATTATGACAAATTAACGACGATATTAACGACGATAATTATGAGGATAATAAGGACGATAACAACGATGATAATGACGATATAAACGACGATTATTATGACAAAATAACGACGATATTAACGACGATAATTATGAGGATAATAAGGACGATGACAACGATGATAATGACGATAATAACGACGACAATAACGACGATGATTATGACAAAATAACGACGATATTAACGACGATAATTATGAGGATAATAAGGACGATAACAACGATGATAATGACGACATAAACGACGATGATTATGACAAAATAACGACGATATTAACGACGATAATTATGAGGATAATAAGGACGATAACAACGATGATAATGACGATATTAACGACGATATTAACGACGATAATAACGACGATAATAACGACGATATTAACGACGATATTAACGACGATAAAAAGAAGATAATGACAATAATAACGACGATATTAACAATGATAATTATGACGATAACAACGAAGATAATGAAGATAATAACGACGACATTAACGACGATGATTATGACAAATTAACGACGTTATTAACGACGATAATTATGAGGATAATAAGGACGATAACAACGATGATAATGACGATATAAACGACGGTGATTATGACAAAATAACGACGATATTAACGACGATAATTATGAGGATAATAAGGACGATGACAACGATGATAATGACGATAATAACGACGACATTAACGACGATGATTATGACAACATAACGACGATATTAACGACGATAATTATGAGGATAATAAGGACGATAACAACGATGATAATGACGATATTAACGACGATATTAACGTCGATAATAACGACGATAATAACGACGATATTAACGACGATAAAAAGAAGATAATGACAATAATAACGACAATATTAACAATGATAATTATGACGATAACAACGAAGATAATGACGATAATATCGACGACATTAACGACGATGATTATGACAAATTAACGACGATATTAACGACGATAATTATGAGGATAATAAGGACGATAACAACGATGATAATGACGATATAAACGACGGTGATTATGACAAAATAACGACGATATTAACGACGATAATTATGAGGATAATAAGGACGATGATAACGATGATAATGACGATATTAACGACGATATTAACGACGATAATAACGACGATATTAACAATGATAATTATGACGATATCAACGAAGATAATGACGATAATAACGACGACATTAACGACGATGATTATGACAAATTAACGACGATATTAACGACGATAATTATGAGGATAATAAGGACGATAACAACGATGATAATGACGATATAAACGACGATGATTATGACTAAATAACGACGATATTAACGACGATAATTATGAGGATAATAAGGACGATGACAACGATGATAATGACGATAATAACGACGACATTAACGACGATGATTATGACAAAATAACGACGATATTAACGACGATAATTATGAGGATAATAAGGACGATGACAACGATGATAATGACGATAATAACGACGACATTAACGACGATGATTATGACAAAATAACGACGATATTAACGACGATAATTATGAGGATAATAAGGACGATAACAACGATGATAATGACGATATAAACGACGATATTAACGTCGATAATAACGACGATAATAACGACGATATTAACGACGATTTTAACGACGATAAAAAGAAGATAATGACAATAATAACGACGATATTAACAATGATAATTATGACGATAACAACGAAGATAATGACGATAATAACGACGACATTAACGACGATGATTATGACAATTTAACGACGATATTAACGACGATAATTATGAGGATAATAAGGACGATAACAACGATGATAATGACGATATAAACGACGATGATTATGACAAAATAACGACGATATTAACGACGATAATTATGAGGATAATAAGGACGATGACAACGATGATAATGACGATAATAACGACGACATTAACGACGATGATTATGACAAAATAACGACGATATTAACGACGATAATTATGAGGATAATAAGGACGATAACAACGATGATAATGACGATATTAACGACGATATTAACGTCGTTAATAACGACGATAATAACGACGATGATTATGACAAATTCACGACGATATTAACGACGATAATTATGAGGATAATAAGGACGATGACAACGATGATAATGACGATATAAACGACGATGATTATGACAAAATAACGACGATATTAACGACGATAATTATGAGGATAATAAGGACGATGACAACGATGGTAATGACGATAATAACGACGACATTAACGACGATGAATATCACAAAATAACGACGATTTTAACGACGATAATTATGAGGATAATAAGGACGATAACAACGATGATAATGACGATATAAACGACGATTATTATGACAAAATAACGACGATATTAACGACGATAATTATGAGGATAATAAGGACGATGACAACGATGATAATGACAATAATAACGACGACAATAACGACGATGATTATGACAAAATAACGACGATATTAACGACGATAATTATGAGGATAATAAGGACGATAACAACGATGATAATGACGATATTAACGACGATATTAACGACGATAATAACGACGATAATAACGACGATATTAACGACGATATTAACGACGATAAAAAGAAGATAATGACAATAATAACGACGATATTAACAATGATAATTATGACGATAACAACGAAGATAATGACGATAATAACGACGACATTAACGACGATGATTATGACAAATTAACGACGATATTAACGACGATAATTATGAGGATAATAAGGACGATAACAACGATGATAATGACGATATAAACGACGATGATTATGACAAAATAACGACGATATTAACGACGATAATTATGAGGATAATAAGGACGATGACAACGATGATAATGACGATAATAACGACGACATTAACGACGATGATTATGACAAAATAACGACGATATTAACAACGATAATTATGAGGATAATAAGGACGATAACAACGATGATAATGACGATATTAACGACGGTGATTATGACAAAATAACGACGATATTAACGACGATAATTATGAGGATAATAAGGACGATGACAACGATGATAATGACGATATTAACGACGATATTAACGACGATAATAACGACGATATTAACAATGATAATTATGACGATATCAACGAAGATAATGACGATAATAACGACGACATTAACGACGATGATTATGACAAATTAACGACGATATTAACGACGATAATTATGAGGATAATAAGGACGATAACAACGATGATAATGACGATATAAACGACGATGATTATGACTAAATAACGACGATATTAACGACGATAATTATGAGGATAATAAGGACGATGACAACGATGATAATGACGATAATAACGACGACATTAACGACGATGATTATGACAAAATAACGACGATATTAACGACGATAATTATGAGGATAATAAGGACGATAACAACGATGATAATGACGACATAAATGACGATGATTATGACAAAATAACGACGATATTAACGACGATAATTATGAGGATAATAAGGACGATGACAACGATGATAATGACGATAATAACGACGGTGATTATGACAAAATAACGACGATATTAACGACGATAATTATGAGGATAATAAGGACGATAACATCGATGATAATGACGATATAAACGACGATGATTATGACTAAATAACGACGATATTAACGACGATAATTATGAGGATAATAAGGACGATGACAACGATGATAATGACGATAATAACGACGACATTAACGACGATGATTATGACAAAATAACGATGATATTAACGACGATAATTATGAGGATAATAAGGACGATAACAACGATGATAATGACGATATTAACGACGATATTAACGTCTATAATAACGACGATAATAACGACGATATTAACGATGATATTAACGGCGATAAAAAGAAGATAATGACAATAATAACGACGATATTATCAATGATAATTATGACGATAACAACGAAGATAATGACGATAATAACGACGACATTAACGACGATGATTATGACAAATTAACGACGATATTAACGACGATAATTGTGAGGATAATAAGGACGATAACAACGATGATAATGACGATATAAACGACGGTGATTATGACGAAATAACGACGATATTAACGACGATAATTATGAGGATAATAAGGACGATGACAACGATGATAATGACGATAATAACGACGACATTAACGACGATGATTATGACAAAATAACGACGATATTAAGGACGATAATTATGAGGATAATAAGGACGATAACAACGATGATAATGACGACATAAATGACGATGATTATGACAAAATAACGACGATATTAACGACGATAATTATGAGGATAATAAAAACGATGACAACGATGGTAATGACGATAATAACGACGACATTAACGACGATGATTATGACAAAATAACGACGATATTAACGACGATAATTATGAGGATAATAAGGACGATAACAACGATGATAATGACGACAAAAATGACGATGATTATGACAAAATAACGACGATATTAACGACGATAATTATGAGGATAATAAGGACGATAACAACGATGATAATGACGATATTAACGACGATATTAACGACGATATTAACGACGATATTAACGACGATAATAACGACGATATTAACGACGATAAAAAGAAGATAATGACAATAATAACGACGATATTAACAATGATAATTATGACGATAACAACGAAGATAATGACGATAATAACGACGACATTAACGACGATGATTATGACAAATTAACGACGATATTAACGACGATAATTATGAGGATAATATGGACGATAACAACGATGATAATGACGATATAAACGACGATGATTATGACTAAATAACGACGATATTAACGACGATAATTATGAGGATAATAAGGACGATGACAACGATGATAATGACGGTAATAACGACGACATTAACGACGATGATTATGACAAAATAACGACGATATTAACGACGATAATTATGAGGATAATAAGGACGATAACAACGATGATAATGACGACATAAACGACGATGATTATGACAAAAAAACGACGATATTAACGACGATAATTATGAGGATAATAAGGACGATGACAACGATGATAATGACGATAATAACCACGACATTAACGACGATGATTATGACAAAATAACGACGATATTAACGACGATAATTATGAGGATAATAAGGACGATAACAACGATGATAATGACGATATTAACGACGATATTAACGTCGATAATAACGACGATAATAACGACGATATTAAATACGATATTAACGACGATAAAAAGAAGATAATGACAATAATAACGACGATATTAACAATGATAATTATGACGATAACAACGAAGATAATGACGATAATAACGACGACATTAACGACGATGATTATGACAAATTAACGACGATATTAACGACGATAATTATGAGGATAATAAGGACGATAACAACGATGATAATGACGATATAAACGACGATGATTATGACAAAATAACGACGATATTAACGACGATAATTATGAGGATAATAAGGACGATGACAACGATGATAATGACGATAATAACGACGACATTAACGACGATGATTATGACAAAATAACGACGATATTAACGACGATAATTATGAGGATAATAAGGACGATAACAACGATGATAATGACGATATTAACGACGATATTAACGTCGATAATAACGACGATAATAACGACGATGATTATGACAAATTAACGACGATATTAACGACGATAATTATGAGGATAATAAGGACAATAACAACGATGATAATGACGATATAAACGACGATGATTATGACAAAATAACGACGATATTAACGACGATAATTATGAGGATAATAAGGACGATGACAACGATGGTAATGACGATAATAACGACGACATTAACGACGATGAATATCACAAAATAACGACGATTTTAACGACGATAATTATGAGGATAATAAGGACGATAACAACGATGATAATGACGATATTAACGATGATATTAACGACGATAATAACGACGATAATAACGAAGATATTAACGACGAAATTAACAACGATAAAAAGAAGATAATGACAATAATAACAACGACATTAACAATGATAATTATGACGATAACAACGAAGATAATGAAGATAATAACGACGACATTAACGACGATGATTATGACAAATTAACGACGATATTAACGACGATAATTATGAGGATAATAAGGACGATAACAACGATGATAATGACGATATAAACGACGATGATTATGACAAAATAACGACGATATTAACGACGATAATTATGAGGATAATAAGGACGATGACAACGATGATAATGACGATAATAACGACGACAATAACGACGATGATTATGACAAAATAACGACGATATTAACGACGATAATTATGAGGATAATAAGGACGATAACAACGATGATAATGACGACATAAACGACGATGATTATGACAAAATAACGACGATATTAACGACGATAATTATGAGGATAATAAGGACGATAACAACGATGATAATGACGATATAAACGACGGTGATTATGACAAAATAACGACGATATTAACGACGATAATTATGAGGATAATAAGGACGATGACAACGATGATAATGACGATATTAACGACGATATTAACGACGATAATAACGACGATATTAACAATGATGATTATGACGATATCAACGAAGATAATGACGATAATAACGACGACATTAACGACGATGATTATGACAAATTAACGACGATATTAACGACGATAATTATGAGGATAATAAGGACGATAACAACGATGATAATGACGATATAAACGACGATGATTATGACAAAATAACGACGATATTAACGACGATAATTATGAGGATAATAAGGACGATGACAACGATGATAATGACGATATTAACGACGATATTAACGTCGATAATAACGACGATAATAACGACGATATTAAATACGATATTAACGACGATAAAAAGAAGATAATGACAATAATAACGACGATATTAACAATGATAATTATGACGATAACAACGAAGATAATGACGATAATAACGACGACATTAACGACGATGATTATGACAAATTAACGACGATATTAACGACGATAATTATGAGGATAATAAGGACGATAACAACGATGATAATGACGATATAAACGACGATGATTATGACAAAATAACGACGATATTAACGACGATAATTATGAGGATAATAAGGACGATGACAACGATGATAATGACGATAATAACGACGACATTAACGACGATGATTATGACAAAATAACGACGATATTAACGACGATAATTATGAGGATAATAAGGACGATAACAACGATGATAATGACGATATTAACGACGATATTAACGTCGATAATAACGACGATAATAACGACGATGATTATGACAAATTAACGACGATATTAACGACGATAATTATGAGGATAATAAGGACAATAACAACGATGATAATGACGATATAAACGACGATGATTATGACAAAATAACGACGATATTAACGACGATAATTATGAGGATAATAAGGACGATGACAACGATGGTAATGACGATAATAACGACGACATTAACGACGATGAATATCACAAAATAACGACGATTTTAACGACGATAATTATGAGGATAATAAGGACGATAACAACGATGATAATGACGATATTAACGACGATATTAACGACGATAATAACGACGATAATAACGAAGATATTAACGACGAAATTAACGACGATAAAAAGAAGATAATGACAATAATAACAACGACATTAACAATGATAATTATGACGATAACAACGAAGATAATGAAGATAATAACGACGACATTAACGACGATGATTATGACAAATTAACGACGATATTAACGACGATAATTATGAGGATAATAAGGACGATAACAACGATGATAATGACGATATAAACGACGATGATTATGACAAAATAACGACGATATTAACGACGATAATTATGAGGATAATAAGGACGATGACAACGATGATAATGACGATAATAACGACGACAATAACGACGATGATTATGACAAAATAACGACGATATTAACGACGATAATTATGAGGATAATAAGGACGATAACAACGATGATAATGACGACATAAACGACGATGATTATGACAAAATAACGACGATATTAACGACGATAATTATGAGGATAATAAGGACGATAACAACGATGATAATGACGATATAAACGACGGTGATTATGACAAAATAACGACGATATTAACGACGATAATTATGAGGATAATAAGGACGATGACAACGATGATAATGACGATATTAACGACGATATTAACGACGATAATAACGACGATATTAACAATGATAATTATGACGATATCAACGAAGATAATGACGATAATAACGACGACATTAACGACGATGATTATGACAAATTAACGACGATATTAACGACGATAATTATGAGGATAATAAGGACGATAACAACGATGATAATGACGATATAAACGACGATGATTATGACAAAATAACGACGATATTAACGACGATAATTATGAGAATAATAAGGACGATGACAACGATGATAATGACGATATTAACGACGATATTAACGTCGATAATAACGACGATAATAACGACGATATTAAATACGATATTAACGACGATAAAAAGAAGATAATGACAATAATAACGACGATATTAACAATGATAATTATGACGATAACAACGAAGATAATGACGATAATAACGACGACATTAACGACGATGATTATGACAAATTAACGACGATATTAACGACGATAATTATGAGGATAATAAGGACGATAACAACGATGATAATGACGATATAAACGACGATGATTATGACAAAATAACGACGATATTAACGACGATTATTATGAGGATAATAAGGACGATGACAACGATGATAATGACAATAATAACGACGACATTAACGACGATGATTAGGACAAAATAACGACGATATTAACGACGATAATTATGAGGATAATAAGGACGATAACAACGATGATAATGACGATATTAACGACGATATTAACGTCGATAATAACGACGATAATAACGACGATGATTATGACAAATTAACGACGATATTAACGACGATAATTATGAGGATAATAAGGACAATAACAACGATGATAATGACGATATAAACGACGATGATTATGACAAAATAACGAAGATATTAACGACGATAATTATTAGGATAATAAGGACGATGACAACGATGGTAATGACGATAATAACGACGACATTAACGACGATGAATATCACAAAATAACGACGATTTTAACGACGATAATTATGAGGATAATAAGGACGATAACAACGATGATAATGACGATATTAACGACGATATTAACGACGATAATAACGACGATAATAACGACGATATTAACGACGAAATTAACGACGATAAAAAGAAGATAATGACAATAATAACGACGATATTAACAATGATAATTATGACGATAACAACGAAGATAATGAAGATAATAACGACGACATTAACGACGATGATTATGACAAATTAACGACGATATTAACGACGATAATTATGAGGATAATAAGGACGATAACAACGATGATAATGACGATATAAACGACGATGATTATGACAAAATAACGACGATATTAACGACGATAATTATGAGGATAATAAGGACGATGACAACGATGATAATGACGATAATAACGACGACAATAACGACGATGATTATGACAAAATAACGGCGATATTAACGACGATAATTATGAGGATAATAAGGACGATAACAACGATGATAATGACGACATAAACGACGATGATTATGACAAAATAACGACGATATTAACGACGATAATTATGAGGATAATAAGGACGATAACAACGATGATAATGACGATATAAACGACGGTGATTATGACAAAATAACGACGATATTAACGACGATAATTATCAGGATAATAAGGACGATGACAACGATGATAATGACGATATTAACGACGATATTAACGACGATAATAACGACGATATTAACAATGATAATTATGACGATATCAACGAAGATAATGACGATAATAACGACGACATTAACGACGATGATTATGACAAATTAACGACGATATTAACGACGATAATTATGAGGATAATAAGGACGATAACAACGATGATAATGACGATATAAACGACGATGATTATGACTAAATAACGACGATATTAACGACGATAATTATGAGGATAATAAGGACGATGACAACGATGATAATGACGATATTAACGACGATATTAATGACGATAATAACGACGACATTAACGACGATGATTATGACAAATTAACGACGATATTAACGACGATAATTATGAGGATAATAAGGAAGATAACAACGATGATAATGACGATATTAACGACGATATTAATGACGATAATAACGACGACATTAACGACGATGATTATGACAAATTAACGACGATATTAACGACGATAATTATGAGGATAATAAGGACGATGACAACGATGATAATGACGATAATAACGACGACATTAACGACGATGATTATGACAAAATAACGACGATATTAACGACGATAATTATGAGGATAATAAGGACGATAACAACGATGATAATGACGACATAAGTGACGATGATTATGACAAATTAACGACGATATTAACGACGATAATTATGAGGATAATAAGGACGATAACAACGATGATAATGACGATATAAACGAATATGATTATGACAAAATAACGACGATATTAACGACGATAATTATGAGGATAATAAGGACGATGACAACGATGATAATGACGATAATAACGACGACAATAACGACGATGATTATGACAAAATAACGACGATATTAACGACGATAATTATGAGGATAATAAGGACGATAACAACGATGATAATGACGACATAAACGACGATGATTATGACAAAATAACGACGATATTAACGACTATAATTATGAGGATAATAAGGACGATAACAACGATGATAATGACGACATAAACGACGATGATTATGACAAAATAACGACGATATTAACGACGATAATTATGAGGATAATAAGGACGATAACAACGATGATAATGACGATATAAACGACGGTGATTATGACAAAATAACGACGATATTAACGACGATAATTATGAGGATAATAAGGACGATGACAACGATGATAATGACGATATTAACGACGATATTAACGACGATAATAACGACGATATTAACAATGATAATTATGACGATATCAACGAAGATAATGACGATAATAACGACGACATTAACGACGATGATTATGACAAATTAACGACGATATTAACGACGATAATTATGAGGATAATAAGGACGATAACAACGATGATAATGACGATATAAACGACGATGATTATGACAAAATAACGACGATATTAACGACGATAATTATGAGGATAATAAGGACGATGACAACGATGATAATGACGATATTAACGACGATATTAACGTCGATAATAACGACGATAATAACGACGATATTAAATACGATATTAACGACGATAAAAAGGAGATAATGACAATAATAACGACGATATTAACAATGATAATTATGACGATAACAACGAAGATAATGACGATAATAACGACGACATTATCGACGATGATTATGACAAATTAACGACGATATTAACGACGATAATTATGAGGATAATAAGGACGATAACAACGATGATAATGACGATATAAACGACGTTGATTATGACAAAATAACGACGATATTAACGACGATAATTATGAGGATAATAAGGACGATGACAACGATGATAATGACAATAATAACGACGACATTAACGACGATGATTATGACAAAATAACGACGATATTAACGACGATAATTATGAGGATAATAAGGACGATAACAACGATGATAATGACGATATTAACGACGATATTAACGTCGATAATAACGACGATAAAAACGACGATGATTAAGACAAATTAACGACGATATTAACGACGATAATTATGAGGATAATAAGGACAATAACAACGATGATAATGACGATATAAACGACGATGATTATGACAAAATAACGACGATATTAACGACGATAATTATGAGGATAATAAGGACGATGACAACGATGGTAATGACGATAATAACGACGACATTAACGACGATGAATATCACAAAATAACGACGATTTTAACGACGATAATTATGAGGATAATAAGGACGATAACAACGATGATAATGACGATATTAACGACGATATTAACGACGATAATAACGACGATAATAACGACGATATTAACGACGAAATTAACGACGATAAAAAGAAGATAATGAGAATAATAACGACGATATTAACAATGATAATTATGACGATAACAACGAAGATAATGAAGATAATAACGACGACATTAACGACGATGATTATGACAAATTAACGACGATATTAACGACGATAATTATAAGGATAATAAGGACGATAACAACGATGATAATGACGATATAAACGACGATGATTATGACAAAATAACGACGATATTAACGACGATAATTATGAGGATAATAAGGACGATGACAACGATGATAATGACGATAATAACAACGACAATAACGACGATGATTATGACAAAATAACGACGATATTAACGACGATAATTATGAGGATAATAAGGACGATAACAACGATGATAATGACGACATAAACGACGATGATTATGACAAAATAACGACGATATTAACGACGATAATTATGAGGATAATAAGGACGATAACAACGATGATAATGACGATATAAACGACGATGATTATGACAAAATAACGACGATATTAACGACGATAATTATGAGGATAATAAGGACGATGACAACGATGATAATGACAATAATAACGACGACATTAACGACGATGATTATGACAAAATAACGACGATATTAACGACGATAATTATGAGGATAATAAGGACGATAACAACGATGATAATGACGATATTAACGACGATATTAACGACGATAATAACGACGATATTAACAATGATAATTATGACGATAACAACGAAGATAATGACGATAATAACGACGACATTAACGACGATGATTATGACAAATTAACGACGATATTAACGACGATAATTATGAGGATAATAAGGAAGATAACAACGATGATAATGACGATATAAACGACGATGATTATGACTAAATAACGACGATATTAACGACGATAATTATGAGGATAATAAGGACGATGACAACGATGATAATGACGATAATAACGACGACATTAACGACGATGATTATGACAAAATAACGACGATATTAAGGACGATAATTATGAGGATAATAAGGACGATAACAACGATGATAATGACGACATAAGTGACGATGATTATGACAAAATAACGACGATATTAACGACGATAATTATGAGGATAATAAGGACGATGACAACGATGATAATGACGATAATAACGACGACATTAACGACGATGATTATGACAAAATAACGACGATATTAACGACGATAATTATGAGGATAATAAGGACGATAACAACGATGATAATGACGATATAAACGAATATGATTATGACAAAATAACGACGATATTAACGACGATAATTATGAGGATAATAAGGACGATGACAACGATGATAATGACGATAATAACGACGACAATAACGACGATGATTATGACAAAATAACGACGATATTAACGACGATAATTATGAGGATAATAAGGACGATAACAACGATGATAATGACGACATAAACGACGATGATTATGACAAAATAACGACGATATTAACGACTATAATTATGAGGATAATAAGGACGATAACAACGATGATAATGACGACATAAACGACGATGATTATGACAAAATAACGACGATATTAACGACGATAATTATGAGGATAATAAGGACGATAACAACGATGATAATGACGATATAAACGACGGTGATTATGACAAAATAACGACGATATTAACGACGATAATTATGAGGATAATAAGGACGATGACAACGATGATAATGACGATATTAACGACGATATTAACGACGATAATAACGACGATATTAACAATGATAATTATGACGATATCAACGAAGATAATGACGATAATAACGACGACATTAACGACGATGATTATGACAAATTAACGACGATATTAACGACGATAATTATGAGGATAATAAGGACGATAACAACGATGATAATGACGATATAAACGACGATGATTATGACAAAATAACGACGATATTAACGACGATAATTATGAGGATAATAAGGACGATGACAACGATGATAATGACGATATTAACGACGATATTAACGTCGATAATAACGACGATAATAACGACGATATTAAATACGATATTAACGACGATAAAAAGGAGATAATGACAATAATAACGACGATATTAACAATGATAATTATGACGATAACAACGAAGATAATGACGATAATAACGACGACATTATCGACGATGATTATGACAAATTAACGACGATATTAACGACGATAATTATGAGGATAATAAGGACGATAACAACGATGATAATGACGATATAAACGACGTTGATTATGACAAAATAACGACGATATTAACGACGATAATTATGAGGATAATAAGGACGATGACAACGATGATAATGACAATAATAACGACGACATTAACGACGATGATTATGACAAAATAACGACGATATTAACGACGATAATTATGAGGATAATAAGGACGATAACAACGATGATAATGACGATATTAACGACGATATTAACGTCGATAATAACGACGATAAAAACGACGATGATTAAGACAAATTAACGACGATATTAACGACGATAATTATGAGGATAATAAGGACAATAACAACGATGATAATGACGATATAAACGACGATGATTATGACAAAATAACGACGATATTAACGACGATAATTATGAGGATAATAAGGACGATGACAACGATGGTAATGACGATAATAACGACGACATTAACGACGATGAATATCACAAAATAACGACGATTTTAACGACGATAATTATGAGGATAATAAGGACGATAACAACGATGATAATGACGATATTAACGACGATATTAACGACGATAATAACGACGATAATAACGACGATATTAACGACGAAATTAACGACGATAAAAAGAAGATAATGAGAATAATAACGACGATATTAACAATGATAATTATGACGATAACAACGAAGATAATGAAGATAATAACGACGACATTAACGACGATGATTATGACAAATTAACGACGATATTAACGACGATAATTATAAGGATAATAAGGACGATAACAACGATGATAATGACGATATAAACGACGATGATTATGACAAAATAACGACGATATTAACGACGATAATTATGAGGATAATAAGGACGATGACAACGATGATAATGACGATAATAACAACGACAATAACGACGATGATTATGACAAAATAACGACGATATTAACGACGATAATTATGAGGATAATAAGGACGATAACAACGATGATAATGACGACATAAACGACGATGATTATGACAAAATAACGACGATATTAACGACGATAATTATGAGGATAATAAGGACGATAACAACGATGATAATGACGATATAAACGACGATGATTATGACAAAATAACGACGATATTAACGACGATAATTATGAGGATAATAAGGACGATGACAACGATGATAATGACAATAATAACGACGACATTAACGACGATGATTATGACAAAATAACGACGATATTAACGACGATAATTATGAGGATAATAAGGACGATAACAACGATGATAATGACGATATTAACGACGATATTAACGACGATAATAACGACGATATTAACAATGATAATTATGACGATAACAACGAAGATAATGACGATAATAACGACGACATTAACGACGATGATTATGACAAATTAACGACGATATTAACGACGATAATTATGAGGATAATAAGGAAGATAACAACGATGATAATGACGATATAAACGACGATGATTATGACTAAATAACGACGATATTAACGACGATAATTATGAGGATAATAAGGACGATGACAACGATGATAATGACGATAATAACGACGACATTAACGACGATGATTATGACAAAATAACGACGATATTAAGGACGATAATTATGAGGATAATAAGGACGATAACAACGATGATAATGACGACATAAGTGACGATGATTATGACAAAATAACGACGATATTAACGACGATAATTATGAGGATAATAAGGACGATGACAACGATGATAATGACGATAATAACGACGACATTAACGACGATGATTATGACAAAATAACGACGATATTAACGACGATAATTATGAGGATAATAAGGACGATAACAACGATGATAATGACGATATTAACGACGATATTAACGTCGATAATAACGACGATAATAACGACGATATTAACGACGATATTAACGACGATAAAAAGAAGATAATGACAATAATAACGACGATATTAACAATGATAATTATGACGATAACAACGAAGATAATGACGATAATAACGACGACATTAACGACGATGATTATGACAAATTAACGACGATATTAACGACGATAATCATGAGGATAATAAGGACGATAACAACGATGATAATGACGATATAAACGACGGTGATTATGACAAAATAACGACGATATTAACGACGATAATTATGAAAATAATAAGGACGATGACAACGATGATAATGACGATAATAACGACGACATTAACGACGATGATTATAACAAAATAACGACGATATTAACGACGATAATTATGAGGATAATAAGGACGATAACAACGATGATAATGACGACATAAATGACGATGATTATGACAAAATAACGACGATATTAACGACGATAATTATGAGGATAATAAGGACGAAGACAACGATGGTAATGACGATAATAACGACGACATTAACGACGATGATTATGACAAAATAACGACGATATTAACGACGATAATTATGAGGATAATAAGGACGATAACAACGATGATAATGACGATATTAACGACGATATTAACGACGATAATAACGACGATAATAATGACGATATTAACGACGATATTAACGACGATAAAAAGAAGATAATGACAATAATAATGACGATATTAACAATGATAATTATGACGATAACAACGAAGATAATGACGATAATATCGACGACATTAACGACGATGATTATGACAAATTAACGACGATATTAACGACGATAATTATGAGGATAATAAGGACGATAACAACGATGATAATGACGATATAAACGACGATGATTATGACAAAATAACGACGATATTAACGACGATAATTATGAGGATAATAAGGACGATGACAACGATGATAATGACAATAATAACGACGACATTAACGACGATGATTATGACAAAATAACGACGATATTAACGACGATAATTATGAGGATAATAAGGACGATAACAACGATGATAATGACGATATTAACGACGATATTAACGACGATAATAACGACGATATTAACAATGATAATTATGACGATAACAACGAAGATAATGACGATAATAACGACGACATTAACGACGATGATTATGACAAATTAACGACGATATTAACGACGATAATTATGAGGATAATAAGGAAGATAACAACGATGATAATGACGATATAAACGACGATGATTATGACTAAATAACGACGATATTAACGACGATAATTATGAGGATAATAAGGACGATGACAACGATGATAATGACGATAATAACGACGACATTAACGACGATGATTATGACAAAATAACGACGATATTAAGGACGATAATTATGAGGATAATAAGGACGATAACAACGATGATAATGACGACATAAGTGACGATGATTATGACAAAATAACGACGATATTAACGACGATAATTATGAGGATAATAAGGACGATGACAACGATGATAATGACGATAATAACGACGACATTAACGACGATGATTATGACAAAATAACGACGATATTAACGACGATAATTATGAGGATAATAAGGACGATAACAACGATGATAATGACGATATTAACGACGATATTAACGTCGATAATAACGACGATAATAACGACGATATTAACGACGATATTAACGACGATAAAAAGAAGATAATGACAATAATAACGACGATATTAACAATGATAATTATGACGATAACAACGAAGATAATGACGATAATAACGACGACATTAACGACGATGATTATGACAAATTAACGACGATATTAACGACGATAATTATGAGGATAATAAGGACGATAACAACGATGATAATGACGATATAAACGACGGTGATTATGACAAAATAACGACGATATTAACGACGATAATTATGAAAATAATAAGGACGATGACAACGATGATAATGACGATAATAACGACGACATTAACGACGATGATTATAACAAAATAACGACGATATTAACGACGATAATTATGAGGATAATAAGGACGATAACAACGATGATAATGACGACATAAATGACGATGATTATGACAAAATAACGACGATATTAACGACGATAATTATGAGGATAATAAGGACGAAGACAACGATGGTAATGACGATAATAACGACGACATTAACGACGATGATTATGACAAAATAACGACGATATTAACGACGATAATTATGAGGATAATAAGGACGATAACAACGATGATAATGACGATATTAACGACGATATTAACGACGATAATAACGACGATAATAATGACGATATTAACGACGATATTAACGACGATAAAAAGAAGATAATGACAATAATAATGACGATATTAACAATGATAATTATGACGATAACAACGAAGATAATGACGATAATATCGACGACATTAACGACGATGATTATGACAAATTAACGACGATATTAACGACGATAATTATGAGGATAATAAGGACGATAACAACGATGATAATGACGATATAAACGACGGTGATTATGACAAAATAACGACGATATTAACGACGATAATTATGAGGATAATAAGGACGATGACAACGATGATAATGACGATAATAACGACGACATTAACGACGATGATTATGACAAAATAACAGCGATATTAACGACGATAATTATGAGGATAATATGGACGATAACAACGATGATAATGACGACATAAATGACGATGATTATGACAAAATAACGACGAAATTAACGACGATAATTATGAGGAAAATAAGGACGATAACAACGATGATAATGACGATATTAACGACGATATTAACGTCGATAATAACGACGATAATAACGACGATATTAACGACGATATTAACGACGATAAAAAGAAGATAATGACAATAATAACGACGATATTAACAATGATAATTATGACGATAACAACGAAGATAGTGACGATAATAACGACGACATTAACGACGATGATTATGACAAATTAACGACGATATTAACGACGATAATTATGAGGATATTAAGGACGATAACAACGATGATAATGACGATATAAACGACGATGATTATGACAAAATAACGACGATATTAACGACGATAATTATGTGGATAATAAGGACGATGACAACGATGATAATGACGATAATAACGACGACAATAACGACGATGATTATGACAAAATAACGACGATATTAACGACGATAATTATGAGGATAATAAGGACGATAACAACAATGATAATGACGACATAAACGACGATGACTATGACAAAATAACGACGATATTAACGACGATAATTATGAGGATAATAAGGACGATAACAACGATGATAATGACGATATTAACGACGATATTAACGACGATAATAACGACGATAATAACGACGATATTAACGACGATATTAACGACGATAAAAAGAAGATAATGACAATAATAACGACGGTATTAACGATGATAATTATGACGATAACAACGAAGATAATGACCATAATAACGACGACATTAACGACGATGATTATGACAAAATAACGACGATATTAACGACGATAATTATGAGGATAATAAGGACGATAACAACGATGATAATGACGATATTAACGACGATATTAACGACGATATTAACGACGATATTAACGACGATAATAACGACGATATTAACGACGATAAAAAGAAGATAATGACAATAATAACGACGATATTAACAATGATAATTATGACGATAACAACGAAGATAATGACGATAATAACGACGACATTAACGACGATGATTATGACAAATTAACGACGATATTAACGACGATAATTATGAGGATAATAAGGACGATAACAACGATGATAATGACGATATTAACGACGATATTAACGTCGATAATAACGACGATAATAACGACGATGATTATGACAAATTAACGACGATATTAACGACGATAATTATGAGGATAATAAGGACAATAACAACGATGATAATGACGATATTAACGACGATATTAACGTCGATAATAACGACGATAATAACGACGATGATTATGACAAATTAACGACGATATTAACGACGATAATTATGAGGATAATAAGGACAATAACAACGATGATAATGACGATATTAACGACGATATTAACGTCGATAATAACGACGATAATAACGACGATGATTATGACAAATTAACGACGATATTAACGACGATAATTATGAGGATAATAAGGACAATAACAACGATGATAATGACGATATAAACGACGATGATTATGACAAAATAACGACGATATTAACGACGATAATTTTGAGGATAATAAGGACGATGACAACGATGGTAATGACGATAATAACGACGACATTAACGACGATGAATATCACAAAATAACGACGATTTTAACGACGATAATTATGAGGATAATAAGGACGATAACAACGATGATAATGACGATATTAACGACGATATTAACGACGATAATAACGACGATAATAACGACGATATTAACGTCGAAATTAACGACGATAAAAAGAAGATAATGACAATAATAACGACGATATTAACAATGATAATTATGACGATAACAACGAAGATAATGAAGATAATAACGACGACATTAACGACGATGATTATGACAAATTAACGACGATATTAACGACGATAATTATGAGGATAATAAGGACGATAACAACGATGATAATGACGACATAAACGACGATGATTATGACAAAATAACGACGATATTAACGACGATAATTATGAGGATAATAAGGACGATAACAACGATGATAATGACGATATTAACGACGATATTAACGACGATAATAACGACGATAATAACGACGATATTAACGACGATATTAACGACGATAAAAAGAAGATAATGACAATAATAACGACGGTATTAACGATGATAATTATGACGATAACAACGAAGATAATGACCATAATAACGACGACATTAACGACGATGATTATGACAAAATAACGACGATATTAACGACGATAATTATGAGGATAATAAGGACGATAACAACGATGATAATGACGATATTAACGACGATATTAACGACGATATTAACGACGATATTAACGACGATAATAACGACGATATTAACGACGATAAAAAGAAGATAATGACAATAATAACGACGATATTAACAATGATAATTATGACGATAACAACGAAGATAATGACGATAATAACGACGACATTAACGACGATGATTATGACAAATTAACGACGATATTAACGACGATAATTATGAGGATAATAAGGACGATAACAACGATGATAATGACGATATTAACGACGATATTAACGTCGATAATAACGACGATAATAACGACGATATTAACGACGATATTAACGACGATAAAAAGAAGATTATGACAATAATAACGACGATATTAACAATGATAATTATGACGATAACAACGAAGATAATGACGATAATAACGACGACATTAACGACGATGATTATGACAAATTAACGACGATAATTATGAGGATAATAAGGACGATAACAACGATGATAATGACGATATAAACGACGATGATTATGACAAAATAACGACGATATTAACGACGATAATTATGAGGATAATAAGGACGATGACAACGATGATAATGACGATATAAACGACGATGATTATGACAAAATAACGACGATATTAACGACGATAATTATGAGGATAATAAGGACGATGACAACGATGATAATGACGATAATAACGACGACATTAACGACGATGATTATGACAAAATAACGACGATATTAACGACGATAATTATGAGGATAATAAGGACGATAACAACGATGATAATGACGATATTAACGACGATATTAACGACGATAATAACGACGATAATAACGACGATATTAACGACGATATTAACGACGATAAAAAGAAGATAATGACAATAATAACGACGATATTAACAATGATAATTATGACGATAACAACGAAGATAATGACGATAATAACGACGACATTAACGACGATGATTATGACAAATTAACGACGATATTAACGACGATAATTATGAGGATAACAAGGACGATAACAACGATGATAATGACGATATAAACGACGATGATTATGACAAAATAACGACGATATTAACGACGATAATTATGAGGATAATAAGGACGATGACAACGATGATAATGACGATAATAACGACGACATTAACGACGATGATTATGACAAAATAACGACGATATTAACGACGATAATTATGAGGATAATAAGGACGATAACAACGATGATAATGACGATATTAACGACGATATTAACGTCGATAATAACGACGATAATAACGACGATATTAACGACGATAAAAAGAAGATAATGACAATAATAACGACGATATTAACAATGATAATTATGACGATAACAACGAAGATAATGACGATAATATCGACGACATTAACGACGATGATTATGACAAATTAACGACGATATTAACGACGATAATTATGAGGATAATAAGGACGATAACAACGATGATAATGACGATATAAACGACGGTGATTATGACAAAATAACGACGATATTAACGACGATAATTATGAGGATAATAAGGACGATGACAACGATGATTATGACAAATTAACGACGATATTAACGACGATAATTATGAGGATAATAAGGACGATAACAACGATGATAATGACGATATAAACGACGATGATTATGACTAAATAACGACGATATTAACGACGATACTTATGAGGAAAATAAGGACGATGACAACGATGATAATGACGATAATAACGACGACATTAACGACGATGATTATGACAAAATAACGACGATATTAACGACGATAATTATGAGGATAATAAGGACGATAACAACGATGATAATGACGACATAAATGACGATGATTATGACAAAATAACGACGATATTAACGACGATAATTATGAGGATAATAAGGACGATAACAACGATGATAATGACGATATTAACGACGATATTAACGATGATAATAACGACGATAATAACGACGATATTAACGACGATATTAACGACGATAAAAAGAAGATAATGACAATAATAACGACGATATTAACAATGATAATTATGACGATAACAACGAAGATAATGACGATAATAACGACGACATTAACGACGATGATTATGACAAATTAACGACGATAATTATGAGGATAATAAGGACGATAACAACGATGATAATGACGTTATAAACGACGATGATTATGACAAAATAACGACGATATTAACGACGATAATTATGAGGATAATAAGGACGATGACAACGATAAAAACGACGATAATAACGACGATATTAACGACGATGATTATCACAAAATAACGACGATATTAACAACGTTAATTATGATAATAATAAGGACGATAACAACAGAGATAATGACGATAATAACGACGATATTAACGACGATAATAACGATTTAATAACGACGATATTAACGACGTTAATAACGACGATAATATCGACGATATTGACGACGATAATAACGACGATAAAAAGAAGATAATGACAATAATAACGACGGTATTAACGATGATAATTATGACGATAACAACGAAGATAATGACCATAATAACGACGACATTAACGACGATGATTATGACAAAATAACGACGATATTAACGACGATAATTATGAGTATAATAAGGACGATAACAACGATGATAATGACGATATTAACGACGATATTAACGACAATAATAACGACGATAATAACGACGATATTAACGACGATATTATCGACGATAAAAAGAAGATAATGACAATAATAACGACGATATTAACAATGATAATTATGACGATAACAACGAAGATAATGACGATAATATCGACGACATTAACGACGATGATTATGACAAATTAACGACGATAATTATGAGGATAATAAGGACGATAACAACGATGATAATGACGATATAAACGACGATGATTATGACAAAATAACGACGATATTAACGACGATAATTATGAGGATAATAAGGACGATGACAACGATGGTAATGACGATAATAACGACGACATTAACGACGATGAATATCACAAAATAACGACGATATTAACGACGATAATTATGAGGATAATAAGGACGATAACAACGATGATAATGACGATATTAACGACGATAATAACGACGATAACAACGATGATAATGACGATATTAACGACGATATTAACGACGATAATAACGACGATAATAACGACGATATTAACGACGATGATTATCACAAAATAACGACGATATTAACAACGTTAATTATGAGAATAATAAGGACGATAACAACAGAGATAATGACGATAATAACGACGATATTAACGACGCTAATAACGATTTAATAACGACGATATTAACGACGATAATTATGAAGATAATAAGGACGATGACAACGATGATAATGACGATAATAACGACGACATTAACGACGATGATTATGACAAAGTAACGACGATATTAACGACGATAATTATGAGGATGATAAGGACGATAACAACAATGATAATGACGATATTAACGACGATATTAACGACGATAATAACGACGATAATAACGATTTAATAACGACGATATTAACGACGTTAATAACGACGATAATATCGACGATATTGACGACGATAATAACGACGATAAAAAGAAGATAATGACAATAATAACGACGGTATTAACGATGATAATTATGACGATAACAACGAAGATAATGACCATAATAACGACGACATTAACGACGATGATTATGACAAAATAACGACGATATTAACGACGATAATTATGAGTATAATAAGGACGATAACAACGATGATAATGACGATATTAACGACGATATTAACGACGATAATAACGACGATAATAACGACGATATTAACGACGATATTATCGACGATAAAAAGAAGATAATGACAATAATAACGACGGTATTAACGATGATAATTATGACGATAACAACGAAGATAATGACCATAATAACGACGACATTAACGACGATGATTATGACAAAATAACGACGATATTAACGACGATAATTATGAGTATAATAAGGACGATAACAACGATGATAATGACGATATTAACGACGATATTAACGACGATAATAACGACGATAATAACGACGATATTAACGACGATATTATCGACGATAAAAAGAAGATAATGACAATAATAACGACGATATTAACAATGATAATTATGACGATAACAACGAAGATAATGACGATAATAACGACGACATTAACGACGATGATTATGACAAATTAACGACGATAATTATGAGGATAATAAGGACGATAACAACGATGATAATGACGATATAAACGACGATGATTATGACAAAATAACGACGATATTAACGACGATAATTATGAGGATAATAAGGACGATGACAACGATGGTAATGACGATAATAACGACGTCATTAACGACGATGAATATCACAAAATAACGACGATATTATGACGATAATTATGAGGATAATAAAGACGATAACAACGATGATAATGACGATATTAACGACGATAATAACGACGATAACAACGATGATAATGACGATATTAACGACGATATTAACGACGATAACAACGACGATAATAACGACGATATTAACGACGATGATTATCACAAAATAACGACGATATTAACAACGTTAATTATGAGAATAATAAGGACGATAACAACAGAGATAATGACGATAATAACGACGATATTAACGACGCTAATAACCATTTAATAACGACGATATTAACGACGATAATAACGACGATAATATCGACGATATTAACGACGATAATAACGACGATAAAAAGAAGATAATGACAATAATAACGACGGTATTAACGATGATAATTATGACGATAACAACGAAGATAATGACGATAATAACGACGACATTAACGACGATGATTATGACAAAATAACGACGATATTAACGACGATAATTACGAGGTTAATAAGGACGATAACAACGATGATAATGACGATATAAACGACGATGATTATGACTAAATAACGACGATATTAACGACGATAATTATGAAGATAATAAGGACGATGACAACGATGATAATGACGATAATAACGACGACATTAACGACGATGATTATGACAAAATAACGACGATATTAACGACGATAATTATGAGGATGATAAGGACGATAACAACGATGATAATGACGATATTAACGACGATATTAACGACGATAATAACGACGATAATAACGACGATATTAACGACGATATTAACGACGACAAAAAGAAGATAATGACAATAATAACGACGATATTAACAAAGATAATTATGAGGATAATAAGGACGATAACAACGATGACAATGACGACATAAACGACGATGATTATGACAAAATAACGACGATAATTATGAGGATAATAAGGACGATAACAACGATGATAATGACGATATAAACGACGATGATTATGACAAAATAACGACGATATTAACGACGATAATTATGAGGATAATAAGGACGATGACAACGATGGTAATGACGATAATAACGACGACATTAACGACGATGATTATGACAAAATAACGACGATATTAACGACGATAATTACGAGGATAATAAGGACGATAACAACGATGATAATGACGATATAAACGACGATGATTATGACTAAATAACGACGATATTAACGACGATAATTATGAGGATAATAAGGACGATGACAACGATGATAATGACGATAATAACGACGACATTAACGACGATGATTATGACAAAATAACGACGATATTAACGACGATAATTATGAGGATAATAAGGACGATAACAACGATGATAATGACGATATTAACGACGATATTAACGACGATAATAACGACGATAATAACGACGATATTAACGACGATATTAACGACGATAAAAAGAAGATAATGACAATAATAACGACGATATTAACAATGATAATTATGACGATAACAACGAAGATAATGACGATAATAACGACGACATTAACGACGATGATTATGACAAATTAACGACGATAATTATGAGGATAATAAGGACGATAACAACGATGATAATGACGTTATAAACGACGATGATTATGACATAATAACGACGATATTAACGACGATAATTATGAGGATAATAAGGACGATAACAACGATGATAATGACGATATTAACGACGATAAAAAGAAGATAATGACAATAATAACGACGGTATTAACGATGATAATTATGACGATAACAACGAAGATAATGACCATAATAACGACGACATTAACGACGATGATTATGACAAAATAATGACGATATTAACGACGATAATTATGAGGATAATAAGGACGATAACAACGATGATAATGACGATATTAACGACGATATTAACGACGATAATAACGACGATAATAACGACGATATTAACGACGATATTAACGACGATAAAAAGAAGATAATGACAATAATAACGACGATATTAACAATGATAATTATGACGATAACAACGAAGATAATGACGATAATAACGACGACATTAACGACGATGATTATGACAAATTAACGACGATATTAACGACGATAATTATGAGGATAATAAGGACGATAACAACGATGATAATGACGATATAAACGACGATGATTATGACAAAATAACGACGATATTAACGACGATAATTATGAGGATAATAAGGACGATGACAACGATGATAATGACGATAATAACGACGACATTAACGATGATGATTATGACAAAGTAACGACGATATAAACGACGATAATTATGAGGATAATAAGGACGATAACAACGATGATAATGACGATATTAACGACGATATTAACGTCGATAATAACGACGATAATAACGACGATGATTATGACAAATTAACGACGATATTAACGACGATAATTATGAGGATAATAAGGACGATAACAACGATGATAATGACGATATAAACGACGATGATATGACAAAATAACGACGATATTAACGACGATAATTATGAGGATAATAAGGACGATGACAACGATGGTAATGACGATAATAACGACGACATTAACGACGATGAATATCACAAAATAACGACGATTTTAACGACGATAATTATGAGGATAATAAGGACGATAACAACGATGATAATGACGATATTAACGACGATATTAACGACGATAATAACGACGATAATAACGACGATATTAACGACGATAAAAAGAAGATAATGACAATAATAACGACGATATTAACAATGATAATTATGACGATAACAACGAAGATAATGACGATAATATCGACGACATTAACGACGATGATTATGACAAATTAACGACGATATTAACGACGATAATTATGAGGATAATAAGGACGATAACGACGATGATAATGACGATAATAACGACGACATTAACGACGATGATTATGACAAAATAACGACGATATTAACGACGATAATTATGAGGATAATAAGGACGATAACAACGATGATAATGACGATATTAACGACGATATTAACGTCGATAATAACGACGATAATAACGACGATGATTATGACAAATTAACGACGATATTAACGACGATAATTATGAGGATAATAAGGACGATAACAACGATGATAATGACGATATAAACGACGATGATTATGACAAAATAACGACGATATTAACGACGATAATTATGAGGATAATAAGGACGATGACAACGATGGTAATGACGATAATAACGACGACATTAACGACGATGAATATCACAAAATAACGACGATATTAACGACGATAATTATGAGGATAATAAGGACGATAACTACGATGATAATGACGATATTAACGACGATATTAACGACGATAATAACGACGATAATAACGACGATATTAACGACGATATTAACGACGATAAAAAGAAGATAATGACAATAATAACGACGATATTAACAATGATAATTATGACGATAACAACGAAGATAATGACGATAATAACGACGACATTAACGACGATGATTATGACAAATTAACGATGATATTAACGACGATAATTATGAGGATAATAAGGATGATAACAACGATGATAATGACGATATAAACGACGATGATTATGACAAAATAACGACGATATTAACGACGATAATTATGAGGATAATAAGGACGATGACAACGATGATAATGACGATAATAACGACGACATTAACGACGCTGATTATGACAAAATAACGACGATATTAACGACGATAATTATGAGGATAATAAGGACGATAACAACGATGATAATGACGATATTAACGACGATATTAACGACGATAATAACGACGATAATAACGACGAAATTAACGACGATATTAACGACGATAAAAAGAAGATAATGACAATAATAACGACGATATTAACAATGATAATTATGACGATAACAACGAAGATAATGACGATAATAACGACGACATTAACGAAGATGATTGTGACAAATTAACGACGATAATTATGAGGATAATAAGGACGATAACAACGATGATAATGACGATATAAACGACGATGATTATGACAAAATAACGACGATATTAACGACGATAATTATGAGGATAATAAGGACGATGACAACGATGGTAATGACGATAATAACGACGACATTAACGACGATGAATATCACAAAATAACGACGATATTAACGACGATAATTATGAGGATAATAAGGACGATAACAACGATGATAATGACGATATTAACGACGATAATAACGACGATAACAACGATGATAATGACGATATTAACGACGATATTAACGACGATAATAACGACGATAATAACGACGATATTAACGACGATGATTATCACAAAATAACGACGATATTAACAACGTTAATTATGAGGATAATAAGGACGATAACAACAGAGATAATGACGATAATAACGACGATATTAACGACTATAATAACGATTTAATAACGACGATATTAACGACGATAATAACGACGATAATATCGACGATATTAACGACGATAATAACGACGATAAAAAGAAGATAATGACAATAATAACGACGGTATTAACGATGATAATTATGACGATATCAACGAAGATAATGACGATAATAACGACGACATTAACGACGATGATTATGACAAAATAACGACGATATTAACGACGATAATTGTGAGGATAATAAGGACGATAACAACGATGATAATGACGATATAAACGACGATGATTATGACAAAATAACGACGATATTAACGACGATAATTATGAGGATAATAAGGACGATGACAACGATGATAATGACGATAATAACGACGACATTAACGACGATGATTATGACAAAATAACGACGATATTAACGACGATAATTATGAGGATAATAAGGACGATAACAACGATGATAATGACGATATTAACGACGATATTAACGACGCTAATAACGATTTAATAACGACGATATTAACGACGATAAAAAGAAGATAATGACAATAATAACGACGGTATTAACGATGATAATTATGACGATAACAACGAAGATAATGACGATAATAACGACGACATTAACGACGATGATTATGACAAAATAACGACGATATTAACGACGATAATTACGAGGATAATAAGGACGATAACAACGATGATAATGACGATATAAACGACGATGATTATGACTAAATAACGACGATATTAACGACGATAATTATGAAGATAATAAGGACGATGACAACGATGATAATGACGATAATAACGACGACATTAACGACGATGATTATGACAAAATAACGACGATATTAACGACGATAATTATGAGGATGATAAGGACGATAACAACGATGATAATGACGATATTAACGACGATATTAACGACGATAATAACGACGATAATAACGACGATATTAACGACGATATTAACGACGATAAAAAGAAGATAATGACAATAATAACGACGATATTAACAAAGATAATTATGAGGATAATAAGGACGATGACAACGATGATAATGACGATAATAACGACGACATTAACGACGATGATTATGACAAAATAACGACGATATTAACGACGATAATTATGAGGATAATAAGGACGATAACAACGATGATAATGACGATATTACTGACGATATTAACGACGCTAATAACGATTTAATAACGACGATATTAACGACGATAATAACGACGATAATATCGACGATATTAACGACGATAATAACGACGATAAAAAGAAGATAATGACAATAATAACGACGGTATTAACGATGATAATTATGACGATAACAACGAAGATAATGACGATAATAACGACGACATTAACGACGATGATTATGACAAAATAACGACGATATTAACGACGATAATTACGAGGATAATAAGGACGATAACAACGATGATAATGACGATATAAACGACGATGATTATGACTAAATAACGACGATATTAACGACGATAATTATGAAGATAATAAGGACGATGACAACGATGATAATGACGATAATAACGACGACATTAACGACGATGATTATGACAAAATAACGACGATAATTATGGGGATAATAAGGACGATAACAACGATGATAATGACGATATAAACGACGATGATTATGACAAAACAACGACGATATTAACGACGATAATTATGAGGATAATAAGGACGATAACAACGATGATAATGACGATATTAACGACGATAAAAAGAAGATAATGACAATAATAACGACGGTATTAACGATGATAATTATGACGATAACAACGAAGATAATGACCATAATAACGACGACATTAACGACGATGATTATGACAAAATAACGACGATATTAACGACGATAATTATGAGGATAATAAGGACGATAACAACGATGATAATGACGATATAAACGACGATGATATGACAAAATAACGACGATATTAACGACGATAATTATGAGGATAATAAGGACGATGACAACGATGGTAATGACGATAATAACGACGACATTAACGACGATGATTATGACAAAATAACGACGATATTAACGACGATAATTATGAGGATAATAAGGACGATAACAACGATGATAATGACGATATTAACGACGATATTAACGACGCTAATAACGATTTAATAACGACGATATTAACGACGATAAAAAGAAGATAATGACAATAATAACGACGGTATTAACGATGATAATTATGACGATAACAACGAAGATAATGACGATAATAACGACGACATTAACGACGATGATTATGACAAAATAACGACGATATTAACGACGATAATTACGAGGATAATAAGGACGATAACAACGATGATAATGACGATATAAACGACGATGATTATGACTAAATAACGACGATATTAACGACGATAATTATGAAGATAATAAGGACGATGACAACGATGATAATGACGATAATAACGACGACATTAACGACGATGATTATGACAAAATAACGACGATATTAACGACGATAATTATGAGGATGATAAGGACGATAACAACGATTATAATGACGATATTAACGACGATATTAACGACGATAATAACGACGATAATAACGACGATATTAACGACGATATTAACGACGATAAAAAGAAGACAATGACAATAATAACGACGATATTAACAAAGATAATTATGAGGATAATAAGGACGATGACAACGATGATAATGACGATAATAACGACGACATTAACGACGATGATTATGACAAAATAACGACGATATTAACGACGATAATTATGAGGATAATAAGGACGATAACAACGATGATAATGACGATATTAACGACGATATTAACGACGCTAATAACGATTTAATAACGACGATATTAACGACGATAATAACGACGATAATATCGACGATATTAACGACGATAATAACGACGATAAAAAGAAGATAATGACAATAATAACGACGGTATTAACGATGATAATTATGACGATAACAACGAAGATAATGACGATAATAACGACGACATTAACGACGATGATTATGACAAAATAACGACGATATTAACGACGATAATTACGAGGATAATAAGGACGATAACAACGATGATAATGACGATATAAACGACGATGATTATGACTAAATAACGACGATATTAACGACGATAATTATGAAGATAATAAGGACGATGACAACGATGATAATGACGATAATAACGACGACATTAACGACGATGATTATGACAAAATAACGACGATAATTATGGGGATAATAAGGACGATAACAACGATGATAATGACGATATAAACGACGATGATTATGACAAAACAACGACGATATTAACGACGATAATTATGAGGATAATAAGGACGATAACAACGATGATAATGACGATATTAACGACGATAAAAAGAAGATAATGACAATAATAACGACGGTATTAACGATGATAATTATGACGATAACAACGAAGATAATGACCATAATAACGACGACATTAACGACGATGATTATGACAAAATAACGACGATATTAACGACGATAATTATGAGGATAATAAGGACGATAACAACGATGATAGTGACGATATTAACGACGATAATAACGACGATAACAACGATGATAATGACGATATTAACGACGATATTAACGACGATAATAACGACGATAATAACGACGATATTAACGACGATGATTATCACAAAATAACGACGATATTAACAACGTTAATTATGAGGATAATAAGGACGATAACAACAGAGATAATGACGATAATAACGACGATATTAACGACTATAATAACGATTTAATAACGACGATATTAACGACGATAATAACGACGATAATATCGACGATATTAACGACGATAATAACGACGATAAAAAGAAGATAATGACAATAATAACGACGGTATTAACGATGATAATTATGACGATATCAACGAAGATAATGACGATAATAACGACGACATTAACGACGATGATTATCACAAAATAACGACGATATTAACGACGATAATTGTGAGGATAATAAGGACGATAACAACGATGATAATGACGATATAAACGACGATGATTATGACAAAATAACGACGATATTAACGACGATAATTATGAGGATAATAAGGACGATGACAACGATGATAATGACGATAATAACGACGACATTAACGACGATGATTATGACAAAATAACGACGATATTAACGACGATAATTATGAGGATAATAAGGACGATAACAACGATGATAATGACGATATTAACGACGATATTAACGACGCTAATAACGATTTAATAACGACGATATTAACGACGATAAAAAGAAGATAATGACAATAATAACGACGGTATTAACGATGATAATTATGACGATAACAACGAAGATAATGACGATAATAACGACGACATTAACGACGATGATTATGACAAAATAACGACGATATTAACGACGATAATTACGAGGATAATAAGGACGATAACAACGATGATAATGACGATATAAACGACGATGATTATGACTAAATAACGACGATATTAACGACGATAATTATGAAGATAATAAGGACGATGACAACGATGATAATGACGATAATAACGACGACATTAACGACGATGATTATGACAAAATAACGACGATATTAACGACGATAATTATGAGGATGATAAGGACGATAACAACGATGATAATGACGATATTAACGACGATATTAACGACGATAATAACGACGATAATAACGACGATATTAACGACGATATTAACGACGATAAAAAGAAGATAATGACAATAATAACGACGATAATAACAATTATAATTATGACGATAACAACGAAGATAATGACGATAATAACGACGACATTAACGACGATGATTATGACAAATTAACGACGATAATTATGAGGATAATAAGGACGATAACAACGATGATAATGACGATATAAACGACGATGATTATGACAAAATAACGACGATATTAACGACGATAATTATGAGGATAATAAGGACGATGACAACGATGGTAATGACGATAATAACGACGACATTAACGACGATGAATATCACAAAATAACGACGATTTTAACGACGATAATTATGAGGATAATAAAAACGATAACAACGATGATAATGACGATATTAACGACGATATTAACGACGATAATAACGACGATAATAACGACGATATTAACGACGATATTAACAATGATAATTATGACGATAACAACGAAGATAATGACGATAATATCGACGACATTAACGACGATGATTATGACAAATTAACGACGATATTAACGACGATAATTATGAGGATAATAAGGACGATAACAACGATAATAATGACGATATTAACGACGATATTAACGACGATAATAACGACGATAATAACGACGATATTAACGACGATAAAAAGAAGATAATGACAATAATAACGACGATATTAACAATGATAATTATGACGATAACAACGAAGATAATGACGATAATATCGACGACATTAACGACGATGATTATGACAAATTAACGACGATATTAACGACGATAATTATGAGGATAATAAGGACGATAACAACGATGATAATGACGATAATAACGACGACATTAACGACGATGATTATGACAAAATAACGACGATATTAACGACGATAATTATGAGGATAATAAGGACGATAACAACGATGATAATGACGATATTAACGACGATATTAACGTCGATAATAACGACGATAATAACGACGATGATTATGACAAATTAACGACGATATTAACGACGATAATTATGAGGATAATAAGGACGATAACAACGATGATAATGACGATATAAACGACGATGATTATGACAATATAACGACGATATTAACGACGATAATTATGAGGATAATAAGGACGATGACAACGATGGTAATGACGATAATAACGACGACATTAACGACGATGAATATCACAAAATAACGACGATATTAACGACGATAATTATGAGGATAATAAGGACGATAACTACGATGATAATGACGATATTAACGACGATATTAACGACGATAATAACGACGATAATAACGACGATATTAACGACGATATTAACGACGATAAAAAGAAGATAATGACAATAATAACGACGATATTAACAATGATAATTATGACGATAACAACGAAGATAATGACGATAATAACGACGACATTAACGACGATGATTATGACAAATTAACGATGATATTAACGACGATAATTATGAGGATAATAAGGACGATAACAACGATGATAATGACGATATAAACGACGATGATTATGACAAAATAACGACGATATTAACGACGATAATTATGAGGATAATAAGGACGATGACAACGATGATAATGACGATAATAACGACGACATTAACGACGCTGATTATGACAAAATAACGACGATATTAACGACGATAATTAGGAGGATAATAAGGACGATAACAACGATGATAATGACGATATTAACGACGATATTAACGACGATAATAACGACGATAATAACGACGAAATTAACGACGATATTAACGACGATAAAAAGAAGATAATGACAATAATAACGACGATATTAACAATGATAATTATGACGATAACAACGAAGATAATGACGATAATAACGACGACATTAACGAAGATGATTGTGACAAATTAACGACGATATTTATGAGGATAATAAGGACGATAACAACGATGATAATGACGATATAAACGACGATGATTATGACAAAATAACGACGATATTAACGACGATAATTATGAGGATAATAAGGACGATGACAACGATGGTAATGACGATAATAACGACGACATTAACGACGATGAATATCACAAAATAACGACGATATTAACGACGATAATTATGAGGATAATAAGGACGATAACAACGATGATAATGACGATATTAACGACGATAATAACGACGATAACAACGATGATAATGACGATATTAACGACGATATTAACGACGATAATAACGACGATAATAACGACGACATTAACGACGATGATTATCACAAAATAACGACGATATTAACAACGTTAATTATGAGGATAATAAGGACGATAACAACAGAGATAATGACGATAATAACGACGATATTAACGACTATAATAACGATTTAATAACGACGATATTAACGACGACAATAACGACGATAATATCGACGATATTAACGACGATAATAACGACGATAAAAAGAAGATAATGACAATAATAACGACGGTATTAACGATGATAATTATGACGATATCAACGAAGATAATGACGATAATAACGACGACATTAACGACGATGATTATGACAAAATAACGACGATATTAACGACGATAATTATGAGGATAATAAGGACGATAACAACGATGATAATGACGATATAAACGACGATGATTATGACAAAATAACGACGATATTAACGACGATAATTATGAGGATAATAAGGACGATGACAACGATGATAATGACGATAATAACGACGAAATTAACGACGATGATTATGACAAAATAACGACGATATTAACGACGATAATTATGAGGATAATAAGGACGATAACAACGATGATAATGACGATATTAACGACGATATTAACGACGCTAATAACGATTTAATAACGACGATATTAACGACGATAATAACGACGATAATATCGACGATATTAACGACGATAATAACGACGATAAAAAGAAGATAATGACAATAATAACGACGGTATTAACGATGATAATTATGACGATAACAACGAAGATAATGACGATAATAACGACGACATTAACGACGATGATTATGACAAAATAACGACGATATTAACGACGATAATTACGAGGATAATAAGGACGATAACAACGATGATAATGACGATATAAACGACGATGATTATGACTAAATAACGACGATATTAACGACGATAATTATGAAGATAATAAGGACGATGACAACGATGATAATGACGATAATAACGACGACATTAACGACGCTGATTATGACAAAATAACGACGATATTAACGACGATAATTATGAGGATAATAAGGACGATAACAACGATGATAATGACGATATTAACGACGATATTAACGACGATAATAACGACGATAATAACGACGAAATTAACGACGATATTAACGACGATAAAAAGAAGATAATGACAATAATAACGACGATATTAACAATGATAATTATGACGATAACAACGAAGATAATGACGATAATAACGACGACATTAACGAAGATGATTGTGACAAATTAACGACGATAATTATGAGGATAATAAGGACGATAACAACGATGATAATGACGATATAAACGACGATGATTATGACAAAATAACGACGATATTAACGACGATAATTATGAGGATAATAAGGACGATGACAACGATGGTAATGACGATAATAACGACGACATTAACGACGATGAATATCACAAAATAACGACGATATTAACGACGATAATTATGAGGATAATAAGGACGATAACAACGATGATAATGACGATATTAACGACGATAATAACGACGATAACAACGATGATAATGACGATATTAACGACGATATTAACGACGATAATAACGACGATAATAACGACGATATTAACGACGATGATTATCACAAAATAACGACGATATTAACAACGTTAATTATGAGGATAATAAGGACGATAACAACAGAGATAATGACGATAATAACGACGATATTAACGACTATAATAACGATTTAATAACGACGATATTAACGACGATAATAACGACGATAATATCGACGATATTAACGACGATAATAACGACGATAAAAAGAAGATAATGACAATAATAACTACGGTATTAACGATGATAATTATGACGATATCAACGAAGATAGTGACGATAATAACGACGACATTAACGACGATGATTATGACAAAATAACGACGATATTAACGACGATAATTGTGAGGATAATAAGGACGATAACAACGATGATAATGACGATATAAACGACGATGATTATGACAAAATAACGACGATATTAACGACGATAATTATGAGGATAATAAGGACGATGACAACGATGATAATGACGATAATAACGACGACATTAACGACGATGATTATGACAAAATAACGACGATATTAACGACGATAATTATGAGGATAATAAGGACGATAACAACGATGATAATGACGATATTAACGACGATATTAACGACGCTAATAACGATTTAATAACGACGATATTAACGACGATAATAACGACGATAATATCGACGATATTAACGACGATAATAACGACGATAAAAAGAAGATAATGACAATAATAACGACGGTATTAACGATGATAATTATGACGATAACAACGAAGATAATGACGATAATAACGACGACATTAACGACGATGATTATGACAAAATAACGACGATATTAACGACGATAATTACGAGGATAATAAGGACGATAACAACGATGATAATGACGATATAAACGACGATTATTATGACTAAATAACGACGATATTAACGACGATAATTATGAAGATAATAAGGACGATGACAACGATGATAATGACGATAATAACGACGACATTAACGACGATGATTATGACAAAATAACGACGATATTAACGACGATAATTATGAGGATAATAAGGACGATAACAACGATGATAATGACGATATTAACGACGATATTAACGACGCTAATAACGATTTAATAACGACGATATTAACGACGATAATAACGACGATAATATCGACGATATTAACGACGATAATAACGACGATAAAAAGAAGATAATGACAATAATAACGACGGTATTAACGATGATAATTATGACGATAACAACGAAGATAATGACGATAATAACGACGACATTAACGACGATGATTATGACAAAATAACGACGATATTAACGACGATAATTACGAGGATAATAAGGACGATAACAACGATGATAATGACGATATAAACGACGATGATTATGACTAAATAACGACGATATTAACGACGATAATTATGAAGATAATAAGGACGATGACAACGATGATAATGACGATAATAACGACGAAATTAACGACGATGATTATGACAAAATAACGACGATACTAACGACGATAATTATGAGGATGATAAGGACGATAACAACGATGATAATGACGATATTATCGACGATATTAACGACGATAATAACGACGATAATAACGACGATATTAACGACGATATTAACGACGATAAAAAGAAGATAATGACAATAATAACGACGATATTAACAAAGATAATTATGAGGATAATAAGGACGATAACAACGATGATAATGACGACATAAACGACGATGATTATGACAAAATAACGACGATAATTATGAGGATAATAAGGACGATAACAACGATGATAATGACGATATAAACGACGATGATTATGACAAAATAACGACGATATTAACGACGATAATTATGAGGATAATAAGGACGATGACAACGATGGTGATGACGATAATAACGACGACATTAACGACGATGAATATCACAAAATAACGACGATATTAACGACGATAATTATGAGGATAATAAGGACGATAACAACGATGATAATGACGATATTAACGACGATAATAACGACGATAACAACGATGATAATGACGATATTAACGACGATATTAACGACGATAATAACGACGATAATAACGACGATATTAACGACGATGATTATCACAAAATAACGACGATATTAACAACGTTAATTATGAGGATAATAAGGACGATAACAACAGAGATAATGACGATAATAACGACGATATTAACGACGATAATAACGATTTAATAACGACGATATTAACAACGATAATAAAGACGATAATATCGACGATATTAACGACGATAATAACGACGATAAAAAGAAGATAATGACAATAATAACGACGGTATTAACGATGATAATTATGACGATAACAACGAAGATAATGACGATAATAACGACGACATTAACGACGATGATTATGACAAAATAACGACGATATTAACGACGATAATTACGAGGATAATAAGGACGATAACAACGATGATAATGACGATATAAACGACGATGATTATGACTAAATAACAACGATATTAACGACGATAATTATGAGGATAATAAGGACGATGACAACGATGATAATGACGATAATAACGACGACATTAACGACGATGATTATGACAAAATAACGACGATATTAACGACGATAATTATGAGGATAATAAGGACGATAACAACGATGATAATGACGATATTAACGACGATATTAACGACGATAATAACGACGATAATAACGACGAAATTAACGACGATATTAACGACGATAAAAAGAAGATAATGACAATAATAACGACGATATTAACAATGATAATTATGACGATAACAACGAAGATAATGACGATAATAACGACGACATTAACGAAGATGATTGTGACAAATTAACGACGATAATTATGAGGATAATAAGGACGATAACAACGATGATAATGACGATATAAACGACGATGATTATGACAAAATAACGACGATATTAACGACGATAATTATGAGGATAATAAGGACGATGACAACGATGGTAATGACGATAATAACGACGACATTAACGACGATGAATATCACAAAATAACGACGATATTAACGACGATAATTATGAGGATAATAAGGACGATAACAACGATGATAATGACGATATTAACGACGATAATAACGACGATAACAACGATGATAATGACGATATTAACGACGATATTAACGACGATAATAACGACGATAATAACGACGATATTAACGACGATGATTATCACAAAATAACGACGATATTAACAACGTTAATTATGAGGATAATAAGGACGATAACAACAGAGATAATGACGATAATAACGACGATATTAACGACTATAATAACGATTTAATAACGACGATATTAACGACGATAATAACGACGATAATATCGACGATATTAACGACGATAATAACGACGATAAAAAGAAGATAATGACAATAATAACGACGGTATTAACGATGATAATTATGACGATATCAACAAAGATAATGACGATAATAACGACGACATTAACGACGATGATTACGGCAAAATAACGACGATATTAACGACGATAATTACGAGGATAATAAGGACGATAACAACGATGATAATGACGATATAAACGACGATGATTATGACTAAATAACGACGATATTAACGACGATAATTATGAGGATAATAAGGACGATGACAACGATGATAATGACGATAATAACGACGACATTAACGACGCTGATTATGACAAAATAACGACGATATTAACGACGATAATTATGAGGATAATAAGGACGATAACAACGATGATAATGACGATATTAACGACGATATTAACGACGATAATAACGACGATAATAACGACGAAATTAACGACGATATTAACGACGATAAAAAGAAGATAATGACAATAATAACGACGATATTAACAATGATAATTATGACGATAACAACGAAGATAATGACGATAATAACGACGACATTAACGAAGATGATTGTGACAAATTAACGACGATAATTATGAGGATAATAAGGACGATAACAACGATGATAATGACGATATAAACGACGATGATTATGACAAAATAACGACGATATTAACGACGATAATTATGAGGATAATAAGGACGATGACAACGATGGTAATGACGATAATAACGACGACATTAACGACGATGAATATCACAAAATAACGACGATATTAACGACGATAATTATGAGGATAATAAGGACGATAACAACGATGATAATGACGATATTAACGACGATAATAACGACGATAACAACGATGATAATGACGATATTAACGACGATATTAACGACGATAATAACGACGATAATAACGACGATATTAACGACGATGATTATCACAAAATAACGACGATATTAACAACGTTAATTATGAGGATAATAAGGACGATAACAACAGAGATAATGACGATAATAACGACGATATTAACGACTATAATAACGATTTAATAACGACGATATTAACGACGATAATAACGACGATAATATCGACGATATTAACGACGATAATAACGACGATAAAAAGAAGATAATGACAATAATAACGACGGTATTAACGATGATAATTATGACGATATCAACGAAGATAATGACGATAATAACGACGACATTAACGACGATGATTATGGCAAAATAACGACGATATTAACGACGATAATTACGAGGATAATAAGGACGATAACAACGATGATAATGACGATATAAACGACGATGATTATGACTAAATAACGACGATATTAACGACGATAATTATGAGGATAATAAGGACGATGACAACGATGATAATGACGATAATAACGACGACATTAACGATGATGATTATGACAAAATAACGACGATATTAACGACGATAATTATGAGGATAATAAGGACGATAACAACGATGATAATGACGATATTAACGACGATATTAGCGACGATAATAACGACGATAATAACGACGATATTAACGACGATAAAAAGAAGATAATGACAATAATAACGACGATATTAACAATGATAATTATGACGATAACAACGAAGATAATGACGATAATAACGACGACATTAACGACGATGATTATGACAAATTAACGACGATATTAACGACGATAATTATGAGGATAATAAGGACGATAACAACGATGATAATGACGATATAAACGACGATGATTATGACAAAATAACGACGATATTAACGACGATAATTATGAGGATAATAAGGACGATGACAACGATGATAATGACGATAATAACGACGACATTAACGACGATGATTATGACAAAATAACGACGATATTAACGACGATAATTATGAGGATAATAAGGACGATAACAACGATGATAATGACGATATTAACGACGATATTAACGTCGATAATAACGACGATAATAACGACGATGATTATGACAAATTAACGACGATATTAACGACGATAATTATGAGGATAATAAGGACGATAACAACGATGATAATGACGATATAAACGACGATGATATGACAAAATAACGACGATATTAACGACGATAATTTTGAGGATAATAAGGACGATTACAACGATGGTAATGACGATAATAACGACGACATTAACGACGATGAATATCACAAAATAACGACGATTTTAACGACGATAATTAAGAGGATAATAAGGACGATAACAACGATGATAATGACGATATTAACAACGATATTAACGACGATAATAACGACGATAATAACGACGATATTAACGACGATATTAACGACGATAAAAAGAAGATAATGACAATAATAACGACGATATTAACAATGATAATTATGACAATAACAACGAAGATAATGACGATAATATCGACGACATTAACGACGATGATTATGACAAATTAACGACGATATTAGCGACGATAATTATGAGGATAATAAGGACGATAACAACGATGATAATGACGATATAAACGACGGTGATTATGACAAAATAACGACGATATTAACGACGATAATTATGAGGATAATAAGGACGATGACAACGATGATAATGACGATATTAAGGACGATATTAACGACGATAATAACGACGATATTAACGACGATAAAAAGAAGATAATGACAATAATAACGACGATATTAACAATGATAATTATGACGATAACAACGAAGATAATGACGATAATAACGACGACATTAACGACGATGATTATGACAAATTAACGACGATATTAACGACGATAATTATGAGGATAATAAGGACGATAACAACGATGATAATGACGATATAAACGACGATGATTATGACAAAATAACGACGATATTAACGACGATAATTATGAGGATAATAAGGACGATTACAACGATGGTAATGACGATAATAACGACGACATTAACGACGATGAATATCACAAAATAACGACGATATTAACGACGATAATTATGAGGATAATAAGGACGATAACAACGATGATAATGACGATATTAACGACGATAATAACGACGATAACAACGATGATAATGACGATATTAACGACGATATTAACGACGATAATAACGACGATAATAACGACGATAATAACGACGATGATTATCACAAAATAACGACGATATTAACAACGTTAATTATGAGGATAATAAGGACGATAACAACAGAGATAATGACGATAATAACGACGATATTAACGACGATAATAACGATTTAATAACGACGATATTAACGACGATAATAACGACGATAATATCGACGATATTAACGACGATATTAACGACGATAATTATGAGGATAATAAGGACGATAACAACGATGATAATGACGATATTAACGACGATATTAACGACGATAATAACGACGATAATAACGACGATATTAACGACGATATTAACGACGATAAAAAGAAGATAATGACAACAATAACGACGATATTAACAAAGATAATTATGAGGATAATAAGGACGATAACAACGATGATAATGACGACATAAACGACGATGATTATGACAAAATAACGACGATATTAACGACGATAATTATGAGGATAATAAGGACGATAACAACGATGATAATGACGATATTAACGACGATATTTACGACGATAATAACGACGATATTAACGACGATAATTATGAGGATAATAAGGACGATAACAACGACGATAATGACGATATTAACGACGATATTAGCGACGATAATAACGACGATAATAACGACGATATTAACGACGATAAAAAGAAGATAATGACAATAATAACGACGATATTAACAATGATAATTATGACGATAACAACGAAGATAATGACGATAATAACGACGACATTAACGACGATGATTATGACAAATTAACGACGATATTAACGACGATAATTATGAGGATAATAAGGACGATAACAACGATGATAATGACGATATAAACGACGATGATTATGACAAAATAACGACGATATTAACGACGATAATTATGAGGATAATAAGGACGATTACAACGATGGTAATGACGATAATAACGACGACATTAACGACGATGAATATCACAAAATAACGACGATATTAACGACGATAATTATGAGGATAATAAGGACGATAACAACGATGATAATGACGATATTAACGACGATAATAACGACGATAACAACGATGATAATGACGATATTAACGACGATATTAACGACGATAATAACGACGATAATAACGACGATATTAACGACGATGATTATCACAAAATAACGACGATATTAACAACGTTAATTATGAGGATAATAAGGACGATAACAACAGAGATAATGACGATAATAACGACGATATTAACGACGATAATAACGATTTAATAACGACGATATTAACGACGATAATAACGACGATAATATCGACGATATTAACGACGATATTAACGACGATAATTATGAGGATAATAAGGACGATAACAACGATGATAATGACGATATTAACGACGATATTAACGACGATAATAACGACGATAATAACGACGATATTAACGACGATATTAACGACGATAAAAAGAAGATAATGACAATAATAACGACGATATTAACAATGATAATTATGACGATAACAACGAAGATAATGACGATAATAACGACGACATTAACGACGATGATTATGACAAATTAACGACGATATTAACGACGATAATTATGAGGATAAAAAGGACGATAACAACGTTGATAATGACGATATAAACGACGATGATTATGACAAAATAACGACGATATTAACGACGATAATTATGAGGATAATAAGGACGATGACAACGATGATAATGACGATAATAACGACGACATTAACGACGATGTTTATGACAAAATAACGACGATATTAACGACGATAATTATGAGGATAATAAGGACGATAACAACGATGATAATGACGATATTAACGACGATATTAACGTCGATAATAACGACGATAATAACGACGATATTAACGACGATATTAACGACGATATTAACGACGATAAAAAGAAGATAATGACAATAATAACGACGATAATTATGAGGATAATAAGGACGATGACAACGATGATAATGACGATAATAACGACGACATTAACGACGATGATTATGACAAAATAACGACGATATTAACGACGATAATTATGAGGATAATAAGGACGATAACAACGATGATAATGACGACATAAACGACGATGATTATGACAAAATAACGACGATATTAACGACGATAATTATGAGGATAATAAGGACGATAACAACGATGATAACGACGACATTAACGACGATGATTATGACAAAATAACGACGATATTAACGACGATAATTATGAGGATAATAAGGACGATAACAACGATGATAATGACGATATTAACGACGATATTAACAAAGATAATTATGAGGATAATAAGGACGATAACAACGATGATAATGACGACATAAACGACGATGATTATGAAAAAATAACGACGATATTAACGACGATAATTATGAGGATAATAAGGACGATAACAACGATGATAATGACGATATTAACGACGATATTAACGACGATAATAACGACGATATTAACGACGATATTAACGAAGATAAAAAGAAGATAATGACAATAATAACGACGGTTTTAACGATGATAATTATGACGATAACAACGAAGATAATGACCATAATAACGACGACATTAACGACGATGATTATGACAAAATAACGACGATATTAACGACGATAATTATGAGGATAATAAGGACGATAACAACGATGATAATGACGATATTAACGACGATATTAACGACGATAATAACGACGATAATAACGACGATATTAACGACGATATTAACGACGATAAAAAGAAGATAATGACAATAATAACGACGATATTAACAATGATAATTATGACGATAACAACGAAGATAATGACGATAATAACGACGACATTAACGACGATGATTATGACAAAATAACGACGATATTAACGACGATAATTATGAGGAAAATAAGGACGATAACAACGATGATAATGACGATATAAACGACGATGATTATGACAAAATAACGACGATATTAACGACGATAATTATGAGGATAATAAAGACGATGACAACGATGGTAATGACGATAATAACGACGACATTAACGACGATGAATATCACAAAATAACGACTATATTAACGACGATATTTACGACGATAAAAAGAAGATAATGACAATAATATCGACGATATTAACAATGATAATTATGACGATAACAACGAAGATAATGACGATAATAACGACGACATTAACGACGATGATTATGACAAATTAACGACGGTATTAACGACGATAATTATGAGGATAATAAGGACGATAACAACGATGATAATGACGATATAAACGACGATGATTATGACAAAATAACGACGATATTAACGACGATAATTATGAGGATAATAAAGACGATGACAACGATGGTAATGACGATAATAACGACGACATTAACGACGATGAATATCACAAAATAACGACGATATTAACGACGATAATTATGAGGATAATAAAGACGATAACAACGATGATAATGACGATATTAACGACGATATTAACGACGATAATAACGACGATAATAACGACGATATTAACGACGATATTAACGACGATAAAAAGAAGATAATGACAATAATAACGACGATATTAACAATGATAATTATGACGATAACAACGAAGATAATGACGATAATAACGACGACATTAACGACGATGATTATGACAAAATAACGAGGATATTAACGACGATAATAACGACGATAACAACGATGATAATGACGATATAAACGACGATGATTATGACTAAATAACGACGATATTAACGACGATAATTATGAGGATAATGAGGACGATGACAACGATGATAATGACGATAATAACGACGACATTAACGACGATGATTATGACAAAATAACGACGATATTAACGACGATAATTATGAGGATAATAAGGACGATAACAACGATGATAATGACGATATTAACGACGATATTAACGTCGATAATAACGACGATAATAACGACGATGATTATGACAAATTAACGACGATATTAACGACGATAATTATGAGGATAATAAGGACGATAACAACGATGATAATGACGATAATAACGACGACATTAACGACGATGAATATCACAAAATAACGACGATTTTAACGACGATAATTATGAGGATAATAAGGACGATAACAACGATGATAATGACGATAATAACGACGACATTAACGACGATGAATATCACAAAATAACGACGATTTTAACGACGATAATTATGAGGATAATAAGGACGATAACAACGATGATAATGACGATATTAACGACGATATTAACGACGATAATAACGACGATAATAACGACGATATTAACGACGATATTAACGACGATAAAAAGAAGATAATGACAATAACAACGACGATATTAACAATGATATTTATGACGATAACAACGAAGATAATGACGATAATATCGACGACATTAACGACGATGATTATGACAAATTAACGACGATATTAACGACGATAATTATGAGGATAATAAGGACGATAACAACGATGATAATGACGATATAAACGACGACATTAACTACGATGATTATGACAAAATAACGACGATATTAACGACGATAATTATGAGGATAATAACGACGATAACAACGATGATAATGACGACATAAACGACGATGATTATGACAAAATAACGACGATATTAACGACGATAATTATGAGAATAATAAGGACGATGACAACGATGATAATGACGATAATAACGACGACATTAACGACGATGATTATAACAAAATAACGACGATATTAACGACGATAATTATGAGGATAATAAGGACGATAACAACGATGATAATGACGATATTAACGACGATATTAACGTCGATAATAACGACGATAATAACGACGATATTAACGACGATATTAACGACGATAAAAAGAAGATAATGACAATAATAACGACGATATTAACAATGATAATTATGACGATAACAACGAAGATAATGACGATAATAACGACGACATTAACGACGATGGTTATGACAAATAAACGACGATATTAACGACGATAATTATGAGGATAATAAGGACGATAACAACGATGATAATGATGATATAAACGACGATGATTATGACAAAATAACGACGATATTAACGACGATAATTATGAGGATAATGAGGACGATGACAACGATGATAATGACGATAATAACGACGACATTAACGACGATGATTATGACAAAATAACGACGATATTAACGACGATAATTATGAGGATAATAAGGACGATAACAACGATGATAATGACGACATAAACGACGATGATTATGACAAAATAACGACGATATTAACGACGATAATTATGAGGATAATAAGGACGATAACAACGATGATAATGACGATATTAACGACGATATTAACGACGATAATAACGACGATAATAACGACGATATTAACGACGATATTAACGACGATAAAAAGAAGATAATGACAATAATAACGACGGTATTAACGATGATAATTATGACGATAACAACGAAGATAATGACCATAATAACGACGACATTAACGACGATGATTATGACAAAATAACGACGATATTAACGACGATAATTATGAGGATAATAAGGACGATAACAACGATGATAATGACGATATTAACGACGATATTAACGACGATAATAACGACGATAATAACGACGATATTAACGACGATATTAACGACGATAAAAAGAAGATAATGACAATAATAACGACGATAATTATGAGGATAATAAGGACGATGACAACGATGATAATGACGATAATAACGACGACATTAACGACGATGATTATGACAAAATAACGACGATATTAACGACGATAATTATGAGGATAATAAGGACGATAACAACGATGATAATGACGATATTAACGACGATATTAACGTCGATAATAACGACGACATTAACGACGATGATTATGACAAATTAACGACGATATTAACGACGATAATTATGAGGATAATAAGGACGATAACAACGATGATAATGACGATATAAACGACGATGATTATGACAAAATAACGACGATATTAACGACGATAATTATGAGGATAATAAGGACGATGACAACGATGGTAATGACGATAATAACGACGACATTAACGACGATGAATATCACAAAATAACGACGATTTTAACGACGATAATTATGAGGATAATAAGGACGATAACAACGATGATAATGACGATATTAACGACGATATTAACGACGATAATAACGACAATAATAACGACGATATTAACGACGATATTAACGACGATAAAAAGAAGATAATGACAATAATAACGACGATATTAACAATGATAATTATGACGATAACAACGAAGATAATGACGATAATAACGACGACATTAACGACGATGATTATGACAAATTAACGACGATATTAACGACGATAATTATGAGGATAATAAGGACGATAACAACGATGATAATGACGATATAAACGACGATGATTATGACAAAATAACGACGATATTAACGACGATAATTATGAGGATAATAAGGACGATAACAACGATGATAATGACGATATTAACGACGATATTAACGTCGATAATAACGACGATAATAACGACGATGATTATGACAAATTAACGACGATATTAACGACGATAATTATGAGGATAATAAGGACGATAACAACGATGATAATGACGATATAAACGACGATGATATGACAAAATAACGACGATATTAACGACGATAATTATGAGGATAATAAGGACGATGACAACGATGGTAATGACGATAATAACGACGACATTAACGACGATGAATATCACAAAATAACGACGAATTTAACGACGATAATTATGAGGATAATAAGGACGATAACAACGATGATAATGACGATATTAACGACGATATTAACGACGATAATAACGACGATAATAACGACGATATTAACGACGATATTAACGACGATAAAAAGAAGATAATGACAATAATAACGACGGTATTAACGATGATAATTATGACGATAACAACGAAGATAATGACGATATAAACGACGATGATTATGACAAAATAACGACGATATTAACGACGATAATTATGAGGATAATAAGGACGATAACAACGATGATAATGACGATATTAACGACGATATTAACGTCGATAATAACGACGATAATAACGACGATGATTATGACAAATTAACGACGATATTAACGACGATAATTATGAGGATAATAAGGACGATAACAACGATGATAATGACGATATAAACGACGATGATTATGACAAAATAACGACGATATTAACGACGATAATTATGAGGATAATAAGGACGATAACAACGATGATAATGACGATATTAACGACGATATTAACGTCGATAATAACGACGATAATAACGACGATGATTATGACAAATTAACGACGATATTAACGACGATAATTATGAGGATAATAAGGACGATAACAACGATGATAATGACGATATAAACGACGATGATATGACAAAATAACGACGATATTAACGACGATAATTATGACGATAATAAGGACGATGACAACGATGGTAATGACGATAATAACGACGACATTAACGACGATGAATATCACAAAATAACGACGATTTTAACGACGATAATTATGAGGATAATAAGGACGATAACAACGATGATAATGACGATATTAACGACGATATTAACGACGATAATAACGACGATATTAACGACGATAAAAAGAAGATAATGACAATAATAACGACGATATTAACAATGATAATTATGACGATAACAACGAAGATAATGACGATAATAACGACGACATTAACGACGATGATTATGACAAATTAACGACGATAATTATGAGGATAATAAGGACGATAACAACGATGATAATGACGATATAAACGACGATGATTATGACTAAATAACGACGATATTAACGACGATAATTATGAGGATAATAAGGACGATGACAACGATGATAATGACGATAATAACGACGACATTAACGACGATGATTATGACAAAATAACGACGATATTAACGACGATAATTATGAGGATAATAAGGACGATAAGAACGATGATAATGACGACATAAACGACGATGATTATGACAAAATAACGACGATATTAACGACGATAATTATGAGGATAATAAGGACGATAACAACGATGATAATGACGATATAAACGACGATGATTATGACAAAATAACGACGATATTAACGACGATAATTATGAGGATAATAAGGACGATGACAACGAAGATAATGACGATAATAACTACGACATTAACGACGATGATTATGACAAATTAACGACGATATTAACGACGATAATTATGAGGATAATAAGGACGATAACAACGATGATAATGACGATATAAACGACGATGATTATGACAAAATAACGACGATATTAACGACGATAATTATGAGGATAATAAGGACGATGACAACGATGATAATGACGATAATAACGACGACATTAACGACGATGATTATGACAAAATAACGACGATATTAACGACGATAATTATGAGGATAATAAGGACGATAACAACGATGATAATGACGACATAAACGACGATGATTATGACAAAATAACGACGATATTAACGACGATAATTATGAGGATAATAAGGACGATAACAACGATGATAATGACGATATTAACGACGTTATTAACGACGATAATAACGACGATAATAACGACGATATTAACGACGATATTAACGACGATAAAAAGAAGATAATGACAATAATAACGACGATATTAACAATGATAATTATGACGATAACAACGAAGATAATGACGATAATAACGACGACATTAACGACGATGATTATGACAAATTAACGACGATATTAACGACGATAATTATGAGGATAATAAGGACGATAACAACGTTGATAATGACGATATAAACGACGATGATTATGACAAAATAACGACGATATTAACGACGATAATTATGAGGATAATAAGGACGATGACAACGATGATAATGACGATAATAACGACGACATTAACGACGATGTTTATGACAAAATAACGACGATATTAACGACGATAATTATGAGGATAATAAGGACGATAACAACGATGATAATGACGAAATTAACGACGATATTAACGTCGATAATAACGACGATAATAACGACGATATTAACGACGATATTAACGACGATATTAACGACGATAAAAAGAAGATAATGACAATAATAACGACGATAATTATGAGGATAATAAGGACGATGACAACGATGATAATGACGATAATAACGACGACATTAACGACGATGATTATGACAAAATAACGACGATATTAACGACGATAATTATGAGGATAATAAGGACGATAACAACGATGATAATGACGACATAAACGACGATGATTACGACAAAATAACGACGATATTAACGACGATAATTATGAGGATAATAAGGACGATAACAACGATGATAACGACGACATTAACGACGATGATTATGACAAAATAACGACGATATTAACGACGATAATTATGAGGATAATAAGGACGATAACAACGATGATAATGACGATATTAACGACGATATTAACAAAGATAATTATGAGGATAATAAGGACGATAACAACGATGATAATGACGACATAAACGACGATGATTATGACAAAATAACGACGATATTAACGACGATAATTATGAGGATAATAAGGACGATAACAACGATGATAATGACGATATTAACGACGATATTAACGACGATAATAACGACGATATTAGCGACGATATTAACGAAGATAAAAAGAAGATAATGACAATAATAACGACGGTTTTAACGATGATAATTATGACGATAACAACGAAGATAATGACCATAATAACGACGACATTAACGACGATGATTATGACAAAATAACGACGATATTAACGACGATAATTATGAGGATAATAAGGAAGATAACTACGATGATAATGACGATATTAACGACGATATTAACGACGATAATAACGACGATAATAACGACGATATTAACGACGATATTAACGACGATAAAAAGAAGATAATGACAATAATAACGACGATATTAACAATGATAATTATGAAGATAACAACGAAGATAATGACGATAATAACGACGACATTAACGACGATGATTATGACAAATTAACGACGATATTAACGACGATAATTATGAGGATAATAAGGACGATAACAACGATGATAATGACGATATAAACGACGATGATTATGACAAAATAACGACGATATTAACGACGATAATTATGAGGATAATAAAGACGATGACAACGATGGTAATGACGATAATAACGACGACATTAACGACGATGAATATCACAAAATAACGACGATATTAACGACGATAATTATGAGGATAATAAAGACGATAACAACGATGATAATGACGATATTAACGACGATATTAACGACGATAATAACGACGATAATAACGACGATATTAACGACGATATTAACGACGATAAAAAGAAGATAATGACAATAATAACGACGATATTAACAATGATAATTATGACGATAACAACGAAGATAATGACGATAATAACGACGACATTAACGACGATGATTATGACAAAATAACGAGGATATTAACGACGATAATAACGACGATAACAACGATGATAATGACGATATAAACGACGATGATTATGACTAAATAACGACGATATTAACGACGATAATTATGAGGATAATAAGGACGATGACAACGATGATAATGACGATAATAACGACGACATTAACGACGATGATTATGACAAAATAACGACGATATTAACGACGATAATTATGAGGATAATAAGGACGATAACAACGATGATAATGACGATATTAACGACGATATTAACGTCGATAATAACGACGATAATAACGACGATGATTATGACAAATTAACGACGATATTAACGACGATAATTATGAGGATAATAAGGACGATAACAACGATGATAATGACGATAATAACGACGACATTAACGACGATGAATATCACAAAATAACGACGATTTTAACGACGATAATTATGAGGATAATAAGGACGATAACAACGATGATAATGACGATAATAACGACGACATTAACGACGATGAATATCACAAAATAACGACGATTTTAACGACGATAATTATGAGGATAATAAGGACGATAACAACGATGATAATGACGATATTAACGACGATATTAACGACGATAATAACGACGATAATAACGACGATATTAACGACGATATTAACGACGATAAAAAGAAGATAATGACAATAACAACGACGATATTAACAATGATATTTATGACGATAACAACGAAGATAATGACGATAATATCGACGACATTAACGACGATGATTATGACAAATTGACGACGATATTAACGACGATAATTATGAGGATAATAAGGACGATAACAACGATGATAATGACGATATAAACGACGATGATTATGACAAAATAACGACGATATTAACGACGATAATTATGAGGATAATAAGGACGATGACAACGATGATAATGACGATAATAACGACGACATTAACGACGATGATTATGACAAAATAACGACGATATTAACGACGATAATTATGAGGATAATAAGGACGATAACAACGATGATAATGACGATATTAACGACGATATTAACGTCGATAATAACGACGATAATAACGACGATATTAACGACGATATTAACGACGATAAAAAGAAGATAATGACAATTATAACGACGATATTAACAATGATAATTATGACGATAACAACGAAGATAATGACGATAATAACGACGACATTAACGACGATGATTAGGACAAATTAACGACGATATTAACGACGATAATTATGAGGATAATAAGGACGATAACAACGATGATAATGACGATATAAACGACGATGATTATGACAAAATAACGACGATATTAACGACGATAATTATGAGGATAATAAAGACGATGACAACGATGGTAATGACGATAATAACGACGACATTAACGACGATGAATATCACAAAATAACGACGATATTAACGACGATAATTGTGAGGATAATAAGGACGATAACAACGATGATAATGACGATATTAACGACGATATTAACGACGATAATAACGACGATAATAACGACGATATTAACGACGATAAAAAGAAGATAATGACAATAATAACGACGATATTAACAATGATAATTATGACGATAACAACGAAGATATTGACGATAATAACGACGACATTAACGACGATGATTATGACAAAATAACGAGGATATTAACGACGATAATAACGACGATAACAATGATGATAATGACGATATAAACGACGATGATTATGACTAAATAACGACGATATTAACGACGATAATTATGAGGATAATAAGGACGATGACAACGATGATAATGACGATAATAACGACGACATTAACGACGATGATTATGACAAAATAACGACGATATTAACGACGATAATTATGAGGATAATAAGGACGATAACAACGATCATATTGACGATATTAACGACGATATTAACGTCGATAATAACGACGATAATAACGACGATGATTATGACAAATTAACGACGATATTAACGACGATAATTATGAGGATAATAAGGACGATAACAACGATGATAATGACGATAATAACGACGACATTAACGACGATGAATATCACAAAATAACGACGACTTTAACGACGATAATTATGAGGATAATAAGGACGATGACAACGATGATAATGACGATATTAACGACGATATTAACGACGATAATAACGACGATAATAACGACGATATTAACGACGATATTAACGACGATAAAAAGAAGATAATGACAATAATAACGACGATATTAACAATGATAATTATGACGATAACAACGAAGATAATGACGATAATATCGACGACATTAACGACGATGATTATGACAAATTAACGACGATATTAACGACGAAAATTATGAGGATAATAAGGACGATGACAACGATGATAATGACGATAATAACGACGACATTAACGACGATGATTATGACAAAATAACGACGATATTAACGACGATAATTATGAGGATAATAAGGACGATAACAACGATGATAATGACGACATAAACGACGATGATTATGACAAAATAACGACGATATTAACGACGATAATTATGAGGATAATAAGGACGATGACAACGATGATAATGACGATAATAACGACGACATTAACGACGATGATTATGACAAAATAACGACGATATTAACGACGATAATTATGAGGATAATAAGGACGATAACAACGATGATAATGACGATATTAACGACGATATTAGCGTCGATAATAACGACGATATTAACGACGATATTAACGACGATATTAACGACGTTAAAAAGAAGATAATGACAATAATAACGACGATATTAACAATGATAATTATGACGATAACAACGAAGATAATGACGATAATAACGACGACATTAACGACGATGATTATGACAAATTAACGACGATATTAACGACGATAATTATGAGGATAATAAGGACGATAACAACGATGATAATGACGATATAAACGACGATGATTATGACAAAATAACGACGATATTAACGACGATAATTATGAGGATAATAAGGACGATGACAACGATGATAATGACGATAATAACGACGACATTAACGACGATGATTATGACAAAATAACGACGATATTAACGACGATAATTATGAGGATAATAAGGACGATAACAACGATGATAATGACGACATAAACGACGATGATTATGACAAAATAACGACGATATTAACGACGATAATTATGAGGATAATAAGGATGATAACAACGATGATAATGACGATATTAACGACGATATTAACGACGATAATAACGACGATAATAACGACGATATTAACGACGATATTAACGACGATAAAAAGAAGATAATGACAATAATAACGACGGTATTAACGATGATAATTATGACGATAACAACGAAGATAATGACCATAATAACGACGACATTAACGACGATGATTATGACAAAATAACGACGATATTAACGACGATAATTATGAGGATAATAAGGACGATAACAACGATGATAATGACGATATCAACGACGATATTAACGACGATAATAACGACGATAATAACGACGATATTAACGACGATATTAACGACGATAAAAAGAAGATAATTACAATAATAACGACGATATTAACAATGATAATTATGACGATAACAACGAAGATAATGACGATAATAACGACGACATTAACGACGATGATTATGACAAATTAACGACGATATTAACGACGATAATTATGAGGATAATAAGGACGATAACAACGATGATAATGACGATATTAACGACGATATTAACGTCGATAATAACGACGATAATAACGACGATGATTATGACAAATTAACGACGATATTAACGACGATAATTATGAGGATAATAAGGACGATAACAACGATGATAATGACGATAATAACGACGACATTAACGACGATGAATATCACAAAATAACGACGACTTTAACGACGATAATTATGAGGATAATAAGGACGATAACAACGATGATAATGACGATATTAACGACGATATTAACGACGATAATAACGACGATAATAACGACGATATTAACGACGATATTAACGACGATAAAAAGAAGATAATGACAATAATAACGACGATATTAACAATGATAATTATGACGATAACAACGAAGATAATGACGATAATATCGACGACATTAACGACGATGATTATGACAAATTAACGACGATATTAACGACGAAAATTATGAGGATAATAAGGACGATGACAACGATGATAATGACGATAATAACGACGACATTAACGACGATGATTATGACAAAATAACGACGATATTAACGACGATAATTATGAGGATAATAAGGACGATAACAACGATGATAATGACGACATAAACGACGATGATTATGACAAAATAACGACGATATTAACGACGATAATTATGAGGATAATAAGGACGATGACAACGATGATAATGACGACATAAACGACGATGATTATGACAAAATAACGACGATATTAACGACGATAATTATGAGGATAATAAGGACGATAACAACGATGATAATGACGACATAAACGACGATGATTATGACAAAATAACGACGATATTAACGACGATAATTATGAGGATAATAAGGATGATAACAACGATGATAATGACGATATTAACGACGATATTAACGACGATAATAACGACGATAATAACGACGATATTAACGACGATATTAACGACGATAAAAAGAAGATAATGACAATAATAACGACGGTATTAACGATGATAATTATGACGATAACAACGAAGATAATGACCATAATAACGACGACATTAACGACGATGATTATGACAAAATAACGACGATATTAACGACGATAATTATGAGGATAATAAGGACGATAACAACGATGATAATGACGATATCAACGACGATATTAACGACGATAATAACGACGATAATAACGACGATATTAACGACGATATTAACGACGATAAAAAGAAGATAATTACAATAATAACGACGATATTAACAATGATAATTATGACGATAACAACGAAGATAATGACGATAATAACGACGACATTAACGACGATGATTATGACAAATTAACGACGATATTAACGACGATAATTATGAGGATAATAAGGACGATAACAACGATGATAATGACGATATTAACGACGATATTAACGTCGATAATAACGACGATAATAACGACGATGATTATGACAAATTAACGACGATATTAACGACGATAATTATGAGGATAATAAGGACGATAACAACGATGATAATGACGATAATAACGACGACATTAACGACGATGAATATCACAAAATAACGACGACTTTAACGACGATAATTATGAGGATAATAAGGACGATAACAACGATGATAATGACGATATTAACGACGATATTAACGACGATAATAACGACGATAATAACGACGATATTAACGACGATATTAACGACGATAAAAAGAAGATAATGACAATAATAACGACGATATTAACAATGATAATTATGACGATAACAACGAAGATAATGACGATAATATCGACGACATTAACGACGATGATTATGACAAATTAACGACGATATTAACGACGAAAATTATGAGGATAATAAGGACGATGACAACGATGATAATGACGATAATAACGACGACATTAACGACGATGATTATGACAAAATAACGACGATATTAACGACGATAATTATGAGGATAATAAGGACGATAACAACGATGATAATGACGACATAAACGACGATGATTATGACAAAATAACGACGATATTAACGACGATAATTATGAGGATAATAAGGACGATGACAACGATGATAATGACGATAATAACGACGACATTAACGACGATGATTATGACAAAATAACGACGATATTAACGACGATAATTATGAGGATAATAAGGACGATAACAACGATGATAATGACGATATTAACGACGATATTAGCGTCGATAATAACGACGATAATAACGACGATATTAACGACGATATTAACGACGTTAAAAAGAAGATAATGACAATAATAACGACGATATTAATAATGATAATTATGACGATAACAACGAAGATAATGACGATAATAACGACGACATTAACGACGATGATTATGACAAATTAACGACGATATTAACGACGATAATTATGAGGATAATAAGGACGATAACAACGATGATAATGACGATATAAACGACGATGATTATGACAAAATAACGACGATATTAACGACGATAATTATGAGGATAATAAGGACGATGACAACGATGATAATGACGATAATAACGACGACATTAACGACGATGATTATGACAAAATAACGACGATATTAACGACGATAATTATGAGGATAATAAGGACGATAACAACGATGATAATGACGACATAAACGACGATGATTATGACAAAATAACGACGATATTAACGACGATAATTATGAGGATAATAAGGACGATAACAACGATGATAATGACGATATTAACGACGATATTAACGACGATAATAACGACGATAATAACGACGATATTAACGACGATATTAACGACGATAAAAAGAAGATAATGACAATAATAACGACGGTATTAACGATGATAATTATGACGATAACAACGAAGATAATGACCATAATAACGACGACATTAACGACGATGATTATGACAAAATAACGACGATATTAACGACGATAATTATGAGGATAATAAGGACGATAACAACGATGATAATGACGATATTAACGACGACATTAACGACGATATTAACGACGATAAAAAGAAGATAATGACAATAATAACGACGATATTAACATTGATAATTATGACGATAACAACGAAGATAATGACGATAATATCGACGACATTAACGACGATGATTATGACAAATTAACGACGATATTAACGACGATAATTATGAGGATAATAAGGACGATGACAACGATGATAATGACGATAATAACGACGACATTAGCGACGATGATTATGACAAAATAACGACGATATTAACGACGATAATTATGAGGATAATAAGGACGATAACAACGATGATAATGACGACATAAACGACGATGATTATGACAAAATAACGACGATATTAACGACGATAATTATGAGGATAATAAGGACGATGACAACGATGATAATGACGATAATAACGACGACATTAACGACGATGATTATGACAAAATAACGACGATATTAACGACGATAATTATGAGGATAATAAGGACGATAACAACGATGATAATGACGATATTAACGACGATATTAACGTCGATAATAACGACGATAATAACGACGATATTAACGACGATATTAACGACGATAAAAAGAAGATAATGACAATAATAACGACGATATTAACAATGATAATTATGACGATAACAACGCAGATAATGACGATAATAACGACGACATTAACGACGATGATTATGACAAATTAACGACGATATTAACGACGATAATTATGAGGATAATAAGGACGATAACAACGATGATAATGGCGATATAAACGACGATGATTATGACAAAATAACGACGATATTAACGACGATAATTATGAGGATAATAAGGACGATGACAACGATGATAATGACGATAATAACGACGACATTAACGACGATGATTATGACAAAATAACGACGATATTAACGACGATAATTATGAGGTTAATAAGGACGATAACAACGATGATAATGACGACATAAACGACGATGATTATGACAAAATAACGACGATATTAACGACGATAATTATGAGGATAATAAGGACGATAACAACGATGATAATGACGATATTAACGACGATATTAACGACGATAATAACGACGATAATAACGACGATATTAACGACGATAATTATGAGGATAATAAGGACGATAACAACGATAATAATGACGATATTAACGACGATATTAACGACGATAATAACGACGATAATAACGACGATATTAACGACGATGATTATCACAAAATAACGACGATATTAACAACGTTAATTATGAGGATAATAAGGACGATAACAACAGAGATAATGACGATAATAACGACGATATTAACGACGATAATAACGATTTAATAACGACGATAATAACGACGATAATATCGACGATATTAACGACGATAATAACGACGATAAAAAGAAGATAATGACTATAATAACGACGGTATTAACGATGATAATTATGACGATAACAACGAAGATAATGACGATAATAACGACGACATTAACGACGATGATTATGACAAAATAACGACGATATTATCGACGATAATTACGAGGATAATAAGGACGATAACAACGATGATAATGACGATATAAACGACGATGATTATGACTAAATAACGACGATATTAACGACGATAATTATGAGGATAATAAGGACGATAACAACGATGATAATGACGATATTAACGACGATATTAACGTCGATAATAACGACGATAATAACGACGATATAAACGACGATAAAAAGAAGATAATGACAATAATAACGACGATATTAACAATGATAATTATGACGATAACAACGAAGATAATGACGATAATAACGACGACATTAACGACGATGATTATGACAAATTAACGACGATATTAACGACGATAATTATGAGGATAATAAGGACGATAACAACGATGATAATGACGATATAAACGACGATGATTATGACAAAATAACGACGATATTAACGACTATAATTATGAGGATAGTAAGGACGATGACAACGATGGTAATGACGATAATAACGACGACATTAACGACGATGAATATCACAAAATAACGACGATATTAACGACGATAATTATGAGGATAATAAGGACGATAACAACGATGATAATGACGATATTAACGACGATATTAACGACGATAATAACGACGATAATAACGACGATATTAACGACGATATTAACGACGATAAAAAGAAGATAATGACAATAATAACGACGATATTAACAATGATAATTATGACGATAACAACGAAGATAATGACGATAATAACGACGACATTAACGACGATGATTATGACAAAATAACGAGGATATTAACGACGATAATAACGACGATAACAACGATGATAATGACGATATTGACGACGATATTAACGACGATAATAACGACGATAATAACGACGATATTAACGACGATGATTATCACAAAATAACGACGATATTAACAACGTTAATTATGAGGATAATAAGGACGATAACAACAGAGATAATGACGATAATAACGTCGATATTAACGACGATAATAACGATTTAATAACGACGATATTAACGACGATAATAACGACGATAATATCGACGATATTAACGACGATAATAACGACGATAGAAAGAAGATAATGACAATAATAACGACGGTATTAACGATGATAATTATGACGATAACAACGAAGATAATGACGATAATAACGACTACATTAACGACGATGATTATGACAAAATAACGACGATATTATCGACGATAATTACGAGGATAATAAGGACGATAACAACGATGATAATGACGATATAAACGACGATGATTATGACTAAATAACGACGATATTAACGACGATAATTATGAGGATAATAAGGACGATAACAACGATGATAATGACGACATAAACGACGATGATTATGACAAAATAACGACGATATTAACGACGATAATTATGAGGATAATAAGGACGATAACAACGATGATAATGACGATATTAACGACGATATTAACGACGATAATAACGACGATAATAACGACGATATTAACGACGATATTAACGACGATAAAAAGAAGATAATGACAATAATAACGACGGTATTAACGATGATAATTGTGACGATAACAACGAAGATAATGACCATAATAACGACGACATTAACGACGATGATTATGACAAAATAACGACGATATTAACGACGATAATTATGAGGATAATAAGGACGATGACAACGATGATAATGACGATAATAACGACGACATTAACGACGATGATTATGACAAAATAACGACGATATTAACGACGATAATTATGAGGATAATAAGGACGATAACAACGATGATAATGACGATATTAACGACGATATTAACGACGATAATAACGACGATAATAACGACGATATTAACGACGATATTAACGACGATAAAAAGAAAATAATGACTATAATAACGACGATATTAACAATGATAATTATGACGATAACAACGAAGATAATGACGATAATAACGACGACATTAACGACGATGATTATGACAAATTAACGACGATATTAACGACGATAATTATGAGGATAATAAGGACGATAACAACGATTATAATGACGATATAAACGACGATGATTATGACAAAATAACGACGATATTAACGACGATAATTATGAGGATAATAAGGACGATAACAACGATGATAATGACGATATTAACGACGATATTAACGACGATAATAACGACGATAATAACGACGATATTAACGACGATATTAACGACGATAAAAAGAAGATAATGACAATAATAACGACGATATTAACAATGATAATTATGACGATAACAACGAAGATAATGACGATAATAACGACGACATTAACGACGATGATTATGACAAATTAACGACGATATTAACGACGATAATTATGAGGATAATAAGGACGATAACAACGATGATAATGACGATATAAACGACGATGATTATGACAAAATAACGACGATATTAACGACGATAATTATGAGGATAATAAGGTCGATGACAACGATGGTAATGACGATAATAACGACGACATTAACGACGATGATTATGACAAAATAACGACGATATTAACGACGATAATTATGAGGATAATAAGGACGATAACAACGATGATAATGACGATATAAACGACGATGATTATGACTAAATAACGACGATATTAACGACGATAATTATGAGGATAATAAGGACGATGACAACGATGATAATGACGATAATAACGACGACATTAACGACGATGATTATGACAAAATAACGACGATATTAACGACGATAATTATGAGGATAATAAGGACGATAACAACGATGATAATGACGACATAAACGACGACGATTATGACAAAATAACGACGATAGTAACGACGATAATTATGAGGATAATAAGGACGATAACAACGATGATAATGACGATATTAACGACGATATTAACGACGATAATAACGACGATAATAACGACGATATTAACGACGATATTAACGACGATAAAAAGAAGATAATGACAATAATAACGACGATATTAACAATGATAATTATGACGATAACAACGATGATAATGACGATAATAACGACGACATTAACGACGATGATTATGACAAATTAACGACGATATTAACGACGATAATTATGAGGATAATAAGGACGATAACAACGATGATAATGACGATATAAACGACGATGATTATGACAGAATAACGACGATATTAACGACGATAATTATGAGGATAATAAGGACGATGACAACGATGATAATGACGATAATAACGACGACATTAACGACGATGATTATGACAAAATAACGACGATATTAACGACGATAATTATGAGGATAATAAGGACGATAACAACGATGATAATGACGAAATTAACGACGATATTAACGTCGATAATAACGACGATAATAACGACGATATTAACGACGATATTAACGACGATAAAAAGAAGATAATGACAATAATAACGACGATATTAACAATGATAATTATGACGATAACAACGAAGATAATGACGATAATAACGACGACATTAACGACGATGATTATTACAAAATAACGACGATATTAACGACGATAATTACGAGGATAATAAGGACGATAACAACGATGATAATGACGATATAAACGACGATGATTATGACTAAATAACGACGATATTAACGACGATAATTATGAGGATAATAAGGACGATGACAACGATGGTAATGACGTTAATAACGACGACATTAACGACGATGAATATCACAAAATAACGACGATATTAACGACGATAATTATGAGGATAATAAGGACGATAACAACGAAGATAATGAAGATAATAACGACGACATTAACGACGATGATTATGACAAAATAACGAGGATATTAACGACGATAATAACGAAGATAACAACGATGATAATAACGATATTAACGACGATATTAACGACGATAATAACGACTTTATAACGACGATATTAATGTCGATAATAACGACGATAAAAAGAAGATAATGACAATAATAACGACGATATTAACGACGATGAATATCACAAAATAACGACGATATTAACGACGATAATTATGAGGATAATAAGGACGATAACAACGATGATAATGACGATATAAACGACGATATTAACGACGATAATAACGACGATAATAACGACGATATTAACGACGATATTAACGACGATAAAAAGAAGATAATGACAATAATAACGACGATATTAACCATGATAATTATGACGATAACAACGAAGATAATGAAGATAATAACGACGACATTAACGACGATGATTATGACAAAATAACGAGGATATTAACGACGATAATAACGACGATAACAACGATGATAATAACGATATTAACGACGATATTAACGACGATAATAACGACTTAATAACGACGATATTAATGTCGATAATAACGACGATAAAAAGAAGATAATGACAGTAATAACGACGATATTAACGATGATAATTATGACGATAACAACGAAGATAATGACGATAATAACGACGACATTAACGACGATGATTGTGACAAAATAACGACGATATTAACGACGATAATTATGAGGATAATAAGGACGATAACAACGATGATAATGACGATATTAACGACGATAATAACGACGATAACAACGATGATAATTACGATATTAACGACGATATTAACGACGATAAAAACGACGATAATAACGACGATATTAACGACGATGATTATCACAAAATAACGACGATATTAACAACGTTAATTATGAGGATAATAAGGACGATAACAACAGAGATAATGACGATAATAACGACGATATTAACGACGATAATAACGATTTAATAACGACGATATTAACGACGATAATAACGACGATAATATCGACGATATTGAACGACGATAATAACGACGATAAAAAGAAGATAATGACAATAATAACGACGGTATTAACGATGATAATTATGACGATAACAACGAAGATAATGACGATAATAACGACAACATTAACGACGATGATTATGACAAAATAACGACGATATTAACGACGATAATTACGAGGATAATAAGGACGATAACAACGATGATAATGACGATATAAACGACGATGATTATGACTAAATAACGACGATATTAACGACGATAATTATGAGGATAATAAGGACGATGACAACGATGATAATGACGATAATAACGACGACATTTACGACGATGATTATGACATAATAACGACGATATTAACGACGATAATTATGAGGATAATAAGGAAGATAACAACGATGATAATGACGATATTAACGACGATATTAACGACGATAATAACGACGATAATAACGACGATATTAACGACGATATTAACGACGATAAAAAGAAGATAATGACAATAATAACGACGGTATTAACGATGATAGTTATGACGATAACAACGAAGATAATGACCATAATAACGACGACATTAACGACGATGTTTATGACAAACTAACGACGATATTAACGACGATAATTATGAGGATAATAAGGACGATAACAACGATGATAATGACGATATTAACGACGATATTAACGACGATAATAACGACGATAATAACGACGATATTAACGACGATATTAACGACGATAAAAAGAAGATAATGACAATAATAACGACGATAATAACAATGATAATTATGACGATAACAACGAAGATAATGACGATAATAACGACGACATTAACGACGATGATTATAACAAATTAACGACGATATTAACGACGATATTTATGAGGATAATAAGGACGATAACAACGATGATAATGACGATATAAACGACGATGATTATGACAAAATAACGACGATATTAACGACGATAATTATGAGGATAATAAGGACGATGACAACGATGATAATGACGATAATAACGACGACATTAACGACGATGATTATGACAAAATAACGACGATATTAACGACGATAATTATGAGGATAATAAGGACGATAACAACGATGATAATGACGAAATTAACGACGATATTAACGTCGATAATAACGACGATAATAACGACGATATTAACGACGATATTAACGACGATAAAAAGAAGATAATGACAATAATAACGACGATATTAACAATGATAATTATGACGATAACAACGAAGATAATGACGATAATAACGACGACATTAACGACGATGATTATGACAAAATAACGACGATATTAACGACGATAATTACGAGGATAATAAGGACGATAACAACGATGATAATGACGATATAAACGACGATGATTATGACTAAATAACGACGATATTAACGACGATAATTATGAGGATAATAAGGACGATGACAACAATGGTAATGACGATAATAACGACGACATTAACGACGATGAATATCACAAAATAACGACGATATTAACGACGATAATTATGAGGATAATAAGGACGATAACAACGATGATAATGACGATATAAACGACGATGATTATGACTAAATAACGACGATATTAACGACGATAATTATGAGGATAATAAGGACGATGACAACGATGATAATGACGATAATAACGACGACATTTACGACGATGATTATGACAAAATAACGACGATATTAACGACGATAATTATGAGGATAATAAGGACGATAACAAAGATGATAATGACGATATTAACGACGATATTAACGACGATAATAACGACGATAATAACGACGATATTAACGACGATATTAACAACGATAAAAAGAAGATAATGACAATAATAACGACGGTATTAACGATGATAATTATGACGATAACAACGAAGATAATGACGATAATAACGACGACATTAACGACGATGATTATGACAAATTAAGGACGATATTAACGACGATAATTAAGAGGATAATAAGGACGATAACAACGATGATAATGACGATATAAACGACGGTGATTATGACAAAATAACGACGATATTAACGACGATAATTATGAGGATAATAAGGACGATGACAACGATGGTAATGACGATAATAACGACGACATTAACGACGATGAATATCACAAAATAACGACGATATTAACGACGATAATTATGAGAATAATAAGGACGATAACAACGATGATAATGACGATATAAACGACGATGATTATGACTAAATAACTACGATATTAACGACGATAATTATGAGGATAATAAGGACGATGACAACAATGATAATGACGATAATAACGACGACATTAACGACGATGAATATCACAAAATAACGACGATATTAACGACGATAATTATGAGGATAATAAGGACGATAACAACGATGATAATGGCGATATAAACGACGATGATTATGACAAAATAACGACGATATTAACGACGATAATTATGAGGATAATAAGGTCGAAGACAACGATGGTAATGACGATAATAACGACGACATTAACGACGATGATTATGACAAAATAACGACGATATTAACGACGATAATTATGAGGATAATAAGGACGATAACAACGATGATAATGACGATATTAACGACGATATTAACGACGATAATAACGACGATAATAGCGACGATATTAACGACGATATTAACGACGATAAAAAGAAGATAATGACAATAATAACGACGATATTAACAATGATAATTATGACGATAACAACGAAGATAATGACGATAATAACGACGACATTAACGACGATGATTATGACAAATTAACGACGATATTAACGACGATAATTATGAGGATAATAAGGACGATAACAACGATGATAATGACGATATAAACGACGATGATTATAACAAAATAACGACGATATTAACGACGATGATTATGAGGATAATAAGGTCGATGACAACGATGGTAATGACGATAATAACGACGACATTAACGACGATGATTATGACAAAATAACGACGATATTAACGACGATAATTACGAGGATAATAAGGACGATAACAACGATGATAATGACGATATTAACGACGATATTAACGACGATAATAACGACGATAATAGCGACGATATTAACGACGATATTAACGACGATAAAAAGAAGATAATGACAATAATAACGACGATATTAACAATGATAATTATGACGATAACAACGAAGATAATGACGATAATAACGACGACATTAACGACGATGATTATGACAAATTAACGACGATATTAACGACGATAATTATGTGGATAATAAGGACGATAACAACGATGATAATGACGATATAAACGACGATGATTATGACAAAATAACGACGATATTAACGACGATAATTATGAGGATAATAAGGACGATGACAACGATGGTAATGACGATAATAACGACGACATTAACGACGATGAATATCACAAAATAACGACGATTTTAACGACGATAATTATGAGGATAATAAGGACGATAACAACGATGATAATGACGATATTAACGACGATATTAACGACGATAATAACGACGATAATAACGACGATATTAACGACGCTATTAACGACGATAAAAAGAAGATAGTGACAATAATAACGACGATATTAACAATGATAATTATGACGATAACAACGAAGATAATGACGATAATAACGACGACATTAACGACGATGATTATGACAAATTAACGACGATATTAACGACGATAATTATGAGGATAATAAGGACGATAACAACGATGATAATGACGATATAAACGACGATGATTATGACAAAATAACGACGATATTAACGACGATAATTATGAGGATAATAAGGACGATGACAACGATGGTAATGACGATAATAACGACGACATTAACGACGATGAATATCACAAAATAACGACGATTTTAACGACGATAATTATGAGGATAATAAGGACGATAACAACGATGATAATGACGATATTAACGACGATATTAACGACGATAATAACGACGATATTAACGACGATATTAACGACGATAAAAAGAAGATAATGACAATAATAACGACGATATTAACAATGATAATTATGACGATAACAACGAAGATAATGACGATAATAACGACGACATTAACGACGATGATTATGACAAATTAACGACGATATTAACGACGATAATTATGAGGATAATAAGGACGATAACAACGATGATAATGACGATGTAAACGACGATGATTATAACAAAATAACGACGATATTAACGACGATAATTATGAGGATAATAAGGTCGATGACAACGATGGTAATGACGATAATAACGACGACATTAACGACGATGATTATGACAAAATAACGACGATATTAACGACGATAATTATGAGGATAATAAGGACGATAACAACGATGATAATGACGATATTAACGACGATATTAACGACGATAATAACGACGATAATAGCGACGATATTAACGACGATATTAACGACGATAAAAAGAAGATAATGACAATAATAACGACGATATTAACAATGATAATTATGACGATAACAACGAAGATAATGACGATAATAACGACGACATTAACGACGATGATTATGACAAATTAACGACGATATTAACGACGATAATTATGTGGATAATGAGGACGATAACAACGATGATAATGACGATATAAACGACGATGATTATGACAAAATAACGACGATATTAACGACGATAATTATGAGGATAATAAGGACGATGACAACGATGGTAATGACGATAATAACGACGACATTAACGACGATGAATATCACAAAATAACGACGATTTTAACGACGATAATTATGAGGATAATAAGGACGATAACAACGATGATAATGACGATATTAACGACGATATTAACGACGATAATAACGACGATAATAACGACGATATTAACGACGCTATTAACGACGATAAAAAGAAGATAGTGACAATAATAACGACGATATTAACAATGATAATTATGACGATAACAACGAAGATAATGAAGATAATAACGACGACATTAACGACGATGATTATGACAAATTAACGACGATATTAACGACGATAATTATGAGGATAATAAGGACGATAACAACGATGATAATGACGATATAAACGACGATGATTATGACAAAATAACGACGATATTAACGACGATAATTATGAGGATAATAAGGACGATGACAACGATGGTAATGACGATAATAACGACGACATTAACGACGATGAATATCACAAAATAACGACGATTTTAACGACGATAATTATGAGGATAATAAGGACGATAACAACGATGTTAATGACGATATTAACGACGATATTAACGACGATAATAACGACGATAATTACGACGATATTAACGACGATATTAACGACGATAAAAAGAAGATAATGACAATAATAACGACGGTATTAACGATGATAATTATGACGATAACAACGAAGATAATGACGATTATAACGACGACATTAACGACGATGATTATGACAAAATAACGATGATATTAACGACGATAATTACGAGGATAATAAGGACGATAACAACGATGATAATGACGATATAAACGACGATGATTATGACTAAATAACGACGATATTAACGACGATAATTATGAGGATAATAAGGACGACGACAACGATGGTAATGACGATAATAACTACGACATTTACGACGATGATTATGACAAAATAACGACGATATTAACGACGATAATTATGAGGATAATAAGGACGATAACAACGATGATAATGACGATATTAACGACGATATTAACGACGATAATAACGACGATAATAACGACGATATTAACGACGATATTAACGACGATAAAAAGAAGATAATGACAATAATAACGACGATATTAACAATGATAATTATGACGATAACAACGAAGATAATGACGATAATAACGACGACATTAACGACGATGATTATGACATATTAACGACGATATTAACGACGATAATTATGAGGATAATAAGGACGATAACAACGATGATAATGACGATATAAACGACGATGATTATGACAAAATAACGACGATATTAACGACGATAATTATGAGGATAATAAGGACGATGACAACGATGGTAATGACGATAATAACGACGACATTAACGAAGATGAATATCACAAAATAACGACGATTTTAACGACGATAATTATGAGGATAATAAGGACGATAACAACGATGATAATGACGATATTAACGACGATATTAACGACGATAATAACGACGATAATAGCGACGATATTAACGACGATATTAACGACGATAAAAAGAAGATAATGACAATAATAACGACGATATTAACAATGATAATTATGACGATAACAACGAAGATAATGACGATAATAACGACGACATTAACGACGATGATTATGACATATTAACGACGATATTAACGACGATAATTATGAGGATAATAAGGACGATAACAACGATGATAATGACGATATAAACGACGATGATTATGACAAAATAACGACGATATTAACGACGATAATTATGAGGATAATAAGGACGATGACAACGATGGTAATGACGATAATAACGACGACATTAACGACGATGAATATCACAAAATAACGACGATTTTAACGACGATAATTATGAGGATAATAAGGACGATAACAACGATGATAATGTCGATATTAACGACGATATTAACGACGATAATAACGACGATAATAACGACGATATTAACGACGATATTAACGACGATAAAAAGAAGATAATGACAATAAATACGACGATATTAACAATGATAATTATGACGATAACAACGATGATAATGACGATAATAACGACGACATTAACGACGATGATTATGACAAATTAACGACGATATTAACGACGATAATTATGAGGATAATAAGGACGATAACAACGATGATAATGACGATATTAACGACGATATTAACGACGATAATAACGACGATAATAACGACGATATTAACGACGATATTAACGACGATAAAAAGAAGATAATGACAATAATAACGACGATATTAACAATGATAATTATGACGATAACAACGAAGATAATGTCGATAATAACGACGACATTAACGACGATGATTATGACAAATTAACGACGATTTTAACGACGATAATTATGAGGATAATAAGGTCGATGACAACGATGGTAATGACGATAATAATGACGACATTAACGACGATGATTATGACAAAATAACGACGATATTAACGACGATAATTATGAGGATAATAAGGACGATAACAACGATGATAATGACGATATTAACGACGATATTAACGACGATAATAACGACGATAATAACGACGATATTAACGACGATATTAACGACGATAAAAAGAAGATAATGACAATAATAACGACGATATTAACAATGATAATTATGACGATAACAACGAAGATAATGACGATAATAACGACGACATTAACGACGATGATTATGACAAATTAACGACGATATTAACGACGATAATTATGAGGATAATAAGGACGATAACACCGATGATAATGACGACATAAACGACGATGATTATGACAAAATAACGACGATATTAACGACGATAATTATGAGGATAATAAGGACGATAACAACGATGATAATGACGATATTAACGACGATATTAACGACGATAATAATAATGACGATAATAACGACGATATTAACGACGATATTAACGACGATAAAAAGATGATAATGACAATAATAACGACGGTATTAACGATGATAATTATGACGATAGCAACGAAGATAATGACCATAATAACGACGACATTAATGACGATGATTATGACAAAATAACGACGATATTAACGACGATAATTATGAGGATAATAAGGACGATAACAACGATGATAATGACGATATAAACGACGGTGATTATGACAAAATAACGACGATATTAACGACGATAATTATGAGGATAATAAGGACGATGACAACGATGGTAATGACGATAATAACGACGACATTAACGACGATGAAAATCACAAAATAACGACGATATTAACGACGATAATTATGAGGATAATAAGGACGATAACAACGATGATAATGACGATATAAACGACGATGATTATGACTAAATAACGACGATATTAACGACGATAATTATGAGGATAATAAGGACGATGACAACGATGATAATGACGATATTAACGACGATATTAACGACGATAATAACGACGATAATAACGACGATATTAACGACGATATTAACGACGATAAAAAGAAGATAATGACAATAATAACGACGATATTAACAATGATAATTATGACGATAACAACGAAGATAATGACGATAATAACGACGACATTAACGACGATGATTATGACAAATTAACGACGATATTAACGACGATAATTATGAGGATAATAAGGACGATAACAACGATGATAATGACGATATAAACGACGGTGATTATGACAAAATAACGACGATATTAACGACGATAATTATGAGGATAATAAGGACGATGACAACGAAGATAATGACGATAATAACGACGACATTAACGACGATGAATATCACAAAATAACGACGATATTAACGACGATAATTATGAGGATAATAAGGACGATAACAACGATGATAATGACGATATTAACGACGATATTAACGACGATAATAACGACGATAATAACGACGATATTAACGACGATATTAACGACGATAAAAAGAAGATAATGACAATAATAACGACGATATTAACAATGATAATTATGACGATAACAACGAAGATAATGACGATAATAACGACGACATTAACGACGATGATTATGACAAATTAACGACGATATTAACGACGATAATTATGAGGATAATAAGGACGATAACAACGATGATAATGACGATATAAACGACGATGATTATGACAAAATAACGACGATATTAACGACGATAATTATGAGGATAATAAGGTCGATGACAACGATGGTAATGACGATAATAACGACGACATTAACGACGATGATTATGACAAAATAACGACGATATTAACGACGATAATTATGAGGATAATAAGGACGATAACAACGATGATAATTACGATATTAACGACGATATTAACGACGATAATAACGACGATAATAACGACAAAATTAACGACGATATTAACGACGATAAAAAGAAGATAATGACAATAATAACGACGATATTAACAATGATAATTATGACGATAACAACGAAGATAATGACGATAATAACGACGACATTAACGACGATGATTATGACAAATTAACGACGATATTAACGACGATAATTATGAGGATAATAAGGACGATAACAACGATGATAATGACGACATAAACGACGATGATTATGACAAAATAACGACGATATTAACGACGATAATTATGAGGATAATAAGGACGATAACAACGATGATAATGACGATATTAACGACGATATTAACGACGATAATAATAATGACGATAATAACGACGATATTAACGACGATATTAACGACGATAAAAAGAAGATAATGACAATAATAACGACGGTATTAACGATGATAATTATGACGATAACAACGAAGATAATGACCATAATAACGACGACATTAACGACGATGATTATGACAAAATAACGACGATATTAACGACGATAATTATGAGGATAATAAGGACGATAACAACGATGATAATGACGATATTAACGACGATATTAACGTCGATAATAACGACGATAATAACGACGATATTAACGACGATATTAACGACGATAAAAAGAAGATAATGACAATAATAACGACGATATTAACAATGATAATTATGACGATAACAACGAAGATAATGACGATAATAACGACGACATTAACGACGATGATTATGACAAATTAACGAAGATATTAACGACGATAATTATGAGGATAATAAGGACGATAACAACGATGATAATGACGATATAAACGACGATGATTATGACAAAATAACGACGATATTAACGACGATAATTATGAGGATTATAAGGACGATGACAACGATGGTAATGACGATAATAACGACGACATTAACGACGATGAATATCACAAAATAACGACGATATTAACGACGATAATTATGAGGATAATAAGGACGATAACAACGATGATAATGACGATAATAACGACGACATTTACGACGATGATTATGACAAAATAACGACGATATTAACGACGATAATTATGAGGATAATAAGGACGATAACAACGATGATAATGACGATATTAACGACGATATTAACGACGATAATAACGACGATAATAACGACGATATTAACGACGATATTAACGACGATAAAAAGAAGATAATGACAATAATAACGACGATATTAACAATGATAATTATGACGATAACAACGAAGATAATGACGATAATAACGACGACATTAACGACGATGATTATGACAAATTAACGACGATATTAACGACGATAATTATGAGGATAATAAGGACGATAACAACGATGATAATGACGATATAAACGACGATGATTATGACAAAATAACGACGATATTAACGACGATAATTATGAGGAAAATAAGGACGATGACAACGATGGAAATGACGATATAAACGACGATGATTATGACTAAATAACGACGATATTAACGACGATAATTATGAGGATAATAAGGACGATGACAACGATGATAATGACGATATAAACGACGGTGATTATGACAAAATAACGACGATATTAACGACGATAATTATGAGGATAATAAGGACGATGACAACGATGGTAATGACGATAATAACGACGACATTAACGACGATGATTATGACAAAATAACGACGATATTAACGACGATAATTATGAGGATAATAAGGACGATAACAACGATGATAATGACGATATAAACGACGATGATTATGACTAAATAACGACGATATTAACGACGATAATTATGAGGATAATAAGGACGATGACAACGATGATAATGACGATATTAACGACGATATTAACGACGATAATAACGACGATAATAACGACGATATTAACGACGATATTAACGACGATAAAAAGAAGATAATGACAATAATAACGACGATATTAACAATGATAATTATGACGATAACAACGAAGATAATGACGAAAATAACGACGACATTAACGACGATGATTATGACAAATTAACGACGATATTAACGACGATAATTATGAGGATAATAAGGACGATAACAACGATGATAATGACGATATAAACGACGGTGATTATGACAAAATAACGACGATATTAACGACGATAATTATGAGGATAATAAGGACGATGACAACGAAGATAATGACGATAATAACGACGACATTAACGACGATGAATATAACAAAATAACGACGATATTAACGACGATAATTATGAGGATAATAAGGACGATAACAACGATGATAATGACGATATTAACGACGATATTAACGACGATAATAACGACGATAATAACGACGATATTAACGACGATATTAACGACGATAAAAAGAAGATAATGACAATAATAACGACGATATTAACAATGATAATTATGACGATAACAACGAAGATAATGACGATAATAACGACGACATTAACGACGATGATTATGACAAATTAACGACGATATTAACGACGATAATTATGAGGATAATAAGGACGATAACAACGATGATAATGACGATATAAACGACGATGATTATGACAAAATAACGACGATATTAACGACGATAATTATGAGGATAATAAGGTCGATGACAACGATGGTAATGACGATAATAACGACGACATTAACGACGATGATTATGACAAAATAACGACGATATTAACGACGATAATTATGAGGATAATAAGGACGATAACAACGATGATAATTACGATATTAACGACGATATTAACGACGATAATAACGACGATAATAACGACAATATTAACGACGATATTAACGACGATAAAAAGAAGATAATGACAATAATAACGACGATATTAACAATGATAATTATGACGATAACAACGAAGATAATGACGATAATAACGACGACATTAACGACGATGATTATGACAAATTAACGACGATATTAACGACGATAATTATGAGGATAATAAGGACGATAACAACGATGATAATGACGATATAAACGACGATGATTATGACAAAATAACGACGATATTAACGACGATAATTATGAGGATTATAAGGACGATGACAACGATGGTAATGACGATAATAACGACGACATTAACGACGATGAATATCACAAAATAACGACGATATTAACGACGATAATTATGAGGATAATAAGGACGATAACAACGATGATAATGACGATAATAACGACGACATTTACGACGATGATTATGACAAAATAACGACGATATTAACGACGATAATTATGAGGATAATAAGGACGATAACAACGATGATAATGACGATATTAACGACGATATTAACGACGATAATAACGACGATAATAACGACGATATTAACGACGATATTAACGACGATAAAAAGAAGATAATGACAATAATAACGACGATATTAACAATGATAATTATGACGATAACAACGAAGATAATGACGATAATAACGACGACATTAACGACGATGATTATGACAAATTAACGACGATATTAACGACGATAATTATGAGGATAATAAGGACGATAACAACGATGATAATGACGATATAAACGACGATGATTATGACAAAATAACGACGATATTAACGACGATAATTATGAGGAAAATAAGGACGATGACAACGATGGTAATGACGATATAAACGACGATGATTATGACTAAATAACGACGATATTAACGACGATAATTATGAGGATAATAAGGACGATGACAACGATGATAATGACGATAATAACGACGACATTAACGACGATGATTATGACAAATTAACGACGATATTAACGACGATAATTATGAGGATAATAAGGACGATAACAACGATGATAATGACGATATAAACGACGATGATTATGACAAAATAACGACGATATTAACGACGATAATTATGAGGATGATAAGGTCGATGACAACGATGGTAATGACGATAATAACGACGACATTAACGACGACGATTATGACAAAATAACGACGATAATAACGACGATAATTATGAGGATAATAAGGACGATAACAACGATGATAATGACGATATTAACGACGATATTAACGACGATAATAACGACGATAATAACGACGATATTAACGACGATATTAACGACGATAAAAAGAAGATAATGACAATAATAACGACGATATTAACAATGATAATTATGACGATAACAACGAAGATAATGACGATAATAACGACGACATTAACGACGATGATTATGACAAATTAACGTCGATATTAACGACGATAATTATGAGGATAATAAGGACGATAACAACGATGATAATGACGACATAAACAACGATGATTATGACAAAATAACGACGATATGAACGACGATAATTATGAGGATAATAAGGACGATAACAACGATGATAATGACGATATTAACGACGATATTAACGACGATAATAACGACGATAATAACGACGATATTAACGACGATATTAACGACGATAAAAAGAAGATAATGACAATAATAACGACGATATTAACAATGATAATTATGACGATAACAACGAAGATAATGACGATAATAACGACGACATTAACGACGATGATTATGACAAAATAACGACGATATTAACGACGATAATTATGAGGATAATATGGACGATAACAACGATGATAATGACGATATTAACGACGATATTAACGTCGATAATAACGACGATAATAACGACGATATTAACGACGATATTAACGACGATAAAAAGAAGATAATGACAATAATAACGACGATATTAACAATGATATTTATGACGATAACAACGAAGATAATGACGATAATAACGACGACATTAACGACGATGATTATGACAAATTAACGACGATATTAACGACGATAATTATGAGGATAATAAGGACGATAACAACGATGATAATGACGATATAAACGACAATGATTATGACAAAATAACGACGATATTAACGACGATAATTATGAGGATAATAAGGACGAAGACAACGATGGTAATGACGATAATAACGACGACATTAACGACGATGAATATCACAAAATAACGACGATATTAACGACGATAATTATGAGGATAATAAGGACGATAACAACGATGATAATGACGATATTAACGACGATATTAACGACGATAATAACGACGATAATAACGACGATATTAACGACGATATTAACGACCATAAAAAAAAGATAATGACAATAATAACGACGATATTAACAATGATAATTATGACGATAACAACGAAGATAATGACGATAATAACGACGACATTAACGACGATATTAACGACGATAAAAAGAAGATAATGACAATAATAACGACGATATTAACAATGATAATTATGACGATAACAACGAAGATAATGACGATAATAACGACGACATTAACGACGATGATTATGACAAAATAACGAGGATATTAACGACGATAATAACGACGATATCAACGATGATAATAACGATATTAACGACGATATTAACGACGATAATAACGACTTAATAACGACGATATTAATGTCGATAATAACGACGATAAAAAGAAGATAATGACAATAATAACGACGATATTAACGATGATAATTATGACGATAACAACGAAGATAATGACGATAATAACGACGACATTAACGACGATGATTATGACAAATTAACGACGATATTAACGACGATAATTATGAGGATAATAAGGACGATAACAACGATGATAATGACGATATAAACGACGATGATTATGACAAAATAACGACGATATTAACGACGATAATTATGAGGATAATAAGGTCGATGACAACGATGGTAATGACGATAATAACGACGACATTAACGACGATGATTATGACAAAATAACGACGATATTAACGACGATAATTATGAGGATAATAAGGACGATAACAACGATGATAATTACGATATTAACGACGATATTAACGACGATAATAACGACGATAATAACGACAATATTAACGACGATATTAACGACGATAAAAAGAAGATAATGACAATAATAACGACGATATTAACAATGATAATTATGACGATAACAACGAAGATAATGACGATAATAACGACGACATTAACGACGATGATTATGACAAATTAACGACGATATTAACGACGATAATTATGAGGATAATAAGGACGATAACAACGATGATAATGACGACATAAACGACGATGATTATGACAAAATAACGACGATATTAACGACGATAATTTTTAGGATAATAAGGACGATAACAACGATGATAATGACGATATTAACGACGATATTAACGACGATAATAATAATGACGATAATAACGACGATATTAACGACGATATTAACGACGATAAAAAGAAGATAATGACAATAATAACGACGATATTAACAATGATAATTATGACGATAACAACGAAGATAATGACGATAATAACGACGACATTAACGACGATGATTATGACAAATTAACGACGATATTAACGACGATAATTATGAGGATAATAAGGACGATAACAACGATGATAATGACGATAATAACGACGACATTTACGACGATGATTATGACAAAATAACGACGATATTAACGACGATAATTATGAGGATAATAAGGACGATAACAACGATGATAATGACGATATTAACGACGATATTAACGACGATAATAACGACGATAATAACGACGATATTAACGACGATATTAACGACGATAAAAAGAAGATAATGACAATAATAACGACGATATTAACAATGATAATTATGACGATAACAACGAAGATAATGACGATAATAACGACGACATTAACGACGATGATTATGACAAATTAACGACGATATTAACGACGATAATTATGAGGATAATAAGGACGATAACAACGATGATAATGACGATATAAACGACGATGATTATGACAAAATAACGACGATATTAACGACGATAATTATGAGGATAATAAGGACGAAGACAACGATGGTAATGACGATAATAACGACGACATTAACGACGATGAATATCACAAAATAACGACGATATTAACGACGATAATTATGAGGATAATAAGGACGATAACAACGATGATAATGACGATATTAACGACGATATTAACGACGATAATAACGACGATAATAACGACGATATTAACGACGATATTAACGACCATAAAAAAAAGATAATGACAATAATAACGACGATATTAACAATGATAATTATGACGATAACAACGAAGATAATGACGATAATAACGACGACATTAACGACGATATTAACGACGATAAAAAGAAGATAATGACAATAATAACGACGATATTAACAATGATAATTATGACGATAACAACGAAGATAATGACGATAATAACGACGACATTAACGACGATGATTATGACAAAATAACGAGGATATTAACGACGATAATAACGACGATATCAACGATGATAATAACGATATTAACGACGATATTAACGACGATAATAACGACTTAATAACGACGATATTAATGTCGATAATAACGACGATAAAAAGAAGATAATGACAATAATAACGACGATATTAACGATGATAATTATGACGATAACAACGAAGATAATGACGATAATAACGACGACATTAACGACGATGATTATGACAAATTAACGACGATATTAACGACGATAATTATGAGGATAATAAGGACGATAACAACGATGATAATGACGATATAAACGACGATGATTATGACAAAATAACGACGATATTAACGACGATAATTATGAGGATAATAAGGTCGATGACAACGATGGTAATGACGATAATAACGACGACATTAACGACGATGATTATGACAAAATAACGACGATATTAACGACGATAATTATGAGGATAATAAGGACGATAACAACGATGATAATTACGATATTAACGACGATATTAACGACGATAATAACGACGATAATAACGACAATATTAACGACGATATTAACGACGATAAAAAGAAGATAATGACAATAATAACGACGATATTAACAATGATAATTATGACGATAACAACGAAGATAATGACGATAATAACGACGACATTAACGACGATGATTATGACAAATTAACGACGATATTAACGACGATAATTATGAGGATAATAAGGACGATAACAACGATGATAATGACGACATAAACGACGATGATTATGACAAAATAACGACGATATTAACGACGATAATTTTTAGGATAATAAGGACGATAACAACGATGATAATGACGATATTAACGACGATATTAACGACGATAATAATAATGACGATAATAACGACGATATTAACGACGATATTAACGACGATAAAAAGAAGATAATGACAATAATAACGACGATATTAACAATGATAATTATGACGATAACAACGAAGATAATGACGATAATAACGACGACATTAACGACGATGATTATGACAAATTAACGACGATATTAACGACGATAATTATGAGGATAATAAGGACGATAACAACGATGATAATGACGATAATAACGACGACATTTACGACGATGATTATGACAAAATAACGACGATATTAACGACGATAATTATGAGGATAATAAGGACGATAACAACGATGATAATGACGATATTAACGACGATATTAACGACGATAATAACGACGATAATAACGACGATATTAACGACGATATTAACGACGATAAAAAGAAGATAATGACAATAATAACGACGATATTAACAATGATAATTATGACGATAACAACGAAGATAATGACGATAATAACGACGACATTAACGACGATGATTATGACAAATTAACGACGATATTAACGACGATAATTATGAGGATAATAAGGACGATAACAACGATGATAATGACGATATAAACGACGATGATTATGACAAAATAACGACGATATTAACGACGATAATTATGAGGAAAATAAGGACGATGACAACGATGGTAATGACGATATAAACGACGATGATTATGACTAAATAACGACGATATTAACGACGATAATTATGAGGATAATAAGGACGATGACAACGATGATAATGACGATAATAACGACGACATTAACGACGATGATTATGACAAATTAACGACGATATTAACGACGATAATTATGAGGATAATAAGGACGATAACAACGATGATAATGACGATATAAACGACGATGATTATGACAAAATAACGACGATATTAACGACGATAATTATGAGGATGATAAGGTCGATGACAACGATGGTAATGACGATAATAACGACGACATTAACGACGACGATTATGACAAAATAACGACGATAATAACGACGATAATTATGAGGATAATAAGGACGATAACAACGATGATAATGACGATATAAACGACGATATTAACGACGATAATAACGACGATAATAACGACGATATTAACGACGATATTAACGACGATAAAAAGAAGATAATGACAATAATAACGACGATATTAACAATGATAATTATGACGATAACAACGAAGATAATGACGATAATAACGACGACATTAACGACGATGATTATGACAAATTAACGACGATATTAACGACGATAATTATGAGGATAATAAGGACGATAACAACGATGCTAATGACGATATAAACGACGATGATTATGACAAAATAACGACGATATTAACGACGATAATTATGAGGATAATAAGGACGATGACAACGATGGTAATGACGATAATAACGACGACATTAACGACGATGAATATCACAAAATAACGACGATATTAACGACGATAATTATGAGGATAATAAGGACGATAACAACGATGATAATGACGATATTAACGACGATATTAACGACGATAATAACGACGATAATAACGACGATATTAACGACGATATTAACGACCATAAAAAGAAGATAATGACAATAATAACGACGATATTAACAATGATAATTATGACGATAACAACGAAGATAATGACGATAATAACGACGACATTAACGACGATATTAACGACGATAAAAAGAAGATAATGACAATAATAACGACGATATTAACAATGATAATTATGACGATAACAACGAAGATAATGACGATAATAACGACGACATTAACGACGATGATTATGACAAAATAACGAGGATATTAACGACGATAATAACGACGATATCAACGATGATAATAACGATATTAACGACGATATTAACGACGATAATAACGACTTAATAACGACGATATTAATGTCGATAATAACGACGATAAAAAGAAGATAATGACAATAATAACGACGATATTAACGATGATAATTATGACGATAACAACGAAGATAATGACGATAATAACGACGACATTAACGACGATGATTGTGACAAAATAACGACGATATTAACGACGATAATTATGAGGATAATAAGGACGATAACAACGATGATAATGACGATATTAACGACGATAATAGCGACGATAACAACGATGATAATGACGATATTAACGACGATATTAACGACGATAATAACGACGATAATAACGACGATATTAACGACGATGATTATCACAAAATAACGACGATATTAACAACGTTAATTATGAGGATAATAAGGACGATAACAACGATGATAATGACGATATAAACGACGATGATTATGACAAAATAACGACGTTATTAACGACGATAATTATGAGGATAATAAGGACGATGACAACGATAATAACGACGACATTAACGACGATGAATATCACAAAATAACGACGATATTAACGACGATAATTATGAGGATAATAAGGACGATAACAACGATGATAATGACGATATTAACGACGATATTAACGACGATAATAACGACGATAATAACGACGATATTAACGACGATATTAACGACGATAAAAAGAAGATAATGACAATAATAACGACGATATTAACAATGATAATTATGACGATAACAACGAAGATAATGACGATAATAACGACGACATTAACGACGATGATTATGACAAAATAACGAGGATATTAACGACGATAATAACGACGATAACAACGATGATAATAACGATATTAACGACGATAATAACGACGATAATATCGACGATATTAACGACGATAATAACGACGATAAAAAGAAGATAATGACAATAATAACGACGGTATTAACGATGATAATTATGACGATAACAACGAAGATATTGACGATAATAACGACGACATTAACGACGATGATTATGACAAAATAACGACGATATTAACGACGATAATTACGAGGATAATAAGGTCGATAACAACGATGATAATGACGATATAAACGACGATGATTATGACTAAATAACGACGATATTAACGACGATAATTATGAGGATAATAAGGACGATGACAACGATGGTAATGACGATAATAACGACGACATTAACGACGATGATTATGACAAAATAACGACGATATTAACGACGATAATTATGAGGATAATAAGGACGATGACAACGATGATAATGACGATAATAACGACGACATTTACGACGATGATTATGACAAAATAACGACGATATTAACGACGATAATTATGAGGATAATAAGGACGATAACAACGATGATAATGACGATATTAACGACGATATTAACGACGATAATAACGACGATAATAACGACGATATTAACGACGATATTAACGACGATAAAAAGAAGATAATGACAATAATAACGACGATATTAACAATGATAATTATGACGATAACAACGAAGATAATGACGATAATAACGACGACATTAACGACGATGATTATGACAAATTAACGACGATATTAACGACGATAATTATGAGGATAATAAGGACGATAACAACGATGATAATGACGATATAAACGACGATGATTATGACAAAATAACGACGATATTAACGACGATAATTATGAGGATAATAAGGTCGATGACAACGATGGTAATGACGATAATAACGACGACATTAACGACGATGATTATGACAAAATAACGACGATATTAACGACGATAATTATGAGGATAATAAGGACGATAACAACGATGATAATGACGATATTAACGACGATATTAACGACGATAATAACGACGATAATAACGACGATATTAACGACGATATTAACGACGATAAAAAGAAGATAATGACAATAATAACGACGATATTAACAATGATAATTATGACGATAACAACGAAGATAATGACGATAATAACGACGACATTAACGACGATGATTATGACAAAATAACGACGATATTAACGACGATAATTATGAGGATAATAAGGACGATAACAACGATTATAATGACGATATTAACGACGATATTAACGACGATAATAACGACGATATTAACGACGATATTAACGACGATAAAAAGAAGATAATGACAATAATAACGACGATATTAACAATGATAATTATGACGATAACAACGAAGATAATGACGATAATAACGACGACATTAACTACGATGATTATGACAAATTAACGACGATATTAACGACGATAATTATGAGGATAATAAGGACGAAAACAACGATGATAATGACGATATAAACGACGATGATTCTGACAAAATAACGACGATATTAACGACGATAATTATGAGGATAATAAGGACGATGACAACGATGATAATGACAATAATAACGACGACATTAACGACGATGATTATGACAAAATAACGACGATATTAACGACGATAATTATGAGGATAATAAGGACGATAACAACGATGATAATGACGATATTAACGACGATATTAACGACGATGATTATGACAAAATAACGACGATATTAACGACGATAATTATGAGGATAATAAGGACGATAACAACGATGATAATGACGATATTAACGACGATATTAACGACGATAATAACGACGATAATAACGACGATATTAACGACGATATTAACGACGATAAAAAGAAGATAATGACAATAATAACGACGATATTAACAATGATAATTATGACGATAACAACGAAGATAATGACGATAATAACGACGACATTAACGACGATGATTATGACAAAATAACGACGATATTAACGACGATAATTATGAGGATAATAAGGACGATAACAACGAAGATAATGACGATAATAACGACGACATTAACTACGATGATTATGACAAATTAACGACGATATTAACGACGATAATTATGAGGATAATAAGGACGAAAACAACGATGATAATGACGATATAAACGACGATGATTCTGACAAAATAACGACGATATTAACGACGATAATTATGAGGATAATAAGGACGATGACAACGATGATAATGACAATAATAACGACGACATTAACGACGATGATTATGACAAAATAACGACGATATTAACGACGATAATTATGAGGATAATAAGGACGATAACAACGATGATAATGACGATATTAACGACGATATTAACGACGATAATAACGACGATAATAACGACGATATTAACGACGATATTAACGACGATAAAAAGAAGATAATGACAATAATAACGACGATATTAACAAAGATAATTATGAGGATAATAAGGACGATAACAACGATGATAATGACGACATAAACGACGATGATTATGACAAAATAACGACGATATTAACGACGATAATTATGAGGATAATAAGGACGATAACAACGATGATAATGACGATATTAACGACGATAATAACGACGATATTAACGACGATATTGACGACGATAATAAGAAGATAATGACAATAATAACGACGGTATTAACGATGATAATTATGACGATAACAACGAAGATAATGACCATAATAACGCCGACATTAACGACGATGATTATGACAAAATAACGACGATATTAACGACGATAATTATGAGGATAATAAGGACGATAACAACGATGATAATGACGATATTAACGACGATATTAACGACGATAATAACGACGATAATAACGACGATATTAACGACGATATTAACGACGATAAAAAGAAGATAATGACAATAATAACGACGATATTAACAATGATAATTATGACGATAACAACGAAGATAATGACGATAATAACGACGACATTAACTACGATGATTATGACAAATTAACGACGATATTAACGACGATAATTATGAGGATAATAAGGACGAAAACAACGATGATAATGACGATATAAACGACGATGATTCTGACAAAATAACGACGATATTAACGACGATAATTATGAGGATAATAAGGACGATGACAACGATGATAATGACAATAATAACGACGACATTAACGACGATGATTATGACAAAATAACGACGATATTAACGACGATAATTATGAGGATAATAAGGACGATAACAACTATGATAATGACGATATTAACGACGATATTAAAGTCGATAATAACGACGATAATAACGACGATATTAACGACGATATTAACGACGATAAAAAGAAGATAATGACAATAATAACGACGATATTAACAATGATAATTATGACGATAACATCGAAGATAATGACGATAATAACGACGACATTAACGACGATGATTATGACAAATTAACGACGATATTAACGACGATAATTATGAGGATAATAAGGACGATAACAACGATGATAATGACGATATAAACGACGATGATTATGACAAAATAACGACGATATTAACGACGATAATTATGAGGATAATAAGGACGATGACAACGATGGTAATGCGATAATAACGACGACATTAACGACGATGATTATCACAAAATAACGACGATATTAACGACGATAATTATGAGGATAATAAGGACGATAACAACGATGATAATGACGATATTAACGACGATATTAACGACGATAATAACGACGATAATAACGACGATATTAACGACGATATTAACGACGATAAAAAGAAGATAATGACAATAATAACGACGATATTAACAATGATAATTATGACGATAACAACGAAGATAATGACGATAATAACGACGACATTAACGACGATGATTATGACAAATTAACGACGATATTAACGACGATAATTATGAGGATAATAAGGACGATAACAACGATGATAATGACGATATAAACGACGGTGATTATGACAAAATAACGACGATATTAACGACGATAATTATGAGGATAATAAGGACGATGACAACGATGGTAATGACGATAATAACGACGACATTAACGACAATGAATATCACAAAATAACGACGATTTTAACGACGATAATTATGAGGATAATAAGGACGATAACAACGATGATAATGACGATATTAACGACGATATTAACGACGATAATAACGACGATATTAACGACGATAAAAAGAAGATAATGACAATAATAACGACGATATTAACAATGATAATTATGACGATAACAACGAAGATAATGACGATAATAACGACGACATTAACGACGATGATTATGACAAATTAACGACGATATTAACGACGATAATTATGAGGATAATAAGGACGATAACAACGATGATAATGACGATATAAACGACGATGATTATGACAAATTAACGACGAAATTAACGACGATAATTATGAGGATAATAAGGACGATAACAACGATGATAATGACGATAAAAACGACGATGATTATTACAAAATAACGACGATATTAACGACGATAATTACGAGGATAATAAGGACGATGACAACGATGGTAATGACGATAATAACGACGACATTAACGACGATGAATATCACAAAATAACGACGATATTAACGACGATAATTATGAGGATAATAAGGACGATAACAACGATGATAATGACGATATAAACGACGATGATAATGACAAAATTACGTCGATATTAACGACGATAATTATGAGGATAATAACGACGACATTGACGACGATAATTTTGACGATAATAACTATGATAATGACGATATTAACGCCGATAACAACGATGACAATGACAATAATAACGACGATTTTAACGACGATAATAACGACGATAATAACGACGATAATATCGACGATAATAACGACGATAATATCGACGATAATAACGACGATAATAACGACGATAATAGCGATGATATTGACGTTGATTATAACGCCGATAATAACGTTATATCGAAGATAATAACGACGATAATAACGACGATAACAACGATGATAATGACGAAATAACGACGATATTAACGACGATAATTATGAGGATAATAACGCAGATAACATCGATGAAAATGACGATATTAACGACGATAATTATGAGGATAATAACGACGATAACAACGATGATAACAACTATAATAACGACGATATTAAAGACGATAATAGCGACGATAATAACGACGATAATATCGACGATAATAACGACGAAATAACGACGATGACAACGATGATAATAACGATAATAACGACGACATTGACGACAATAATTTTGACGATAATAACTATGATAATGACGATATTAACGACGATAACAACGATGATAATGACAATAATATCTACGATTTTAACGACGATAATAACGACGATAATAACGACGATAATATCGACGATAATAACGACCATAATATCGACGATAATAACGACGATAATAACGACGATAATAGCGATGATATTAACGTTGATTATAACGCCGATAATAACGACGATAACAACGATGATAATGACGAAATAACGACGATATTAACGACGATAATTATGAGGATAATAACGAAGATAACAACGATGAAAATGACGATAATAACGACGATATTAACGACGATAATTATGAGGATAATAACGACGATAACAACGATGATAACAACTATAATAACGACGATATTAAAAACGATAATGGCGACGTTAATAACGACGATAATATCGACGATAATAACGACGAAATAACGACGATGACAACGATGATAATAACGACGACATTGACGACGATAATTTTGACGATAATAACTATGATAATGACGATATTAACGACGATAACAACGATGATAATGTCAATAATATCTACGATTTTAACGACGATAATAACGACGATAATAACGACGATAATATCGACGATAATAACGACTATAATATCGACGATAATAACGACGATAATAACGACGTTAATAGCGATGATATTGACGTTGATTATAACGCCGATAATAACGTTATATCGAAGATAATAACGACGATAATAACGACGATAACAACGATGATAATGACGAAATAACGACGATATTAACGACGATAATTATGAGGATAATAACGCAGATAACATCGATGAAAATGACGATATTAACGACGATAATTATGAGGATAATAACGACGATAACAACGATGATAACAACTATAATAACGACGATATTAAAGACTATAATGGCGACGATAATAACGACGATAATATCGACGATAATAACGACGAAATAACGACGATGACAACGATGATAATAACGATAATAACGACGACATTGACGACAATAATTTTGACGATAATAACTATGATAATGACGATATTAACGACGATAACAACGATGATAATGACAATAATATCTACGATTTTAACGACGATAATAACGACGATAATAACGACGATAATATCGACGATAATAACGACGATATTATCGACGATAATAACGACGATAATAACGACGATAATAGCGATGATATTAACGTTGATTATAACGCCGATAATAACGTTATATCGAAGATAATAACGACGATAATAACGACGATAACAACGATGATAATGACGAAATAACGACGATATTAACGACGATAATTATGAGGATAATAACGCAGATAACATCGATGAAAATGACGATATTAACGACGATAATTATGAGGATAATGACGACGATAACAACGATGATAACAACTATAATAACGACGATATTAAAGACGATAATGGCGACGATAATAACGACGATAATATCGACGATAATAACGACGAAATAACGACGATGTCAACGATGATAATAACGATAATAACGACGACATTGACGACGATAATTTTGACGATAATAACTATGATAATGACGATATTAACGACGATAACAACGATGATAATGACAATAATATCTACGATTTTAACGACGATAATAACGACGATAATAACGACGATAATATCGACGATAATAACGACGATAATATCGATGATAATAACGACGATAATAACGACGATAATAGCGATGATATTAACGTTGATTATAACGCCGATAATAACGTTATATCGAAGATAATAACGACGATAATAACGACGATAACAACGATGATAATGACGAAATAACGACGATATTAACGACGATAATTATGAGGATAATAACGAAGATAACAACGATGAAAATGACGTTAATAACGACGATAATATCGACGATAATAATGACGATAATAACAACGATAACAACGATGATAATGACAAAATAACGTCGATATTAACGACGATAATTATGATGATAATAGCGACGACATTGACGACGATAATTTTGACGATAATAACTATGATAATGACGATATTAACGACGATAACAACGATGATAATGACAATAATATCTACGATTTTAACGACGATAATAACGACGATAATAACAACGATAATATCGACGATAATAACGACGATAATATCGACGATAATAACGACGATAATAACGACGATAATAACGATGGTATCTACGTTGATTATAACGCCGATAATAACGTTATATCGAAGATAATAACGACGATAATAACGACGATAACAACGATGATAATGACGAAATAACGACGATATTAACGACGATAATTATGAGGATAATAACGAAGATAACAACGATAAAAATGACGATAATAACGACGATAATATCGACGATAATAATGACGATAATAACAACGTTAACAACGATGATAATGACAAAATAACGTCGATATTAACAACGATAATTATGAGGATAATAACGACGACATTGACGACGATAATTTTGACGATAATAACTATGATTATAACGATATTAACGACGATATCAACGATGATATTGACAAAATATCGACGATATTAACGACGATAATTATGAGGATAATAACCTTTATAAGAACGATGATAATGACGATAATAACGACGATATAAACAACGAAAATTATGAGGATAATAACAACGATAATATCGACGATAATAACGACGATAATATCGACGATAATAATGACGATAATAACAACGATAACAACGATGATAATGACAAAATGACGTCGATATTAACGACGATAATTATGAGGATAATAACGACGACATTGACGACGATAATTTTGACGATAATAACTATGATAATGACGATATTAACGCCGATAACAACGATGATAATGACAATAATAACGACGATTTTAACGACGATAATAACGACGATAATAACGACGATAATATCGACGATAATAACGACGATAATATCGACGATAATAACGACGATAATAACGACTAAATAGCGATGATATTAACGTTGATTATAACGCCGATAATAACGTTATATCGAAGATAATAACGACGATAATAACGACGATAACAACGATGATAATGACGAAATAACGACGATATTAACGACGATAATTATGAGGATAATAACGAAGATAACAACGATGAAAATGACGATAATAACGACGATAATATCGACGATAATAATGACGATAATAACAACGATAACAACGATGATAATGACAAAATAACGTCGATATTAACAACGATAATTATGAGAATAATAACGACGACATTGACGACGATAATTTTGACGATAATAACTATGATAATGACGATATTAACGACGATAACAACGATGATAATGACAATAATATCTACGATTTTAACGACGATAATAACGATGATAATAACGACGATAATATCGACGATAATAACGACGATAATATCGACGATAATAACGACGATAATAACGACGATAATAGCGATGATATTAACGTTGATTATAACGCCGATAATAACGTTATATCGAAGATAATAACGACGACAACAACGATGATAATGACGAAATAACGACGATATTAACGACGATAATTATGAGGATAATAACGAAGATAACAACGATGAAAATGACGATAATAACGACGATAATATCGACGATAATAATGACGATAATAGCAACGATGATAATGACAAAATTACGTCGATATTAACGACGATAATTCTGAGGATAATAACGACGACATTGACGACGATAATTTTGACGATAATAACTATGATAATGAAGATATTAACGCCGATAACAACGATGATAATGACAATAATAACGACAATTTTAACGACGATAATAACGACGATAATAACGACGATAATATCGACGATAATAACGACGATAATATCGACGATAATAACGACGATAATAACGACGATAATAGCGATGATATTAACGTTGATTATAACGCCGATAATAACGTTATATCGAAGATAATAACGACGATAATAACGACGATAACAACGATGATAATGACGAAATAACGGCGATATTAACGACGATAATTATGAGGATAATAACGCAGATAACATCGATGAAAATGACGATAATAACGACGATATTAACGACGATAATTATGAGGATAATAACGACGATAACAACGATGATAACAACTATAATAACGACGATATTAAAGACGATAATGGCGACGATAATAACGACGATAATATCGACGATAATAACGACGAAATAACGACGATGACAACGATGATAATAACGATAATAACGACGACATTGACGACGATAATTTTGACGATAATAACTATGATAATGACGATATTAACGACGATAACAACGATGATAATGACAATAATATCTACGATTTTAACGACGATAATAACGACGATAATAACGACGATAATATCGACGATAATAACGACGATAATATCGACGATAATAACGACGATAATAACGACGATAATAGCGATGATATTAACGTTGATTATAACGCCGATAATAACGTTATATCGAAGATAATAACGACGATAATAACGACGATAACAACGAGGATAATGACGAAATAACGACGATATTAACGACGATAATTATGAGGATAATAACGAAGATAACAACGACGAAAATGACGATAATAACGACGATAATATCGACGATAATAATGACGATAATAACAACGATAACAACGATGATAATGACGAAATAACGACGATATTAACGACGATAATTATGAGGATAATAACGCAGATAACATCGATGAAAATGACGATATTAACGACGATAATTATGAGGATAATGACGACGATAACAACGATGATAACAACTGTAATAACGACGATATTAAAGACGATAATGGCGACGATAATAACGACGATAATATCGACGATAATAACGACGAAATAACGACGATGTCAACGATGATAATAACGAAAATAACGACGACATTGACGACGATAATTTTGACGATAATAACTATGATAATGACGATATTAACGACGATAACAACGATGATAATGACAATAATATCTACGATTTTAACGACGATAATAACGACGATAATAACGACGATAATATAGACGATAATAACGACGATAATATCGACGATAATAACGACGATAATAACGACGATAATAGCGATGATATTAACGTTGATTATAACGCCGATAATAACGTTATATCGAAGATAATAACGACGATAATAACGACGATAACAACGATGATAATGACGAAATAACGACGATATTAACGACGATAATTATGAGGACAATAACGAAGATAACAACGATGAAAATGACGATAATAACGACGATAATATCGACGATAATAATGACGATAATAACAACGATAACAACGATGATAATGACAAAATAACGTCGATATTAACGACGATAATTATGATGATAATAGCGACGACATTGACGACGATAATTTTGACGATAATAACTATGATAATGACGATATTAACGACGATAACAACGATGATAATGACAATAATATCTACGATTTTAACGACGATAATAACGACGATAATAACGACGATAATATCGACGATAATAACGACGATAATATCGACGATAATTTTGACGATAATAACTATGATAATGACGATATTAACGACGATAACAACGATGATAATGACAATAATATCTACGATTTTAACGACGATAATAACGACGATAATAACGACGATAATATCGACGATAATAACGACGATAATATCGACGATAATAACGACGATAATAACGACGATAATAGCGATGATATTAACGTTGATTATAACGCCGATAATAACGTTATATCGAAGATAATAACGACGATAATAACGACGATAACAACGATGATAATGACGAAATAACGACGATATTAACGACGATAATTATGAGGATAATAACGAAGATAACAACGATGAAAATGACGATAATAACGACGATAATATCGACGATAATAATGACGATAATAACAACGATAACAACGATGATAATGACGAAATAACGACGATATTAACGACGATAATTATGAGGATAATAACGCAGATAACATCGATGAAAATGACGATATTAACGACGATAATTATGAGGATAATGACGACGATAACAACGATGATAACAACTGTAATAACGACGATATTAAAGACGATAATGGCGACGATAATAACGACGATAATATCGACGATAATAACGACGAAATAACGACGATGTCAATGATGATAATAACGATAATAACGACGACATTGACGACGATAATTTTGACGATAATAACTATGATAATGACGATATTAACGACGATAACAACGATGATAATGACAATAATATCTACGATTTTAACGACGATAATAACGACGATAATAACGACGATAATATCGACGATAATAACGACGATAATATCGACGATAATAACGACGATAATAACGACGATAATAGCGATGATATTAACGTTGATTATAACGCCGATAATAACGTTATATCGAAGATAATAACGACGATAATAACGACGATAACAACGATGATAATGACGAAATAACGACGATATTAACGACGATAATTATGAGGATAATAACGAAGATAACAACGATGAAAATGACGATAATAACGACGATAATATCGACGATAATAATGACGATAATAACAACGATAACAACGATGATAATGACAAAATAACGTCGATATTAACGACGATAATTATGATGATAATAGCGACGACATTGACGACGATAATTTTGACGATAATAACTATGATAATGACGATATTAACGACGATAACAACGATGATAATGACAATAATATCTACGATTTTAACGACGATAATAACGACGATAATAACGACGATAATAACGACGATAATATCGACGATAATAACGACGATAATATCGACGATAATAATGACGATAATAACAACGATAACAACGATGATAATGACAAAATAACGTCGATATTAACAACGATAATTATGAGGATAATAACGACGACATTGACGACGATAATTTTGACGATAATAACTATGATTATAACGATATTAACGACGATATCAACGATGATATTGACAAAATAACGACGATATTAACGACGATAATTATGAGGAAAATAACCTTTATAAGAACGATGATAATGACGATAATAACGACGATATAAACAACGATAATTATGAGGATAATAACAACGATAATATCGACGATAATAACGACGATAATGTCGACGATAATAATGACGATAATAACAACGATAACAACGATGATAATGACAAAATTACATCGATATTAACGACGATAATTATGAGGATAATAACGACGACATTGACGACGATAATTTTGACGATAATAACTATGATAATGACGATATTAACGCCGATAACAACGATGATAATGACAATAATAACGACGATTTTAACGACGATAATAACGACGATAATAACGACGATAATATCGACGATAATAACGACGATAATATCGACGATAATAACGACGATAATAACGACGATAATAGCGATGATATTAACGTTGATTATAACGCCGATAATAACGTTATATCGAAGATAATAACGACGATAATAACGACGATAACAACGATGATAATGACGAAATAACGACGATATTAACGACGATAATTATGAGGATAATAACGAAGATAACAACGATGAAAATGACGATAATAACGACGATAATATCGACGATAATAATGACGATAATAACAACGATAACAACGATGATAATGACGAAATAACGACGATATTAACGACGATAATTATGAGGATAATAACGCAGATAACATCGATGAAAATGACGATATTAACGACGATAATTATGAGGATAATGACGACGATAACAACGATGATAACAACTATAATAACGACGATATTAAAGACGATAATGGCGACGATAATAACGACGATAATATCGACGATAATAACGACGAAATAACGACGATGTCAACGATGAAAATAACGATAATAACGACGACATTGACGACGATAATTTTGACGATAATAACTATGATAATGACGATATTAACGACGATAACAACGATGATAATGACAATAATATCTACGATTTTAACGACGATAATAACGACGATAATAACGACGTTAATATCGACGATAATAACGACGATAATATCGACGATAATAACGACGATAATAACGACGATAATAGCGATGATATTAACGTTGATTATAACGCCGATAATAACGTTATATCGAAGATAATAACGACGATAATAACGACGATAACAACGATGATAATGACGAAATAACAACGATATTAACGACAATAATTATGAGGATAATAACGAAGATAACAACGATGAAAATGACGATAATAACGACGATAATATCGACGATAATAATGACGATAATAACAACGATAACAACGATGATAATGACAAAATAACGTCGATATTAACGACGATAATTATGATGATAATAGCGACGACATTGACGACGATAATTTTGACGATAATAACTATGATAATGACGATATTAACGACGATAACAACGATGATAATGACAATAATATCTACGATTTTAACGACGATAATAACGACGATAATAACGACGATAATATCGACGATAATAACGACGATAATATCGACGATAATAACGACGATAATAACGACGATAATAGCGATGATATTGACGTTGATTATAACGCCGATAATAACGTTATATCGAAGATAATAACGACGATAATAACGACGATAACAACGATGATAATGACGAAATAACGACGATATTAACGACGATAATTATTAGGATAATAACGAAGATAACAACGATAAAAATGACGATAATAACGACGATAATATCGACGATAATAATGACGATAATAACAACGATAACAACGATGATAATGACAAAATAACGTCGATATTAACAACGATAATTATGAGGATAATAACGACGACATTGACGACGATAATTTTGACGATAATAACTATGATTATAACGATATTAACGACGATATCAACGATGATATTGACAAAATAACGACGATATAAACAACGATAATTATGAGGATAATAACAACGATAATATCGACGATAATAATGACGATAATATCGACGATAATAATGACGATAATAACAACGATAACAACGATGATAATGATAAAATTACATCGATATTAACGACGATAATTCTGAGGATAATAACGACGACATTGACGACGATAATTTTGACGATAATAACTATGATAATGAAGATATTAACGCCGATAACAACGATGATAATGACAATAATAACGACAATTTTAACGACGATAATAACGACGATAATAACGACGATAATATCGACGATAATAACGACGATAATATCGACGATAATAACGACGATAATAACGACGATAATAGCGATGATATTAACGTTGATTATAACGCCGATAATAACGTTATATCGAAGATAATAACGACGATAATAACGACGATAACAACGATGATAATGACGAAATAACGACGATATTAACGACGATAATTATGAGGATAATAACGCAGATAACATCGATGAAAATGACGATAATAACGACGATATTAACGACGATAATTATGAGGATAATAACGAAGATAACAACGATGAAAATGACGATAATAACGCCGATAATATCGACGATAATAATGACGATAATAGCAACGATGATAATGACAAAATTACGTCGATATTAACGACGATAATTCTGAGGATAATAACGACGACATTGACGACGATAATTTTGACGATAATAACTATGATAATGAAGATATTAACGCCGATAACAACGATGATAATGACAATAATAACGACAATTTTAACGACGATAATAACGACGATAATAACGACGATAATATCGACGATAATAACGACGATAATATCGACGATAATAACGACGATAATAACGACGATAATAGCGATGATATTAACGTTGATTATAACGCCGATAATAACGTTATATCGAAGATAATAACGACGATAATAACGACGATAACAACGATGATAATGACGAAATAACGGCGATATTAACGACGATAATTATGAGGATAATAACGCAGATAACATCGATGAAAATGACGATAATAACGACGATATTAACGACGATAATTATGAGGATAATAACGACGATAACAACGATGATAACAACTATAATAACGACGATATTAAAGACGATAATGGCGACGATAATAACGACGATAATATCGACGATAATAATGACGATAATAACAACGATAACAACGATGATAATGACAAAATAACGTCGATATTAACGACGATAATTATGAGGATAATAGCGACGACATTGACGACGATAATTTTGACGATAATAACTATGATAATGACGATATTAACGACGATAACAACGATGATAATGACAATAATATCTACGATTTTAACGACGATAATAACGACGATAATAACGACGATAATATCGACGATAATAACGACGATAATATCGACGATAATAACGACGATAATAACGACGATAATAGCGATGATATTAACGTTGATTATAACGCCGATAATAACGTTATATCGAAGATAATAACGACGATAACAACGATGATTATGACGAAATAACGACGATATTAACGACGATAATTATGAGGATAATAACGAAGATAACAACGATGAAAATGACGATAATAACGACGATAATATCGACGATAATAATGACGATAATAACAACGATGATAATGACAAAATTACGTCGATATTAACGACGATAATTCTGAGGATAATAACGACGACATTGACGACGATAATTTTGACGATAATAACTATGATAATGAAGATATTAACGCCGATAACAACGATGATAATGACAATAATAACGACAATTTTAACGACGATAATAACGACGATAATAACGACGATAATATCGACGATAATAACGACGATAATATCGACGATAATAACGACGATAATAACGACGATAATAGCGATGATATTAACGTTGATTATAACGCCGATAATAACGTTATATCGAAGATAATAACGACGATAATAACGACGATAACAACGATGATAATGACGAAATAACGACGATATTAACGACGATAATTATGAGGATAATAACGCAGATAACATCGATGAAAATGACGATAATAACGACGATATTAACGACGATAATTATGAGGATAATAACGACGATAACAACGATGATAATGACAAAATAACGTCGATATGAACGACGATAATTATGAGGATAATAGCGACGACATTGACGACGATAATTTTGACGATATTAACTATGATAATGACGATATTAACGACGATAACAACGATGATAATGACAATAATATCTACGATTTTAACGACGATAATAACGACGATAATAACGACGATAATATCGACGATAATAACGACGATAATATCGACGATAATAACGACGATAATAACGACGATAATAGCGATGATATTAACGTTGATTATAACGCCGATAATAACGTTATATCGAAGATAATAACGACGATAACAACGATGATTATGACGAAATAACGACGATATTAACGACGATAATTATGAGGATAATAACGAAGATAACAACGATGAAAATGACGATAATAACGACGATAATATCGACGATAATAATGACGATAATAACAACGATAACAACGATGATAATGACAAAATTACGTCGATATTAACGACGATAATTCTGAGGATAATAACGACGACATTGACGACGATAATTTTGACGATAATAACTATGATAATGAAGATATTAACGCCGATAACAACGATGATAATGACAATAATAACGACGATTTTAACGACGATAATAACGACGATAATAACGACGATAATATCGACGATAATAACGACGATAATATCGACGATAATAACGACGATAATAACGACGATAATAGCGATGATATTAACGTTGATTATAACGCCGATAATAACGTTATATCGAAGATAATAACGACGATAATAACGACGATAACAACGATGATAATGACGAAATAACGACGATATTAACGACGATAATTATGAGGATAATAACGAAGATAACAACGATGAAAATGACGATAATAAGGACGATAATATCGACGATATTAATGACGATAATAACATCGATAACAACGATGATAATGACAAAATAACGTCGATATTAACAACGATAATTATGAGGATAATAACGACGACATTGACGACGATAATTTTGACGATAATAACTATGATAATGACGATATTAACGACGATAACAACGATGATAATGACAATAATATCTACGATTTTAACGACGATAATAACGACGATAATAACAACGATAATATCGACGATAATAAGGACGATAATATCGACGATAATAACGACGATAATAACGACGATAATAGCGATGATATTAACGTTGATTATAACGCCGATAATAACGTTATATCGAAGATAATAACGACGATAATAACGACGATAACAACGATGATAATGACGAAATAACGACGATATTAACGACGATAATTATGAGGATAATAACGAAGATAACAACGATGAAAATGACGATAATAACGACGATAATATCGACGATAATAATGACGATAATAACAACGATAACAACGATGATAATGACAAAATTACGTCGATATTAACGACTATAATTATGAGGATAATAACGACGACATTGACGACGATAATTTTGACGATAATAACTATGATAATGACGATATTAACGCCGATAACAACGATGATAATGACAATAATAACGACGATTTTAACGACGATAATAACGACGATAATAACGACGATAATATCGACGATAATAACGACGATAATATCGACGATAATAACGACGATAATAACGACGATAATAGCGATGATATTGACGTTGATTATAACGCCGATAATAACGTTATATCGAAGATAATAACGACGATAATAACGACGATAACAACGATGATAATGACGAAATAACGACGTTATTAACGACGATAATTATGAGGATAATAACGAAGATAACAACGATGAAAATGACGATAATAACGACGATAATATCGACGATAATAATGACGATAATAACAACGATAACAACGATGATAATGACAAAATTACGTCGATATTAACGACGATAATTCTGAGGATAATAACGACGACATTGACGACGATAATTTTGACGATAATAACTATGATAATGAAGATATTAACGCCGATAACAACGATGATAATGACAATAATAACGACGATTTTAACGACGATAATAACGACGATAATAACGACGATAATATCGACGATAATAACGACGATAATATCGACGATAATAACGACGATAATAACGACGATAATAGCGATGATATTAACGTTGATTATAACGCCGATAATAACATTATATCGAAGATAATAACGACGATAATAACGACGATAACAACGATGATAATGACGAAATAACGACGATATTAACGACGATAATTATGAGGATAATAACGAAGATAACAACGATGAAAATGACGATAATAACGACGATAATATCGACGATATTAATGACGATAATAACAACGATAACAACGATGATAATGACAAAATAACGTCGATATTAACAACGATAATTATGAGGATAATAACGACGACATTGACGACGATAATTTTGACGATAATAACTATGATAATGACGATATTAACGACGATAACAACGATGATAATGACAATAATATCTACGATTTTAACGACGATAATAACGACGATAATAACAACGATAATATCGACGATAATAAGGACGATAATATCGACGATAATAACGACGATAATAACGACGATAATAGCGATGATATTAACGTTGATTATAACGCCGATAATAACGTTATATCGAAGATAATAACGACGATAATAACGACGATAACAACGATGATAATGACGAAATAACGACGATATTAACGACGATAATTATGAGGATAATAACGAAGATAACAACGATGAAAATGACGATAATAACGACGATAATATCGACGATAATAATGACGATAATAACAACGATAACAACGATGATAATGACAAAATTACGTCGATATTAACGACGATAATTATGAAAATAATAACGACGACATTGACGACGATAATTTTGACGATATAACTATGATAATGACGATATTAACGCCGATAACAACGATGATAATGACAATAATAACGACGATTTTAACGACGATAATAACGACGATAATAACGACGATAATATCGACGATAATAACGACGATAATATCGACGATAATAACGACGATAATAACGACGATAATAGCGATGATATTGACGTTGATTATAACGCCGATAATAACGTTATATCGAAGATAATAACGACGATAATAACGACGATAACAACGATGATAATGACGAAATAACGACGTTATTAACGACGATAATTATGAGGATAATAACGAAGATAACAACGATGAAAATGACGATAATAACGACGATAATAATGACGATAATAACAACGATAACAACGATGATAATGACAAAATTACGTCGATATTAACGACGATAATTCTGAGGATAATAACGACGACATTGACGACGATAATTTTGACGATAATAACTATGATAATGAAGATATTAACGCCGATAACAACGATTATAATGACAATAATAACGACGATTTTAACGACGATAATAACGACGATAATAACGACGATAATATCGACGATAATAACGACGATAATATCGACGATAATTACGACGATAATAACGACGATAATAGCGATGATATTAACGTTGATTATAACGCCGATAATAACGTTATATCGAAGATAATAACGACGATAATAACGACGATAACAACGATGATAATGACGAAATAACGACGATATTAACGACGATAATTATGAGGATAATAACGAAGATAACAACGATGAAAATGACGATAATAAGGACGATAATATCGACGATATTAATGACGATAATAACATCGATAACAACGATGATAATGACAAAATAACGTCGATATTAACAACGATAATTATGAGGATAATAACGACGACATTGACGACGATAATTTTGACGATAATAACTATGATAATGACGATATTAACGACGATAACAACGATGATAATGACAATAATATCTACGATTTTAACGACGATAATAACGACGATAATAACAACGATAATATCGACGATAATAAGGACGATAATATCGACGATAATAACGACGATAATAACGACGATAATAGCGATGATATTAACGTTGATTATAACGCCGATAATAACGTTATATCGAAGATAATAACGACGATAATAACGACGATAACAACGATGATAATGACGAAATAACGACGATATTAACGACGATAATTATGAGGATAATAACGAAGATAACAACGATGAAAATGACGATAATAACGACGATAATATCGACGATAATAATGACGATAATAACAACGATAACAACGATGATAATGACAAAATTACGTCGATATTAACGACTATAATTATGAGGATAATAACGACGACATTGACGACGATAATTTTGACGATAATAACTATGATAATGACGATATTAACGCCGATAACAACGATGATAATGACAATAATAACGACGATTTTAACGACGATAATAACGACGATAATAACGACGATAATATCGACGATAATAACGACGATAATATCGACGATAATAACGACGATAATAACGACGATAATAGCGATGATATTGACGTTGATTATAACGCCGATAATAACGTTATATCGAAGATAATAACGACGATAATAACGACGATAACAACGATGATAATGACGAAATAACGACGTTATTAACGACGATAATTATGAGGATAATAACGAAGATAACAACGATGAAAATGACGATAATAACGACGATAATATCGACGATAATAATGACGATAATAACAACGATAACAACGATGATAATGACAAAATTACGTCGATATTAACGACGATAATTCTGAGGATAATAACGACGACATTGACGACGATAATTTTGACGATAATAACTATGATAATGAAGATATTAACGCCGATAACAACGATGATAATGACAATAATAACGACGATTTTAACGACGATAATAACGACGATAATAACGACGATAATATCGACGATAATAACGACGATAATATCGACGATAATAACGACGATAATAACGACGATAATAGCGATGATATTAACGTTGATTATAACGCCGATAATAACATTATATCGAAGATAATAACGACGATAATAACGACGATAACAACGATGATAATGACGAAATAACGACGATATTAACGACGATAATTATGAGGATAATAACGAAGATAACAACGATGAAAATGACGATAATAACGACGATAATATCGACGATATTAATGACGATAATAACAACGATAACAACGATGATAATGACAAAATAACGTCGATATTAACAACGATAATTATGAGGATAATAACGACGACATTGACGACGATAATTTTGACGATAATAACTATGATAATGACGATATTAACGACGATAACAACGATGATAATGACAATAATATCTACGATTTTAACGACGATAATAACGACGATAATAACAACGATAATATCGACGATAATAAGGACGATAATATCGACGATAATAACGACGATAATAACGACGATAATAGCGATGATATTAACGTTGATTATAACGCCGATAATAACGTTATATCGAAGATAATAACGACGATAATAACGACGATAACAACGATGATAATGACGAAATAACGACGATATTAACGACGATAATTATGAGGATAATAACGAAGATAACAACGATGAAAATGACGATAATAACGACGATAATATCGACGATAATAATGACGATAATAACAACGATAACAACGATGATAATGACAAAATTACGTCGATATTAACGACGATAATTATGAAAATAATAACGACGACATTGACGACGATAATTTTGACGATATAACTATGATAATGACGATATTAACGCCGATAACAACGATGATAATGACAATAATAACGACGATTTTAACGACGATAATAACGACGATAATAACGACGATAATATCGACGATAATAACGACGATAATATCGACGATAATAACGACGATAATAACGACGATAATAGCGATGATATTGACGTTGATTATAACGCCGATAATAACGTTATATCGAAGATAATAACGACGATAATAACGACGATAACAACGATGATAATGACGAAATAACGACGTTATTAACGACGATAATTATGAGGATAATAACGAAGATAACAACGATGAAAATGACGATAATAACGACGATAATATCGACGATAATAATGACGATAATAACAACGATAACAACGATGATAATGACAAAATTACGTCGATATTAACGACGATAATTCTGAGGATAATAACGACGACATTGACGACGATAATTTTGACGATAATAACTATGATAATGAAGATATTAACGCCGATAACAACGATGATAATGACAATAATAACGACGATTTTAACGACGATAATAACGACGATAATAACGACGATAATATCGACGATAATAACGACGATAATATCGACGATAATTACGACGATAATAACGACGATAATAGCGATGATATTAACGTTGATTATAACGCCGATAATAACGTTATATCGAAGATAATAACGACGATAATAACGACGATAACAACGATGATAATGACGAAATAACGACGATATTAACTACGATAATTATGAGGATAATAACGAAGATAACAACGATGAAAATGACGATAATAACGACGATAATATCGACGATAATAATGTCGATAATAACAACGATAACAACGATGATAATGACAAAATAACGTCGATATTAACAACGATAATTATGAGGATAATAACGACGACATTGACGACGATAATTTTGACCATAATAACTATGATAATGACGATATTAACGCCGATAACAACGATGATAATGACAATAATAACGACAATTTTAACGACGATAATATCGACGATAATAACGACGATAATATCGACGATAATAACGACGATAATATCGACGATAATAACGACGATAATAACGACGATAATAGCGATGATATTAACGTTGATTATAACGCCGATAATAACGTTATATCGAAGATAATAACGACGATAATAACGATGATAATGACGAAATAACGACGATATTAACGACGATAATTATGAGGATAATAACGAAGATAACAACGATGAAAATGACGATAATAACGACGATAATATCGACGATAATAATGACGATAATAACAACGATGATAATGACAAAATTATGTCGATATTAACGACGATAATTCTGAGGATAATAACGACGACATTGACGACGATAATTTTGACGGTAATAACTATGATAATGAAGATATTAACGCCGATAACAACGATGATAATGACAATAATAACGACAATTTTAACGACGATAATATCGACGATAATAACGACGATAATATCGACGATAATAACGACGATAATAACGACGATAATAGCGATGATATTAACGTTGATTATAACGCCGATAATAACGTTATATCGAAGATAATAACGACGATAATAACGACGATAACAACGATGATAATGACGAAATAACGACGATATTAACGACGATAATTATGAGGATAATAACGCAGATAACATCGATGAAAATGACGATAATAACGACGATATTAACGACGATAATTATGAGGATAATAACGACGATAACAACGATGATAACAACTATAATAACGACGATATTAAAGTCGATATTGGCGACGATAATAACGACGATAATATCGACGATAATAACGACGAAATAACGACGATGACAACGATGATAATAACGATAATAACGACGACATTGACGACGATAATTTTGACGATAATAACTATAATAATGACGATATTAACGACGATAACAACGATGATAATGACAATAATATCTACGATTTTAACGACGATAATAACGACGATAATAACGACGATAATAGCGATGATATTAACGTTGATTATAACGCCGATAATAACGTTATATCGAAGATAATAATGTCGATAATAACAACGATAACAACGATGATAATGACAAAATAACGTCGATATTAACAACGATAATTATGAGGATAATAACGACGACATTGACGACGATAATTTTGACCATAATAACTATGATAATGACGATATTAACGCCGATAACAACGATGATAATGACAATAATAACGACAATTTTAACGACGATAATATCGACGATAATAACGACGATAATATCGACGATAATAACGACGATAATATCGACGATAATAACGACGATAATAACGACGATAATAGCGATGATATTAACGTTGATTATAACGCCGATAATAACGTTATATCGAAGATAATAACGACGATAATAACGATGATAATGACGAAATAACGACGATATTAACGACGATAATTATGAGGATAATAACGAAGATAACAACGATGAAAATGACGATAATAACGACGATAATATCGACGATAATAATGACGATAATAACAACGATGATAATGACAAAATTATGTCGATATTAACGACGATAATTCTGAGGATAATAACGACGACATTGACGACGATAATTTTGACGGTAATAACTATGATAATGAAGATATTAACGCCGATAACAACGATGATAATGACAATAATAACGACAATTTTAACGACGATAATATCGACGTTAATAACGACGATAATATCGACGATAATAACGACGATAATAACGACGATAATAGCGATGATATTAACGTTGATTATAACGCCGATAATAACGTTATATCGAAGATAATAACGACGATAATAACGACGATAACAACGATGATAATGACGAAATAACGACGATATTAACGACGATAATTATGAGGATAATAACGCAGATAACATCGATGAAAATGACGATAATAACGACGATATTAACGACGATAATTATGAGGATAATAACGACGATAACAACGATGATAACAACTATAATAACGACGATATTAAAGTCGATATTGGCGACGATAATAACGACGATAATATCGACGATAATAACGACGAAATAACGACGATGACAACGATGATAATAACGATAATAACGACGACATTGACGACGATAATTTTGACGATAATAACTATAATAATGACGATATTAACGACGATAACAACGATGATAATGACAATAATATCTACGATTTTAACGACGATAATAACGACGATAATAACGACGATAATATCGACGATAATAACGACGATAATATCGACGATAATAACGACGATAATAACGACGATAATAGCGATGATATTAACGTTGATTATAACGCCGATAATAACGTTATATCGAAGATAATAACGACGATAATAACGACGATAACAACGATGATAATGACGAAATAACGACGATATTAACGACGATACTTATGAGGATAATAACGAAGATAACAACGATGAAAATGACGATAATATCGACGATAATAATGACGATAATAACAACGATAACAACGATGATAATGACAAAATAACGTCGATATTAACGACGATAATTATGAGGATAATAACGACGACATTGACGACGATAATTTTGACGATAATAACTATGATAATGACGATATTAACGCCGATAACAACGATGATAATGACAATAATAACGACGATTTTAACGACGATAATAACGACGATAATAACGACGATAATATCGACGATAATAACGACGATAATATCGACGATAATAACGACGATAATAACGACGATAATAGCGATGATATTAACGTTGATTATAACGCCGATAATAACGTTATATCGAAGATAATAACGACGATAATAACGATGATAATGACGAAATAACGACGATATTAACGACGATAATTATGAGGATAATAACGAAGATAACAACGATGAAAATGACGATAATAACGACGATAATATCGACGATAATAATGACGATAATAACAACGATGATAATGACAAAATTATGTCGATATTAACGACGATAATTCTGAGGATAATAACGACGACATTGACGACGATAATTTTGACGGTAATAACTATGATAATGAAGATATTAACGCCGATAACAACGATGATAATGACAATAATAACGACAATTTTAACGACGATAATATCGACGATAATAACGACGATAATATCGACGATAATAACGACGATAATAACGACGATAATAGCGATGATATTAACGTTGATTATAACGCCGATAATAACGTTATATCGAAGATAATAACGACGATAATAACGACGATAACAACGATGATAATGACGAAATAACGACGATATTAACGACGATAATTATGAGGATAATAAGGACGATATTGACGACGATAATTTTGACGATAATAACTATGTTAATGACGATATTAACGACGATAACAACGATGATAATGACAATAATATCTACGATTTTAACGACGATAATAACGACGATAATAACGACGATAATATCGACGATAATAACGACGATAATATCGACGATAATAACGACGATAATAACGACGATAATAGCGATGATATTAACGTTGATTATAACGCCGATAATAACGTTATATCGAAGATAATAACGACGATAATAACGACGATAACTACGATGATAATGACGAAATAACGACGATATTAACGACGATAATTATGAGGATAATAACGAAGATAACAACGATGAAAATGACGATAATAACGACGATAATATCCACGATAATAATGACGATAATAACAACGATAACAACGATGATAATGACAAAATTACGTCGATATTAACGACGATAATTATGAGGATAATAACGACGACATTGACGACGATAATTTTAACGATAATAACTATGATAATGACGATATTAACGCCGATAACAACGATGATAATGACAATAATAACGACGATTTTAACGACGATAATAACGACGATAATAACGACGATAATATCGACGATAATAACGACGATAATATCGACGATAATAACGACGATAATAACGACGATAATAGCGATGATATTAACGTTGATTATAACGCCGATAATAACGTTATATCGAAGATAATAACGACGATAACAACGATGATAATGACGAAATAACGACGATATTAACGACGATAATTATGAGGATAATAACGAAGATAACAACGATGAAAATGACGATAATAACGACGATAATATCGACGATAATAATGACGATAATAACAACGATAACAACGATGATAATGACAAAATAACGTCGATATTAACAACGATAATTATGAGGATAATAACAACGACATTGACGACGATAATTTTGACGATAATAACTATGATAATGACGATATTAACGACGATAACAACGATGATAATGACAATAATATCTACGATTTTAACGACGATAATAACGACGATAATAACGACGATAATATCGACGATAATAACGACGATAATATCGACGATAATAACGACGATAATAACGACGATAATAGCGATGATATTAACGTTGATTATAACGCCGATTATAACGTTATATCGAAGATAATAACGACGATAACAACGATGATAATGACGAAATAACGACGATATTAACGACGATAATTATGAGGATAATAACGAAGATAACAACGATGAAAAAGACGATAATAACGACGATAATATCGACGATAATAATGACGATAATAACAACGATAACAACGATGATAATGACAAAATTACGTCGATATTAACGACGATAATTCTGATGATAATAACGACGACATTGACGACGATAATTTTGACGATAATAACTATGATAATGTAGATATTAACGCCGATAACAACGATGATAATGACAATAATAACGACGATTTTAACGACGATAATAACGACGATAATAACGACGATAATATCGACGATAATAACGACGATAATATCGACGATAATAACGACGATAATAACGACGATAATAGCGATGATATTAACGTTGATTATAACGCCGATAATAACGTTATATCGAAGATAATAACGACGATAATAACGACGATAACAACGATGATAATGACGAAATAACGACGATATTAACGACGATAATTATGAGGATAATAACGCAGATAACATCGATGAAAATGACGATAATAACGACGATATTAACGACGATAATTATGAGGATAATAACGACGATAACAACGATGATAACAACTATAATAACGGCGATATTAAAGACGATAATGGCGACGATAATAACGACGATAATATCGACGATAATAACGACGAAATAACGACGATAACAACGATGATAATAACGATAATAACAACGATATTAACGACGATATTTATGAGGATAATAACGACGATAGCAACGATGATAATGACGATAATAACGACGACATTGACGACGATAATTTTGACGATAATAACTATGATAATGACGATATTAACGACGATAACAACGATGATAATGACAATAATATCTACGATTTTAACGACGATAATAACGACGATAATAACGACGATAATATCGACGATAATAACGACGATAATATCGACGATAATAACGACGATAATAACGACGATAATAGCGATGATATTAACGTTGATTATAACGCCGATAATAACGTTATATCGAAGATAATAACGACGACAACAACGATGATAATGACGAAATAACGACGATATTAACGACGATAATTATGAGGATAATAACGAAGATAACAACGATGAAAATGACGATAATAACGACGATAATATCGACGATAATAATGACGATAATAACAACGATGATAATGACAAAATTACGTCGATATTAACGACGATAATTCTGAGGATAATAACGACGACATTGACGACGATAATTTTGACGATAATAACTATGATAATGAAGATATTAACGCCGATAACAACGATGATAATGACAATAATAACGACAATTTTAACGGCGATAATAACGACGATAATAACGACGATAATATCGACGATAATAACGACGATAATATCGACGATAATAACGACGATAATAACGACGATAATAGCGATGATATTAACGTTGATTATAACGCCGATAATAACGTTATATCGAAGATAATAACGACGATAATAACGACGATAACAACGATGATAATGACGAAATAACGACGATATTAACGACGATAATTATGAGGATAATAACGCAGATAAGATCGATGAAAATGACGATAATAACGACAATATTAACGACGATAATTATGAGGATAATAACGACGATAACAACGATGATAACAACTATAATAACGACGATATTAAAGACGATAATGGCGACGATAATAACGACGATAATATCGACGATAATAACGACGATAATATCGACGATAATAACGACGATAATAACGACGATAATAGCGATGATATTAACGTTGATTATAACGCCGATAATAACGTTATATCGAAGATAATAACGACGATAATAACGACGATAACTACGATGATAATGACGAAATAACGACGATATTAACGACGATAATTATGAGGATAATAACGAAGATAACAACGATGAAAATGACGATAATAACGACGATAATATCCACGATAATAATGACGATAATAACAACGATAACAACGATGATAATGACAAAATTACGTCGATATTAACGACGATAATTATGAGGATAATAACGACGACATTGACGACGATAATTTTAACGATAATAACTATGATAATGACGATATTAACGCCGATAACAACGATGATAATGACAATAATAACGACGATTTTAACGACGATAATAACGACGATAATAACGACGATAATATCGACGATAATAACGACGATAATATCGACGATAATAACGACGATAATAACGACGATAATAGCGATGATATTAACGTTGATTATAACGCCGATAATAACGTTATATCGAAGATAATAACGACGATAACAACGATGATAATGGCGAAATAACGACGATATTAACGACGATAATTATGAGGATAATAACGAAGATAACAACGATGAAAATGACGATAATAACGACGAAAATATCGACGATAATAATGACGATAATAACAACGATAACAACGATGATAATGACAAAATTACGTCGATATTAACGACGATAATTTGAGGATAATAACGACGACATTGACGACGATAATTCTGACGATAATAACTATGATAATGAAGATATTAACGCCGATAACAACGATGATAATGACAATAATAACGACGATTTTAACGACGATAATAACGACGATAATAACGACGATAATATCGACGATAATAACGACGATAATATCGACGATAATAACGACGATAATAACGACGATAATAGCGATGATATTAACGTTGATTATAACGCCGATAATAACGTTATATCGAAGATAATAACGACGATAATAACGACGATAACAACGATGATAATGACGAAATAACGACGATATTAACGACGATAATTATGAGGATAATAACGCAGATAACATCGATGAAAATGACGATAATAACGACGATATTAACGACGATAATTATGAGGATAATAACGACGATAACAACGATGATAACAACTATAATAACGGCGATATTAAAGACGATAATGGCGACGATAGTAACGACGATAATATCGACGATAATAACGACGAAATAACGACGATAACAACGATGATAATAACGATAATAACAACGATATTAACGACGATATTTATGAGGATAATAACGACGATAGCAACGATGATAATGACGATAATAACGACGACATTGACGACGATAATTTTGACGATAATAACTATGATAATGACGATATTAACGACGATAACAACGATGATAATGACAATAATATCTACGATTTTAACGACGATAATAACGACGATAATAACGACGATAATATCGACGATAATAACGACGATAATATCGACGATAATAACGACGATAATAACGACGATAATAGCGATGATATTAACGTTGATTATAACGCCGATAATAACGTTATATCGAAGATAATAACGACGACAACAACGATGATAATGACGAAATAACGACGATATTAACGACGATAATTATGAGGATAATAACGAAGATAACAACGATGAAAATGACGATAATAACGACGATAATATCGACGATAATAATGACGATAATAACAACGATGATAATGACAAAATTACGTCGATATTAACGACGATAATTCTGAGGATAATAACGACGACATTGACGACGATAATTTTGACGATAGTAACTATGATAATGAAGATATTAACGCCGATAACAACGATGATAATGACAATAATAACGACAATTTTAACGGCGATAATAACGACGATAATAACGACGATAATATCGACGATAATAACGACGATAATATCGACGATAATAACGACGATAATAACGACGATAATAGCGATGATATTAACGTTGATTATAACGCCGATAATAACGTTATATCGAAGATAATAACGACGATAATAACGACGATAACAACGATGATAATGACGAAATAACGACGATATTAACGACGATAATTATGAGGATAATAACGCAGATAAGATCGATGAAAATGACGATAATAACGACAATATTAACGACGATAATTATGAGGATAATAACGACGATAACAACGATGATAACAACTATAATAACGACGATATTAAAGACGATAATGGCGACGATAATAACGACGATAATATCGACGATAATAACGACGAAATAACGACGATAACAACGATGATAATGACGATAATAACGACGACATTGACGACGATAATTTTGACGATAATAACTATGATAATGACGATATTAACGACGATAACAACGATGATAATGACAATAATATCTACGATTTTAACGACGATAATAACGACGATAATAACGACGATAATATCGACGATAATAACGACGATAATATCGACGATAATAACGACGATAATAACGACGATAATAGCGATGATATTAACGTTGATTATAACGCCGATAATAACGTTATATCGAAGATAATAACGACGACAACAACGATGATAATGACGAAATAACGACGATATTAACGACGATAATTATGAGGATAATAACGAAGATAACAACGATGAAAATGACGATAATAACGACGATAATATCGACGATAATAATGACGATAATAACAACGATGATAATGACAAAATTACGTCGATATTAACGACGATAATTCTGAGGATAATAACGACGACATTGACGACGATAATTTTGACGATAATAACTATGATAATGAAGATATTAACGCCGATAACAACGATGATAATGACAATAATAACGACAATTTTAACGGCGATAATAACGACGATAATAACGACGATAATATCGACGATAATAACGACGATAATATCGACGATAATAACGACGATAATAACGACGATAATAGCGATGATATTAACGTTGATTATAACGCCGATAATAACGTTATATCGAAGATAATAACGACGATAATAACGACGATAACTACGATGATAATGACGAAATAACGACGATATTAACGACGATAATTATGAGGATAATAACGAAGATAACAACGATGAAAATGACGATAATAACGACGATAATATCCACGATAATAATGACGATAATAACAACGATAACAACGATGATAATGACAAAATTACGACGATATTAACGACGATTATTATGAGGATAATAACGACGACATTGACGACGATAATTTTAACGATAATAACTATGATAATGACGATATTAACGCCGATAACAACGATGATAATGACAATAATAACGACGATTTTAACGACGATAATAACGACGATAATAACGACGATAATATCGACGATAATAACGACGATAATATCGACGATAATAACGACGATAATAACGACGATAATAGCGATGATATTAACGTTGATTATAACGCCGATAATAACGTTATATCGAAGATAATAACGACGATAACAACGATGATAATGGCGAAATAACGACGATATTAACGACGATAATTATGAGGATAATAACGAAGATAACAACGATGAATATGACGATAATAACGACGAAAATATCGACGATAATAATGACGATAATAACAACGATAACAACGATGATAATGACAAAATTACGTCGATATTAACGACGATAATTTGAGGATAATAACGACGACATTGACGACGATAATTCTGACGATAATAACTATGATAATGAAGATATTAACGCCGATAACAACGATGATAATGACAATAATAACGACTATTTTAACGACGATAATAACGACGATAATAACGACGATAATATCGACGATAATAACGACGATAATATCGATGATAATAAAGACGATAATAACGACGATAATAGCGATGATATTAACGTTGATTATAACGCCGATAATAACGTTATATCGAAGATATTAACGACGATAACAACGATGATAATGACGAAATAACGACGATATTAACGACGATAATTATGAGGATAATAACGAAGATAACAACGATGAAAATGACGATAATAACGACGATAATATCGACGATAATAATGACGATAATAACAACGATGATAATGACAAAATTACGTCGATATTAACGACGATAATTCTGAGGATAATAACGACGACATTGACGACGATAATTTTGACGATAATAACTATGATAATGAAGATATTAACGCCGATAACAACGATGATAATGACAATAATAACGACAATTTTAACGGCGATAATAACGACGATAATAACGACGATAATATCGACGATAATAACGACGATAATATCGACGATAATAACGACGATAATAACGACGATAATAGCGATGATATTAACGTTGATTATAACGCCGATAATAACGTTATATCGAAGATAATAACGACGATAATAACGACGATAACAACGATGATAATGACGAAATAACGACGATATTAACGACGATAATTATGAGGATAATAACGCAGATAAGATCGATGAAAATGACGATAATAACGACAATATTAACGACGATAATTATGAGGATAATAACGACGATAACAACGATGATAACAACTATAATAACGACGATATTAAAGACGATAATGGCGACGATAATAACGACGATAATATCGACGATAATAACGACGAAATAACGACGATAACAACGATGATAATGACGATAATAACGACGACATTGACGACGATAATTTTGACGATAATAACTATGATAATGACGATATTAACGACGATAACAACGATGATAATGACAATAATATCTACGATTTTAACGACGATAATAACGACGATAATAACGACGATAATATCGACGATAATAACGACGATAATATCGACGATAATAACGACGATAATAACGACGATAATAGCGATGATATTAACGTTGATTATAACGCCGATAATAACGTTATATCGAAGATAATAACGACGACAACAACGATGATAATGACGAAATAACGACGATATTAACGACGATAATTATGAGGATAATAACGAAGATAACAACGATGAAAATGACGATAATAACGACGATAATATCGACGATAATAATGACGATAATAACAACGATGATAATGACAAAATTACGTCGATATTAACGACGATAATTCTGAGGATAATAACGACGACATTGACGACGATAATTTTGACGATAATAACTATGATAATGAAGATATTAACGCCGATAACAACGATGATAATGACAATAATAACGACAATTTTAACGGCGATAATAACGACGATAATAACGACGATAATATCGACGATAATAACGACGATAATATCGACGATAATAACGACGATAATAACGACGATAATAGCGATGATATTAACGTTGATTATAACGCCGATAATAACGTTATATCGAAGATAATAACGACGATAATAACGACGATAACTACGATGATAATGACGAAATAACGACGATATTAACGACGATAATTATGAGGATAATAACGAAGATAACAACGATGAAAATGACGATAATAACGACGATAATATCCACGATAATAATGACGATAATAACAACGATAACAACGATGATAATGACAAAATTACGACGATATTAACGACGATTATTATGAGGATAATAACGACGACATTGACGACGATAATTTTAACGATAATAACTATGATAATGACGATATTAACGCCGATAACAACGATGATAATGACAATAATAACGACGATTTTAACGACGATAATAACGACGATAATAACGACGATAATATCGACGATAATAACGACGATAATATCGACGATAATAACGACGATAATAACGACGATAATAGCGATGATATTAACGTTGATTATAACGCCGATAATAACGTTATATCGAAGATAATAACGACGATAATAACGACGATAACTACGATGATAATGACGAAATAACGACGATATTAACGACGATAATTATGAGGATAATAACGAAGATAACAACGATGAAAATGACGATAATAACGACGATAATATCCACGATAATAATGACGATAATAACAACGATAACAACGATGATAATGACAAAATTACGACGATATTAACGACGATTATTATGAGGATAATAACGACGACATTGACGACGATAATTTTAACGATAATAACTATGATAATGACGATATTAACGCCGATAACAACGATGATAATGACAATAATAACGACGATTTTAACGACGATAATAACGACGATAATAACGACGATAATATCGACGATAATAACGACGATAATATCGACGATAATAACGACGATAATAACGACGATAATAGCGATGATATTAACGTTGATTATAACGCCGATAATAACGTTATATCGAAGATAATAACGACGATAACAACGATGATAATGGCGAAATAACGACGATATTAACGACGATAATTATGAGGATAATAACGAAGATAACAACGATGAAAATGACGATAATAACGACGAAAATATCGACGATAATAATGACGATAATAACAACGATAACAACGATGATAATGACAAAATTACGTCGATATTAACGACGATAATTTGAGGATAATAACGACGACATTGACGACGATAATTCTGACGATAATAACTATGATAATGAAGATATTAACGCCGATAACAACGATGATAATGACAATAATAACGACTATTTTAACGACGATAATAACGACGATAATAACGACGATAATATCGACGATAATAACGACGATAATATCGATGATAATAAAGACGATAATAACGACGATAATAGCGATGATATTAACGTTGATTATAACGCCGATAATAACGTTATATCGAAGATATTAACGACGATAACAACGATGATAATGACGAAATAACGACGATATTAACGACGATAATTATGAGGATAATAACGAAGATAACAACGATGAAAATGACGATAATAACGACGATAATATCGACGATAATAATGACGATAATAACAACGATGATAATGACAAAATTACGTCGATATTAACGACGATAATTCTGAGGATAATAACGACGACATTGACGACGATAATTTTGACGATAATAACTATGATAATAAAGATATTAACGCCGATAACAACGATGATAATGACAATAATAACGACAATTTTAACGACGATAATAACGACGATAATAACGACGATAATATCGACGATAATAACGACGATAATATCGACGATAATAAAGACGATAATAACGACGATAATAGCGATGATATTAACGTTGATTATAACGCCGATAATAACGTTATATCGAAGATAATAACGACGATAATAACGACGATAACAACGATGATTATGACGAAATAACGACGATATTAACGACGATAATTATGAGGATAATAACGCAGATAACATCGATGAAAATGACGATAATAACGACGATATTAACGACGATAATTATGAGGATAATAACGACGATAACAACGATGATAACAACTATAATAACGACGATATTAAAGACGATAATGGCGACGATAATAACGACGATAATATCGACGATAATAACGACGAAATAACGACGATGACAACGATGATAATAACGATAATAACGACGACATTGACGACAATAATTTTGACGATAATAACTATGATAATGACGATATTAACGACGATAACAACGATGATAATGTCAATAATATCTACGATTTTAACGACGATAATAACGACGATAATAACGACGATAATATCGACGATAATAACGACGATAATATCGACGATAATAACGACGATAATAACGACGATAATAGCGATGATATTAACGTTGATTATAACGCCGATAATGACGTTATATCGAAGATAATAACGACGATAATAACGACGATAACAACGATGATAATGACGAAATAACGACGATATTAACGACGATAATTATGAGGATAATAACGCAGATAACATCGATGAAAATAACGATAATAACGACGATATTAACGACGATAATTATGAGGATAATAACGACGATAACAACGATGATAACAACTATAATAACGACGATATTAAAGACGATAATGGCGACGATAATAACGACGATAATATCGACGATAATAACGACGAAATAACGACGATAACAACGATGATAATAACGATAATAACAACGATATTAACGACGATATTTATGAGGATAATAACGACGATAGCAACGATGATAATGACGATAATAACGACGACATTGACGACGATAATTTTGACGATAATAACTATGATAATGACGATATTAACGACGATAACAACGATGATAATGACAATAATATCTACGATTTTAACGACGATAATAACGACGATAATAACGACGATAATATCGACGATAATAACGACGATAATATCGACGATAATAACGACGATAATAACGACGATAATAGCGATGATATTAACGTTGATTATAACGCCGATAATAACGTTATATCGAAGATAATAACGACGACAACAACGATGATAATGACGAAATAACGACGATATTAACGACGATAATTATGAGGATAATAACGAAGATAACAACGATGAAAATGACGATAATAACGACGATAATATCGACGATAATAATGACGATAATAGCAACGATGATAATGACAAAATTACGTCGTTATTAACGACGATAATTCTGAGGATAATAACGACGACATTGACGACGATAATTTTGACAATAATAACTATGATAATGAAGATATTAACGCCGATAACAACGATGATAATGACAATAATAACGACAATTTTAACGACGATAATAACGACGATAATAACGACGATAATATCGACGATAATAACGACGATAATATCGACGATAATAACGACGATAATAACGACGATAATAGCGATGATATTAACGTTGATTATAACGCCGATAATAACGTTATATCGAAGATAATAACGACGATAATAACGACGATAACAACGATGATAATGACGAAATAACGACGATATTAACGACGATAATTATGAGGATAATAACGCAGATAAGATCGATGAAAATGACGATAATAACGACAATATTAACGACGATAATTATGAGGATAATAACGACGATAACAACGATGATAACAACTATAATAACGACGATATTAAAGACGATAATGGCTACGATAATAACGACGATAATATCGATGATAATAACGACGAAATAACGACGATGACAACGATGATAATGACGATAATAACGACGACATAGACGACGATAATTTTGACGATAATAACTATGATAATGACGATATTAACGACGATAACAACGATGATAATGACAATAATATCTACGATTTTAACGACGATAATAACGACGATAATAACGACGATAATAACGACGATAATAGCGATGATATTAACGTTGATTATAACGCCGATAATAACGTTATATCGAAGATAATAACGACGATAACAACGATGATAATGACGAAATAACGACGATATTAACGACGATAATTATGAGGATAATAACGAAGATAACAACGATGAAAATGACGATAATAACGACGATAATATCGACGATAATAATGACGTTAATAACAACGATAACAACGATGATAATGACAAAATTACGTCGATATTAACGACGATAATTCTGAGGATAATAACGACGACATTGACGACGATAATTTTGACGATAATAACTATGATAATGAAGATATTAACGCCGATAACAACGATGATAATGACAATAATAACGACGATTTTAACGACGATAATAACGACGATAATAACGACGATAATATCGACGATAATAACGACGATAATATCGACGATAATAACGACGATAATAACGACCATAATAGCGATGATATTAACGTTGATTATAACGCCGATAATAACGTTATATCGAAGATAATAACGACGATAACAACGATGATAATGACGAAATAACGACGATATTAACGACGATAATTATGAGGATAATAACGAAGATAACAACGATGAAAATGACGATAATAACGACGATATTAACGACGATAATTATGAGGATAATAACGACGATAACAACGATGATAACAACTATAATAACGACGATATTAAAGACGATAATGGCGACGATAATAACGACGATAATATCGATAAATAATAACGACGAAATAACGACGATGACAACGATGATAATGTCAATAATATCTACGATTTTAACGACGATAATAACGACGATAATAACGACGATAATATCGACGATAATAACGACGATAATATCGACGATAATAACGACGATAATAACGACGATAATAGCGATGATATTAACGTTGATTATAACGCCGATAATAACGTTATATCGAAGATAATAACGACGATAATAACGACGATAACAACGATGATAATGACGAAATAACGACGATATTAACGACGATAATTATGAGGATAATAACGAAGATAACAACGATGAAAATGACGATAATAACGACGATAATATCGACGATAATAATGACGATAATAACAACGATAACAACGATGATAATGACAAAATTACGTCGATATTAACGACGATAATTATGAGGATAATAACGACGACATTGACGACGATAATTTTGACGATAATAACTATGATAATGACGATATTAACGCCGATAACAACGATGATAATGACAATAATAACGACGATTTTAACGACGATAATAACGACGATAATAACGACGATAATATCGACGATAATAACGACGATAATATCGACGCTAATAACGACGATAATAACGACGATAATAGCGATGATATTAACGTTGATTATAACGCCGATAATAACGTTATATCGAAGATAATAACGACGATAACAACGATGATAATGACGAAATAACGACGATATTAACGACGATAATTATGAGGATAATAACGAAGATAACAACGATGAAAATGACGATAATAACGACGATATTAACGACGATAATTATGAGGATAATAACGACGATAACAACGATGATAACAACTATAATAACGACGATATTAAAGACGATAATGGCGACGATAATAACGACGATAATATCGACGATAATAACGACGAAATAACGACGATGACAACGATGATAATGTCAATAATATCTACGATTTTAACGACGATAATAACGACGATAATAACGACGATAATATCGACGATAATAACGACGATAATATCGACGATAATAACGACGATAATAACGACGATAATAGCGATGATTTTAACGTTGATTATAACGCCGATAATAACGTTATATCGAAGATAATAACGACGATAATAACGACGATAACAACGATGATAATGACGAAATAACGACGATATTAACGACGATAATTATGAGGATAATAACGCAGATAACATCGATGAAAATAACGATAATAACGACGATATTAACGACGATAATTATGAGGATAATAACGACGATAACAACGATGATAACAACTATAATAACGACGATATTAAAGACGATAATGGCGACGATAATAACGACGATAATATCGACGATAATAACGACGAAATAACGACGATAACAACGATGATAATAACGATAATAACAACGATATTAACGACGATATTTATGAGGATAATAACGACGATAGCAACGATGATAATGACGATAATAACGACGACATTGACGACGATAATTTTGACGATAATAACTATGATAATGACGATATTAACGACGATAACAACGATGATAATGACAATAATATCTACGATTTTAACGACGATAATAACGACGATAATAACGACGATAATATCGACGATAATAACGACGATAATATCGACGATAATAACGACGATAATAACGACGATAATAGCGATGATATTAACGTTGATTATAACGCCGATAATAACGTTATATCGAAGATAATAACGACGACAACAACGATGATAATGACGAAATAACGACGATATTAACGACGATAATTATGAGGATAATAACGAAGATAACAACGATGAAAATGACGATAATAACGACGATAATATCGACGATAATAATGACGATAATAGCAACGATGATAATGACAAAATTACGTCGATATTAACGACGATAATTCTGAGGATAATAACGACGACATTGACGACGATAATTTTGACGATAATAACTATGATAATGAAGATATTAACGCCGATAACAACGATGATAATGACAATAATAACGACAATTTTAACGACGATAATAACGACGATAATAACGACGATAATATCGACGATAATAACGACGATAATATCGACGATAATAACGACGATAATAACGACGATAATAGCGATGATATTAACGTTGATTATAACGCCGATAATAACGTTATATCGAAGATAATAACGACGATAATAACGACGATAACAACGATGATAATGACGAAATAACGACGATATTAACGACGATAATTATGAGGATAATAACGCAGATAAGATCGATGAAAATGACGATAATAACGACAATATTAACGACGATAATTATGAGGATAATAACGACGATAACAACGATGATAACAACTATAATAACGACGATATTAAAGACGATAATGGCTACGATAATAACGACGATAATATCGATGATAATAACGACGAAATAACGACGATGACAACGATGATAATGACGATAATAACGACGACATAGACGACGATAATTTTGACGATAATAACTATGATAATGACGATATTAACGACGATAACAACGATGATAATGACAATAATATCTACGATTTTAACGACGATAATAACGACGATAATAACGACGATAATAACGACGATAATAGCGATGATATTAACGTTGATTATAACGCCGATAATAACGTTATATCGAAGATAATAACGACGATAACAACGATGATAATGACGAAATAACGACGATATTAACGACGATAATTATGAGGATAATAACGAAGATAACAACGATGAAAATGACGATAATAACGACGATAATATCGACGATAATAATGACGTTAATAACAACGATAACAACGATGATAATGACAAAATTACGTCGATATTAACGACGATAATTCTGAGGATAATAACGACGACATTGACGACGATAATTTTGACGATAATAACTATGATAATGAAGATATTAACGCCGATAACAACGATGATAATGACAATAATAACGACGATTTTAACGACGATAATAACGACGATAATAACGACGATAATATCGACGATAATAACGACGATAATATCGACGATAATAACGACGATAATAACGACCATAATAGCGATGATATTAACGTTGATTATAACGCCGATAATAACGTTATATCGAAGATAATAACGACGATAACAACGATGATAATGACGAAATAACGACGATATTAACGACGATAATTATGAGGATAATAACGAAGATAACAACGATGAAAATGACGATAATAACGACGATATTAACGACGATAATTATGAGGATAATAACGACGATAACAACGATGATAACAACTATAATAACGACGATATTAAAGACGATAATGGCGACGATAATAACGACGATAATATCGACGATAATAACGACGAAATAACGACGATGACAACGATGATAATGTCAATAATATCTACGATTTTAACGACGATAATAACGACGATAATAACGACGATAATATCGACGATAATAACGACGATAATATCGACGATAATAACGACGATAATAACGACGATAATAGCGATGATATTAACGTTGATTATAACGCCGATAATAACGTTATATCGAAGATAATAACGACGATAATAACGACGATAACAACGATGATAATGACGAAATAACGACGATATTAACGACGATAATTATGAGGATAATAACGAAGATAACAACGATGAAAATGACGATAATAACGACGATAATATCGACGATAATAATGACGATAATAACAACGATAACAACGATGATAATGACAAAATTACGTCGATATTAACGACGATAATTATGAGGATAATAACGACGACATTGACGACGATAATTTTGACGATAATAACTATGATAATGACGATATTAACGCCGATAACAACGATGATAATGACAATAATAACGACGATTTTAACGACGATAATAACGACGATAATAACGACGATAATATCGACGATAATAACGACGATAATATCGACGCTAATAACGACGATAATAACGACGATAATAGCGATGATATTAACGTTGATTATAACGCCGATAATAACGTTATATCGAAGATAATAACGACGATAACAACGATGATAATGACGAAATAACGACGATATTAACGACGATAATTATGAGGATAATAACGAAGATAACAACGATGAAAATGACGATAATAACGACGATATTAACGACGATAATTATGAGGATAATAACGACGATAACAACGATGATAACAACTATAATAACGACGATATTAAAGACGATAATGGCGACGATAATAACGACGATAATATCGACGATAATAACGACGAAATAACGACGATGACAACGATGATAATGTCAATAATATCTACGATTTTAACGACGATAATAACGACGATAATAACGACGATAATATCGACGATAATAACGACGATAATATCGACGATAATAACGACGATAATAACGACGATAATAGCGATGATATTAACGTTGATTATAACGCCGATAATAACGTTATATCGAAGATAATAACGACGATAATAACGACGATAACAACGATGATAATGACGAAATAACGACGATATTAACGACGATAATTATGAGGATAATAACGAAGATAACAACGATGAAAATGACGATAATAACGACGATAATATCGACGATAATAATGACGATAATAACAACGATAACAACGATGATAATGACAAAATTACGACGATATTAACGACGATAATTATGAGGATAATAACGACGACATTGACGACGATAATTTTGACGATAATAACTATGATAATGACGATATTAACGCCGATAACAACGATGATAATGACAATAATAACGACGATTTTAACGACGATAATAACGACGATAATAACGACGATAATATCGACGATAATAACGACGATAATATCGACGCTAATAACGACGATAATAACGACGATAATAGCGATGATATTAACGTTGATTATAACGCCGATAATAACGTTATATCGAAGATAATAACGACGATAACAACGATGATAATGGCGAAATAACGACGATATTAACGACGATAATTATGAGGATAATAACGAAGATAACAACGATGAAAATGACGATAATATCGACGATAATATCGACGATAATAATGACGATAAAAACAACGATAACAACGATGATAATGACAAAATTACGTCGATATTAACGACGATAATTTGAGGATAATAACGACGACATTGACGACGATAATTTTGACGATAATAACTATGATAATGAAGATATTAACGCCGATAACAACGATGATAATGACAATAATAACGACGATTTTAACGACGATAATAACGACGATAATAACGACGATGATATCGACGATAATAACGACGATAATATCGACGATAATAACGACGATAATAACGACGATAATAGCGATGATATTAACGTTGATTATAACGCCGATAATAACGTTATATCGAAGATATTAACGACAATAACAACGATGATAATGACGAAATAACGACGATATTAACGACGATAATTATGAGGATAATAACGAAGATAACAACGATGATAATGACGAAATAACGACGATATTAACGACGATAATTATGAGGATAATAACGCAGATAACAACGATGAAAATGACGATAATAACGACAATATTAACGACGATAATTATGAGGATAATAACGACGATAACAACGATGATAACAACTATAATAACGACGATATTAAAGACGATAATGGCGACGATAATAACGACGATAATATCGACGATAATAACGACGAAATAACGACGATGACAACGATGATAATGACGATAATAACGACGACATTGACGACGATAATTTTGACGATAATAACTATGATAATGACGATATTAACGACGATAACAACGATGATAATGACAATAATATCTACGATTTTAACGACGATAATAACGACGATAATAACGACGATAATATCGACGATAATAACGACGATAATATCGACGATAATAACGACGATAATAACGACGATAATAGCGATGATATTAACGTTGATTATAACGCCGATAATAACGTTATATCGAAGATAATAACGACGATAATAACGACGATAACTACGATGATAATGACGAAATAACGACGATATTAACGACGATAATTATGAGGATAATAACGAAGATAACAACGATGAAAATGACGATAATAACGACGATAATATCCACGATAATAATGACGATAATAACAACGATAACAACGATGATAATGACAAAATTACGTCGATATTAACGACGATAATTATGAGGATAATAACGACGACATTGACGACGATAATTTTAACGATAATAACTATGATAATGACGATATTAACGCCGATAACAACGATGATAATGACAATAATAACGACGATTTTAACGACGATAATAACGACGATAATAACGACGATAATATCGACGATAATAACGACGATAATATCGACGATAATAACGACGATAATAACGACGATAATAGCGATGATATTAACGTTGATTATAACGCCGATAATAACGTTATATCGAAGATAATAACGACGATAACAACGATGATAATGGCGAAATAACGACGATATTAACGACGATAATTATGAGGATAATAACGAAGATAACAACGATGAAAATGACGATAATAACGACGAAAATATCGACGATAATAATGACGATAATAACAACGATAACAACGATGATAATGACAAAATTACGTCGATATTAACGACGATAATTTGAGGATAATAACGACGACATTGACGACGATAATTCTGACGATAATAACTATGATAATGAAGATATTAACGCCGATAACAACGATGATAATGACAATAATAACGACTATTTTAACGACGATAATAACGACGATAATAACGACGATAATATCGACGATAATAACGACGATAATATCGACGATAATAAAGACGATAATAACGACGATAATAGCGATGATATTAACGTTGATTATAACGCCGATAATAACGTTATATCGAAGATATTAACGACGATAACAACGATGATAATGACGAAATAACGACGATATTAACGACGATAATTATGAGGATAATAACGAAGATAACAACGATGAAAATGACGATAATAACGACGATAATATCGACGATAATAATGACGATAATAACAACGATGATAATGACAAAATTACGTCGATATTAACGACGATAATTCTGAGGATAATAACGACGACATTGACGACGATAATTTTGACGATAATAACTATGATAATAAAGATATTAACGCCGATAACAACGATGATAATGACAATAATAACGACAATTTTAACGACGATAATAACGACGATAATAACGACGATAATATCGACGATAATAACGACGATAATATCGACGATAATAAAGACGATAATAACGACGATAATAGCGATGATATTAACGTTGATTATAACGCCGATAATAACGTTATATCGAAGATAATAACGACGATAATAACGACGATAACAACGATGATTATGACGAAATAACGACGATATTAACGACGATAATTATGAGGATAATAACGCAGATAACATCGATGAAAATGACGATAATAACGACGATATTAACGACGATAATTATGAGGATAATAACGACGATAACAACGATGATAATGACAAAATTACGTCGATATTAACGACGATAATTCTGAGGATAATAACGACGACATTGACGACGATAATTTTGACGATAATAACTATGATAATGACGATATTAACGCCGATAACAACGATGATAATGACAATAATAACGACGATTTTAACGACGTTAATAACGACGATAATAACGACGATAATATCGACGATAATAACGACGATAATATCGACGATAATAACGACGATAATAACGACGATAATAGCGATGATATTAACGTTGAATATAACGCCGATAATAACGTTATATCGAAGATAATAACAACGATAATAACGACGATAACAACGATGATAATGACGAAATAACGACGATATTAACGACGATAATTATGAGGATAATAACGCAGATAACATCGATGAAAATGACGATAATAACGACGATATTAACGACGATAATTATGAGGATAATAACGCAGATAACATCGATGAAAATGACGATAATAACGACGATATTAACGACGATAATAATGACGATAATAACAACGATAACAACGATGTTAATGACAAAATTACGTCGATATTAACGACGATAATTCTGAGGATAATAACGACGACAATGACGACGATAATTTTGACGATAATAACTATGATAATGAAGATATTAACGCCGATAACAACGATGATAATGACAATAATAACGACGATTTTAACGACGATAATAACGACGATAATAACGACGATAATATCGACGATAATAACGACGATAATATCGACGATAATAACGACGATAATAACGACGATAATAGCGATGATATTAACGTTGATTATAACGCCGATAATAACGTTATATCGAAGATAATAACAACGATAATAACGACGATAACAACGATGATAATGACAAAATAACGACGATATTAACGACGATAATTATGAGGATAATAACGCAGATAACATCGATGAAAATGACGATAATAACGACGATATTAACGACGATAATTATGAGGATAATAACGACGATAACAACGATGATAATAACTATAATAACGACGATATTAAAGACGATAATGGCGACGATAATAACGACGATAATATCGACGATAATAACGACGAAATAACGACGATGACAACGATGATAATAACGATAATAACGACGACATTGACGACGATAATTTTGACGATAACAACTATGATAATGACGATATTAACGCCGATAACAACGATGATAATGACAATAATAACGACGATTTTAACGACGATAATAACGACGATAATAACGACGATAATATCGACGATAATAACGACGATAATATCGACGATAATAACGACGATAATAACGACGATAATAGCGATGATATTAACGTTGATTATAACGCCGATAATAACGTTATATCGAAGATAATAACGACGATAATAACGACGATAACAACGATGATAATGGCGAAATAACGACGATATTAACGACGATAATTATGAGGATAATAACGCAGATAACATCGATGAAAATGACGATAATAACGACGATATTAACGACGATAATAATGACGATAATAACAACGATAACAACGATGATAATGACAAAATTACGTCGATATTAACGACGATAATTCTGAGGATAATAACGACGACAATGACAACGATAATTTTGACGATAATAACTATGATAATGAAGATATTAAAGCCGATAACAACGATGATAATGACAATAATAACGACGATTTTAACGACGATAATAACGACGATAATAACGACGATAATATCGACGATAATAACGACGATAATATCGACGATAATAACGACGATAATAACGACGATAATAGCGATGATATTAAAGTTGATTATAACGCCGATAATAACGTTATATCGAAGATAATAACGACGATAATAACGACGATAACAACGATGATAATGACGAAATAACGACGATATTAACGACGATAATTATGAGGATAATAACGCAGATAACATCGATGAAAATGACGATAATAACGACGATATTAACGACGATAATTATGAGGATAATAACGACGATAACAACGATGATAATAACTATAATAACGACGATATTAAAGACGATAATGGCGACGATAATATCGACGATAATAACGACGAAATAACGACGATGACAACGATGATAATAACGATAATAACGACGACATTGACGACGATAATTTTGACGATAATAACTATGATAATGACGATATTAACGCCGATAACAACGATGATAATGACAATAATAACGACGATTTTAACGACGATAATAACGACGATAATAACGACGATAATATCGACGATAATAACGACGATAATATCGACGAAAATAACGACGATAATAACGACGATAATAGCGATGATATTAACGTTGATTATAACGCCGATAATAACGTTATATCGAAGATAATAACAACGATAATAACGACGATAACAACGATGATAATGACGAAATAACGACGATATTAACGACGATAATTATGAGGATAATAACGCAGATAACATCGATGAAAATGACGATAATAACGACGATATTAACGACGATAATTATGAGGATAATAACGACGATAACAACGATGATAATAACTATAATAACGACGATATTAAAGACGATAATGGCGACGATAATAACGACGGTAATATCGACGATAATAACGACGAAATAACGACGATGACAACGATGATAATAACGATAATAACGACGACATTGACGACGATAATTTTGACGATAATAACTATGATAATGACGATATTAACGCCGATAACAACGATGATAATGACAATAATAACGACGATTTTAACGACGATAATAACGACGATAATAACGACGGTAATATCGACGATAATAACGACGATAATATCGACGATAATAACGACGATAATAACGACGATAATAGCGATGATATTAACGTTGATTATAACGCCGATAATAACGTTATATCGAAGATAATAACGACGATAATAACGACAATAACAACGATGATAATGACGAAATAACGACGATATTAACGACGATAATTATGAGGATAATAACGCAGATAACATCGATGAAAATGACGATAATAACGACGATATTAACGACGATAATAATGACGATAATAACAACGATAACAACGATGATAATGACAAAATTACGTCGATATTAACGACGATAATGCTGAGGATAATAACGACGACAATGACGACGATAATTTTGACGATAATAACTATGATAATGAAGATATTAACGCCGATAACAACGATGATAATGACAATAATAACGACGATTTTAACGACGATAATAACGACGATAATAACGACGATAATATCGACGATAATAACGACGATAATATCGACGATAATAACGACGATAATAACGACGATAATAGCGATGATATTAAAGTTGATTATAACGCCGATAATAACGTTATATCGAAGATAATAACGACGATAATAACGACGATAACAACGATGATAATGACGAAATAACGACGATATTAACGACGATAATTATGAGGATAATAACGCAGATAACATCGATGAAAATGATGATAATAACGACGATATTAACGACGATAATTATGAGGATAATAACGACGATAACAACGATGATAATAACTATAATAACGACGATATTAAAGACGATAATGGCGACGATAATATAGACGATAATAACGACGAAATAACGACGATGACAACGATGATAATAACGATAATAACGACGACATTGACGACGATAATTTTGACGATAATAACTATGATAATGACGATATTAACGCCGATAACAACGATGATAATGACAATAATAACGACGATTTGAACGACGATAATAACGACGATAATAACGACGATAATAACGACGATAATAACGACGATAATATCGACGATAATAACGACGATAATAACGACGATAATAGCGATGATATTAACGTTGATTATAACGCCGATAATAACGTTATATCGAAGATAATAACAACGATAATAACGACGATAACAACGATGATAATGACGAAATAACGACGATATTAACGACGATAATTATGAGGATAATAACGCAGATAACATCGATGAAAATGACGATAATAACGACGATATTAACGACGATAATTATAAGGATAATAACGACGATAACAACGATGATAATAACTATAATAACGACGATATTAAAGACGATAATGGCGACGATAATATCGACGATAATAACGACGAAATAACGACGATGACAACGATGATAATAACGATAATAACGACGACATTGACGACGATAATTTTGACGATAATAACTATGATAATGACGATATTAACGCCGATAACAACGATGATAATGACAATAATAACGACGATTTTAACGACGATAATAACGACGATAATAACGACGATAATATCGACGATAATAACGACGATAATATCGACGATAATAACGACGATAATAACGACGATAATAGCGATGCTATTAACGTTGATTATAACGCCGATAATAACGTTATATCGAAGATAATAACGACGATAATAACGACGATAACAACGATGATAATGACGAAATAACGACGATATTAACGACGATAATTATGAGGATAATAACGCAGATAACATCGATGAAAATGACGATAATAACGACGATATTAACGACGATAATTATGAGGATAATAACGACGATAACAACGATGATAATGACAAAATTACGTCGATATTAACGACGATAATTATGAGGATAATAACGACGACATTGACGACGATAATTTTGACGATAATAACTATGATAATGACGATATTAACGCCGATAACAACGATGATAATGACAATAATAACGACGATTTTAACGACGATAATAACGACGATAATAACGACGAAAATATCGACGATAATAACGACGATAATATCGACGATAATAACGACGATAATAACGACGATAATAGCGATGATATTAACATTGATTATAACGCCGATAATAACGTTATATCGAAGATAATAACGACGATAATAACGACGATAACAACGATGATAATGACGAAATAACGACGATATTAACGACGATAATTATGAGAATAATAAGGAAGATAACAACGATGAAAATGACGATAATAACGACGATAATATCGACGATAATAATGACGATAATAACAACGATAACAACGATGATTATGACAAAATAACGTCGATATTAATGACGATAATTATGAGGATAATACCGACGACATTGACGACGATAATTTTGACGATAATAACTATGATAATGACGATATTAACGACGATAACAACGATGATAATGACAATAATATCTACGATTTTAACGACGATAATAACGACGATAATAACAACGATAATATCGACGATAATAACGACGATAATATCGACGATAATAACGACGATAATAACGACGATAATAGCGATGATATTAACGTTGATTATAACGCCGATAATAACGTTATATCGAAGATAATAACGACGATAACAACGATGATAATGACGAAATAACGACGATATTAACGACGATAATTATGAGGATAATAACGAAGATAACAACGATGAAAATGACGATAATAACGACGATAATATCGACGATAATAATGACGGTAATAACAACGATAACAACGATGATAATGACAAAATTACGTCGATATTAACGACGATAATTCTGAGGATAATAACGACGACAATGACGACGAAAATTTTGACGATAATAACTATGATAATGAAGATATTAACGCCGATAACAACGATGATAATGACAATAATAACGACGATTTTAACGACGATAATAACGACGATAATAACGACGATAATATCGACGATAATAACGTCGATAATATCGACGATAATAACGACGATAATAACGACGATAATAGCGATGATATTAAAGTTGATTATAACACCGATAATAAAGTTATATCGAAGATAATAACGACGATAATAACGACGATAACAACGATGATAATGACGAAATAACGACGATATTAACGACGATAATTATGAGGATAATAACGCAGATAACATCGATGAAAATGACGATAATAACGACGATATTAACGACGATAACAATGACGATAATAACAACGATAACAACGATGATAATGACAAAATTACGTCGATATTAACGACGATAATTCTGAGGATAATAACGACGACAATGACGACGATAATTTTGACGATAATAACTATGATAATGAAGATATTAACGCCGATAACAACGATGATAATGACAATAATAACGACGATTTTAACGACGATAATAACGACGATAAAAACGACGATAATAACGACGATAATAACGACGATAATATCGACGATAATAACGACGATAATATCGACGATAATAACGACGATAATAACGACGATAATAGCGATGATATTAACGTTGATTATAACGCCGATAATAACGTTATATCGAAGATAATAACGACGATAATAACGACGATAACAACGATGATAATGACGAAATAACGAAGATATTAACGATGATAATTATGAGGATAATAACGAAGATAACAACGATGAAAATGACGATAATAAGGACGATAATATCGACGATAATAATGACGATAATAACAACGATAACAACGATGATAATGACAAAATAACGTCGATATTAACGACGATAATTATGAGGATAATAACGACGACATTGACGCCGATAATTTTGACGATAATAACTATGATAATGACGATATTATCGACGATAACAACGATGATAATGACAAGAATATCTACGATTTTAACGACGTTAATAACGACGATAATAACGACGATAATATCGACGATAATAACGACGATAATATCGACGATAATAACGACGATAATAACGACGATAATAGCGATGATATTAACGTTGATTATAACGCCGTTAATAACGTTATATCGAAGATAATAACGACGATAATAACGACGATAACAACGATGATAATGACGAAATAACGACGATATTAACGACGATAATTATGAGGATAATAACGAAGATAACAACGATGAAAATGACGATAATAAGGACGATAATATCGACGATAATAATGACGATAATAACAACGATAACAACGATGATAATGACAAAATAACGTCGATATTAACGACGATAATTATGAGGATAATAACGACGACATTGACGACGATAATTTTGACGATAATAACTATGATAATGACGATATTAACGCCGATAACAACGATGATAATGACAATATGAACGACGATTTTAACGAAGATAATAACGACGATAATAACGCCGATAATATCGACGATAATAACGACGATAATATCGACGATAATAACGACGATAATAACGACGATAATAGCGATGATATTAACGTTGATTATAACGCCGATAATAACGTTATATCGAAGATAATAACGACGATAATAACGACGATAACAACGATGATAATGACGAAATAACGACGATATTAACGATGATAATTATGAGGATAATAACGAAGATAACATCGATGAAAATGACGATAATAACGACGATATTAACGACGATAATTATGAGGATAATAACGACGATAACAACGATGATAATAAGTATAATAACGACGATATTAAAGACGATAATTGCGACGATAATAACGACGATAATATCGACGATAATAACGACGAAATAACGACGATAACAACGATGATAATAACGATAATAACAACGATATTAACGACGATATTTATGAGGATAATAACGACGATAGCAACGATGATAATGACGATAATAACGACGACATTGACGACGATAATTTTGACGATAACAACTATGATAATGACGATATTAACGCCGATAACAACGATGATAATGACAATAATAACGACGATTTTAACGACGATAATAACGACGATAATAACGACGATAATATCGACGATAATAACGACGATAATATCGACGATAATAACGACGATAATAACGACGATAATAGCGATGATATTAACGTTGATTATAACGCCGATAATAACGTTATATCGAAGATAATAACGACGATAATAACGACGATAACAACGATGATAATGACGAAATAACGACGATATTAACGACGATAATTATGAGGATAATAACGAAGATAACAACGATGAAAATGACGATAATAACGACGATAATATCGACGATAATAATGACGATAATAACAACGATAACAACGATGATAATGACAAAATAACGTCGATATTAACGACGATAATTATGAGGATAATACCGACGACATTGAGGACGATAATTTTGACGATAATAACTATGATAATGACGATATTAACGACTATAACAACGATGATAATGACAATAATATCTACGATTTTAACGGCGATAATAACGACGATAATAACGACGATAATATCGACGATATTAAAGACGATAATATCGACGATAATAACGACGATAATAACGACGATAATAGCGATGATATTAACGTTGATTATAACGCCGATAATAACGTTATATCGAAGATAATAACGACGATAACAACGATGATAATGACGAAATAACGACGATATTAACGACGATAATTATGAGGATAATAACGAAGATAACAACGATGAAAATGACGATAATAACGACGATAATATCGACGATAATAATGACAATAATAACAACGATAACAACGATGATAATGACAAAATTACGTCGATATTAACGACGATAATTCTGAGGATAATAACGACGACATTGACGACGATAATTTTGACGATAATAACTATGATAATGAAGATATTAACGCCGATAACAACGATGATAATGACAATAATAACGACGATTTTAACGACGATAATAACGACGATAATAACGACGATAATATCGACGATAATAACGACGATAATATCGACGATAATAACGACGATAATAACGACGATAATAGCGATGATAATAACGTTGATTATAACGCCGATAATAACGTTATATCGAAGATAATAACGACGATAATAACGACGATAACAACGATGATAATGACGAAATAACGACGATATTAACGATGATAATTATGAGGATAATAACGAAGATAACATCGATGAAAATGACGATAATAACGACGATATTAACGACGATAATTATGAGGATAATAACGACGATAACAACGATGATAATAACTATAATAACGACGATATTAAAGACGATAATTGCGACGATAATAACGACGATAATATCGACGATAATAACGACGAAATAACGACGATAACAACGATGATAATAACGATAATAACAATGATATTAACGACGATATTTATGAGGATAATAACGACGATAGCAACGATGATAATGACGATAATAACGACGACATTGACGACAATAATTTTGACGATAATAACTATGATAATGACGATATTAACGACGATAACAACGATGATAATGACAATAATATCTACGATTTTAACGACGTTAATAACGACGATAATAACGACGATAATATCGACGATAATAACGACGATAATATCGACGATAATAGCGACGATAATAACGACGATAATAGCGATGATATTAACGTTGATTATAACGCCGATAATAACGTTATATCGAAGAAAATAACGACGATAATAACGACGATAACAACGATGATAATGACGAAATAACGACGATATTAACGACGATAATTATGAGGATAATAACGAAGATAACAACGATGAAAATGACGATAATAAGGACGATAATATCGACGATAATAATGACGATAATAACAACGATAACAACGATGATAATGACAAAATAACGTCGATATTAACGACGATAATTATGAGGATAATAACGACGACATTGACGACGATAATTTTGACGATAATAACTATGATAATGACGATATTAACGCCGATAACAACGATGATAATGACAATATGAACGACGATTTTAACGAAGATAATAACGACGATAATAACGCCGATAATATCGACGATAATAACGACGATAATATCGACGATAATAACGACGATAATAACGACGATAATAGCGATGATATTAACGTTGATTATAACGCCGATAATAACGTTATATCGAAGATAATAACGACGATAATAACGACGATAACAACGATGATAATGACGAAATAACGACGATATTAACGATGATAATTATGAGGATAATAACGAAGATAACATCGATGAAAATGACGATAATAACGACGATATTAACGACGATAATTATGAGGATAATAACGACGATAACAACGATGATAATAACTATAATAACGACGATATTAAAGACGATAATTGCGACGATAATAACGACGATAATATCGACGATAATAACGACGAAATAACGACGATAACAACGATGATAATAACGATAATAACAACGATATTAACGACGATATTTATGAGGATAATAACGACGATAGCAACGATGATAATGACGATAATAACGACGACATTGACGACGATAATTTTGACGATAACAACTATGATAATGACGATATTAACGCCGATAACAACGATGATAATGACAATAATAACGACGATTTTAACGACGATAATAACGACGATAATAACGACGATAATATCGACGATAATAACGACGATAATATCGACGATAATAACGACGATAATAACGACGATAATAGCGATGATATTAACGTTGATTATAACGCCGATAATAACGTTATATCGAAGATAATAACGACGATAATAACGACGATAACAACGATGATAATGACGAAATAACGACGATATTAACGACGATAATTATGAGGATAATAACGAAGATAACAACGATGAAAATGACGATAATAACGACGATAATATCGACGATAATAATGACGATAATAACAACGATAACAACGATGATAATGACAAAATAACGTCGATATTAACGACGATAATTATGAGGATAATACCGACGACATTGACGACGATAATTTTGACGATAATAACTATGATAATGACGATATTAACGACTATAACAACGATGATAATGACAATAATATCTACGATTTTAACGGCGATAATAACGACGATAATAACGACGATAATATCGACGATAATATCGACGATAATAACGACGAAATAACGACGATAACAACGATGATAATAACGATAATAACAACGATATTAACGACGATATTTATGAGGATAATAACGACGATAGCAACGATGATAATGACGATAATAACGACGACATTGACGACGATAATTTTGACGATAACAACTATGATAATGACGATATTAACGCCGATAACAACGATGATAATGACAATAATAACGACGATTTTAACGACGATAATAACGACGATAATAACGACGATAATATCGACGATAATAACGACGATAATATCGACGATAATAACGACGATAATAACGACGATAATAGCGATGATATTAACGTTGATTATAACGCCGATAATAACGTTATATCGAAGATAATAACGACGATAATAACGACGATAACAACGATGATAATGACGAAATAACGACGATATTAACGACGATAATTATGAGGATAATAACGAAGATAACAACGATGAAAATGACGATAATAACGACGATAATATCGACGATAATAATGACGATAATAACAACGATAACAACGATGATAATGACAAAATAACGTCGATATTAACGACGATAATTATGAGGATAATACCGACGACATTGACGACGATAATTTTGACGATAATAACTATGATAATGACGATATTAACGACTATAACAACGATGATAATGACAATAATATCTACGATTTTAACGGCGATAATAACGACGATAATAACGACGATAATATCGACGATATTAAAGACGATAATATCGACGATAATAACGACGATAATAACGACGATAATAGCGATGATATTAACGTTGATTATAACGCCGATAATAACGTTATATCGAAGATAATAACGACGATAACAACGATGATAATGACGAAATAACGACGATATTAACGACGATAATTATGAGGATAATAACGAAGATAACAACGATGAAAATGACGATAATAACGACGATAATATCGACGATAATAATGACAATAATAACAACGATAACAACGATGATAATGACAAAATTACGTCGATATTAACGACGATAATTCTGAGGATAATAACGACGACATTGACGACGATAATTTTGACGATAATAACTATGATAATGAAGATATTAACGCCGATAACAACGATGATAATGACAATAATAACGACGATTTTAACGACGATAATAACGACGATAATAACGACGATAATATCGACGATAATAACGACGATAATATCGACGATAATAACGACGATAATAACGACGATAATAGCGATGATAATAACGTTGATTATAACGCCGATAATAACGTTATATCGAAGATAATAACGACGATAATAACGACGATAACAACGATGTTAATGACGAAATAACGACGATATTAACGATGATAATTATGAGGATAATAACGAAGATAACATCGATGAAAATGACGATAATAACGACGATATTAACGACGATAATTATGAGGATAATAACGACGATAACAACGATGATAATAACTATAATAACGACGATATTAAAGACGATAATTGCGACGATAATAACGACGATAATATCGACGATAATAACGACGAAATAACGACGATAACAACGATGATAATAACGATAATAACAATGATATTAACGACGATATTTATGAGGATAATAACGACGATAGCAACGATGATAATGACGATAATAACGACGACATTGACGACAATAATTTTGACGATAATAACTATGATAATGACGATATTAACGCCGATAACAACGATGATAATGACAATAATAACGACGATTTTAACGACGATAATAACGACGATAATAACGACGATAATATCGACGATAATAACGACGATAATATCGACGATAATAACGACGATAATAACGACGATAATAGCGATGATATTAACGTTGATTATAACGCCGATAATAACGTTATATCGAAGATAATAACGACGATAATAACGACGATAACAACGATGATAATGACGAAATAACGACGATATTAACGACGATAATTATGAGGATAATAACGAAGATAACAACGATGAAAATGACGATAATAACGACGATAATATCGACGATAATAATGACGATAATAACAACGATAACAACGATGATAATGACAAAATAACGTCGATATTAACGACGATAATTATGAGGATAATACCGACGACATTGACGACGATAATTTTGACGATAATAACTATGATAATGACGATATTAACGACTATAACAACGATGATAATGACAATAATATCTACGATTTTAACGGCGATAATAACGACGATAATAACGACGATAATATCGACGATAATATCGACGATAATAACGACGAAATAACGACGATAACAACGATGATAATAACGATAATAACAACGATATTAACGACGATATTTATGAGGATAATAACGACGATAGCAACGATGATAATGACGATAATAACGACGACATTGACGACGATAATTTTGACGATAACAACTATGATAATGACGATATTAACGCCGATAACAACGATGATAATGACAATAATAACGACGATTTTAACGACGATAATAACGACGATAATAACGACGATAATATCGACGATAATAACGACGATAATATCGACGATAATAACGACGATAATAACGACGATAATAGCGATGATATTAACGTTGATTATAACGCCGATAATAACGTTATATCGAAGATAATAACGACGATAATAACGACGATAACAACGATGATAATGACGAAATAACGACGATATTAACGACGATAATTATGAGGATAATAACGAAGATAACAACGATGAAAATGACGATAATAACGACGATAATATCGACGATAATAATGACGATAATAACAACGATAACAACGATGATAATGACAAAATAACGTCGATATTAACGACGATAATTATGAGGATAATACCGACGACATTGACGACGATAATTTTGACGATAATAACTATGATAATGACGATATTAACGACTATAACAACGATGATAATGACAATAATATCTACGATTTTAACGGCGATAATAACGACGATAATAACGACGATAATATCGACGATATTAAAGACGATAATATCGACGATAATAACGACGATAATAACGACGATAATAGCGATGATATTAACGTTGATTATAACGCCGATAATAACGTTATATCGAAGATAATAACGACGATAACAACGATGATAATGACGAAATAACGACGATATTAACGACGATAATTATGAGGATAATAACGAAGATAACAACGATGAAAATGACGATAATAACGACGATAATATCGACGATAATAATGACAATAATAACAACGATAACAACGATGATAATGACAAAATTACGTCGATATTAACGACGATAATTCTGAGGATAATAACGACGACATTGACGACGATAATTTTGACGATAATAACTATGATAATGAAGATATTAACGCCGATAACAACGATGATAATGACAATAATAACGACGATTTTAACGACGATAATAACGACGATAATAACGACGATAATATCGACGATAATAACGACGATAATATCGACGATAATAACGACGATAATAACGACGATAATAGCGATGATAATAACGTTGATTATAACGCCGATAATAACGTTATATCGAAGATAATAACGACGATAATAACGACGATAACAACGATGTTAATGACGAAATAACGACGATATTAACGATGATAATTATGAGGATAATAACGAAGATAACATCGATGAAAATGACGATAATAACGACGATATTAACGACGATAATTATGAGGATAATAACGACGATAACAACGATGATAATAACTATAATAACGACGATATTAAAGACGATAATTGCGACGATAATAACGACGATAATATCGACGATAATAACGACGAAATAACGACGATAACAACGATGATAATAACGATAATAACAATGATATTAACGACGATATTTATGAGGATAATAACGACGATAGCAACGATGATAATGACGATAATAACGACGACATTGACGACAATAATTTTGACGATAATAACTATGATAATGACGATATTAACGACGATAACAACGATGATAATGACAATAATATCTACGATTTTAACGACGTTAATAACGACGATAATAACGACGATAATATCGACGATAATAACGACGATAATATCGACGATAATAGCGATGATATTAACGTTGATTATAAAGCCGATAATAACGTTATATCGAAGATAATAACGACGATAATAACGACGATAACAACGATGATAATGACGAAATAACGACGATATTAACGACGATAATTATGAGGATAATAACGAAGATAACAACGATGAAAATGACGATAATAAGGACGATAATATCGACGATAATAATGACGATAATAACAACGATAACAACGATGATAATGACAAAATAACGTCGATATTAACGACGATAATTATGAGGATAATAACGACGACATTGACGACGATAATTTTGACGAACATAACTATGATAATGACGATATTAACGCCGATAACAGCGATGATAATGACAATATGAACGACGATTTTAACAAAGATAATAACGACGATAATAACGCCGATAATATCGACGATAATAACGACGATAATAACGACGATAACAACGATGATAATGACGAAATAACGACGATAATAACGATGATAATTATGAGGATAATAACGAAGATAACATCGATGAAAATGACGATAATAACGACGATATTAACGACGATAATTATGAGGATAATAACGACGATAACAACGATGATAATAACTATAATAACGACGATATTAAAGACGATAATTGCGACGATAATAACGACGATAATATCGACGATAATAACGACGAAATAACGACGATAACAACGATGATAATAACGATAATAACAATGATATTAACGACGATATTTATGAGGATAATAACGACGATAGCAACGATGATAATGACGATAATAACGACGACATTGACGACGATAATTTTGACGATAATAACTATGATAATGACGATATTAACGCCGATAGCAACGATGATAATGACAATATGAACGACGATTTTAACGAAGATAATAACGACGATAATAACGCCGATAATATCGACGATAATAACGACGATAATATCGACGATAATAGCGATGATATTAACGTTGATTATAACGCCGATAATAACGTTATATCGAAGATAATAACGACGATAATAACGACGATAACAACGATGATAATGACGAAATAACGACGATATTAACGACGATAATTATGAGGATAATAACGCAGATAACATCGATGAAAATGACGATAATAACGACGATATTAACGACGATAATTATGAGGATAATAACGACGATAACAACGATGATAATAACTATAATAACGACGATATTAAAGACGATAATGGCGACGATAATAACGACGATAATATCGACGATAATAACGACGAAATAACGACGATGACAACGATGATAATAACGATAATAACGACGACATTGACGACGATAATTTTGACGATAATAACTATGATAATGACGATATTAACGACGATAACAACGATGATAATGACAATAATATCTACGATTTTAACGACGATAATAACGACGATAATATCGACGATAATAACGACGATAATATCGACGATAATAACGACGAAATAACGACGATAACAACGATGATAATAACGATAATAACAACGATATTAACGACGATATTTATGAGGATAATAACGACGATAGCAACGATGATAATGACGATAATAACGACGACATTGACGACGATAATTATGACGATAACAACTATGATAATGACGATATTAACGCCGATAACAACGATGATAATGACAATAATAACGACGATTTTAACGACGATAATAACGACGATAATAACGACGATAATATCGACGATAATAACGACGATAATATCGACGATAATAACGACGATAATAACGACGATAATAGCGATGATATTAAAGTTGATTATAACGCCGATAATAACGTTATATCGAAGATAATAACGACGACAATAACGACGATAACAACGATGATAATGACGAAATAACGACGATATTAACGACGATAATTATGAGGATAATAACGCAGATAACATCGATGAAAATGACGATAATAACGACGATATTAACGACGATAATTATGAGGATAATAACGACGATAACAACTCTGATAATAACTATAATAACGACGATATTAAAGACGATAATGGCGACGATAATATCGACGATAATAACGACGAAATAACGAAGATGACAACGATGATAATAACGATAATAACGACGACATTGACGACGATAATTTTGACGATAATAACTATGATAATGACGATATTAACGCCGATTACAACGATGATAATGACAATTATAACGACGATTTTAACGACGATAATAACGACGATAATAACGACGATAATATCGACGATAATAACGACGATAATATCGACGATAATAACGACGATAATAACGACGATAATAGCGATGATATTAACGTTGATTATAACGCCGATAATAACGTTATATCGAAGATAATAACAACGATAATAACGACGATAACAACGATTATAATGACGAAATAACGACGATATTAACGACGATAATTATGAGGATAATAACGCAGATAACATCGATGAAAATGACGATAATAACGACGATATTAACGACGATAATTATCAGGATAATAACGACGATAACAACGATGATAATAACGATAATAACGACGACATTGACGACGATAATTTTGACGATAACAACTATGATAATGACGATATTAACGCCGATAACAACGATGATAATGGCAATAATAACGACGATTTTAACGACGATAATAACGACGATAATAACGACGATAATAACGACGATAATAACGACGATAATATCGACGATAATAACGACGATAATATCGACGATAATAACGACGATAATAACGACGATAATAGCGATGATATTAACGTTGATTATAACGCCGATAATAACGTTATATCGAAGATAATAACGACGATAATAACGACGATAACAACGATGATAATGACGAAATAACGAAGATATTAACGATGATAATTATGAGGATAATAACGAAGATAACATCGATGAAAATGACGATAATAACGACGATATTAACGACGATAATTATGAGGATAATAACGACGATAACAACGATGATAATAACTATAATAACGACGATATTAAAGACGATAATTGCGACGATAATAACGACGATAATATCGACGATAATAACGACGAAATAACGACGATAACAACGATGATAATAACGATAATAACAACGATATTAACGACGATATTTATGAGGATAATAACGACGATAGCAACGATGATAATGACGATAATAACGACGACATTGACGACGATAATTTTGACGATAACAACTATGATAATGACGATATTAACGCCGATAACAACGATAATAATGACAATAATTACGACGATTTTAACGACGATAATAACGACGATAATAACGACGATAATATCGACGATAATAACGACGACAATAACGACGATATTAGCGATGATATTAACGTTGATTATAACGCCGATAATAACGTTATATCGAAGATAATAACGACGATAACAACGATGATAATGACGAAATAACGACGATATTAACGACGATAATTATGAGGATAATAACGAAGATAACAACGATGAAAATGACGATAATAACGACGATAATATCGACGATAATAATGACGATAATAACAACGATAACAACGATGATAATGACAAAATTACGTCGATATTAACGACGATAATTCTGAGGATAATAACGACGACATTGACGACGATAATTTTGACGATAATAACTATGATAATGAAGATATTAACGCCGATAACAACGATGATAATGACAATAATAACGACGATTTTAACGACGATAATAACGACGATAATAACGACGATAATATCGAGGATAATAACGACGATAATATCGACGATAATAACGACGATAATAACGACGATAATAGCGATGATATTAACGTTGATTATAACGCCGATAATAACGTTATATCGAAGATAATAACGACGATAATAACGACGATAACAACGATGATAATGACGAAATAACGACGATATTAACGACGATAATTATGAGGATAATAACGCAGATAACATCGATGAAAATGACGATAATAACGACGATATTAACGACGATAATTATGAGGATAATGACGACGATAACAACGATGATAATAACTATAATAACGACGATATTAAAGACGATAATGGCGACGATAATAACGACGATAATATCGACGATAATAACGACGAAATAACGACGATGACAATGATGATAATAACGATAATAACGACGACATTGACGACGATAATTTTGACGATAATAACTATGATAATGACGATATTAACGACGATAACAACGATGATAATGACAATAATATCTACGATTTTAACGACGATAATAACGACGATAATAACGACGATAATATCGACGATAATAACGACGATAATAGCGATGATATTAACGTTGATTATAACGCCGATAATAACGTTATATCGAAGATAATAACGACGATAATAACGACGATAACAACGATGATAATGACGAAATAACGACGATATTAACGACGATAATTATGAGGATAATAACGAAGATAACAACGATGAAAATGACGATAATAAGGACGATAATATCGACGATAATAATGACGATAATAACAACGATAACAACGATGATAATGACAAAATAACGTCGATATTAACGACGATAATTATGAGGATAATAACGACGACATTGACGACGATAATTTTGACGATAATAACTATGATAATGACGATATTAACGCCGATAACAACGATGATAATGACAATATGAACGACGATTTTAACGAAGATAATAACGACGATAATAACGCCGATAATATCGACGATAATAACGACGATAATATCGACGATAATAGCGATGATATTAACGTTGATTATAACGCCGATAATAACGTTATATCGAACATAATAACGACGATAATAACGACGATAACAACGATGATAATGACGAAATAACGACGATATTAACGACGATAATTATGAGGATAATAACGCAGATAACATCGATGAAAATGACGATAATAACGACGATATTAACGACGATAATTATGAGGATAATAACGACGATAACAACGATGATAATAACTATAATAACGACGATATTAAAGACGATAATGGCGACGATAATAACGACGATAATATCGACGATAATAACGACGAAATAACGACGATGACAACGATGATAATAACGATAATAACGACGACATTGACGACGATAATTTTGACGATAATAACTATGATAATGACGATATTAACGACGATAACAACGATGATAATGACAATAATATCTACGATTTTAACGACGATAATAACGACGATAATAACGACGATAATATCGACGATAATAACGACGATAATATCGACGATAATAACGACGAAATAACGACGATAACAACGATGATAATAACGATAATAACAACGATATTAACGACGATATTTATGAGGATAATAACGACGATAGCAACGATGATAATGACGATAATAACGACGACATTGACGACGATAATTTTGACGATAACAACTATGATAATGACGATATTAACGCCGATAACAACGATGATAATGACAATAATAACGACGATTTTAACGACGATAATAACGACGATAATAACGACGATAATATCGACGATATTAACGACGATAATTATGAGGATAATAATGAAGATAACAACGATGAAAATGACGATAATAACGACGATAATATCGACGATAATAATGACGATAATAACAACGATAACAACGATGATAATGACAAAATAACGTCGATATGAACGACGATAATTATGAGGATAATACCGACGACATTGACGACGATAATTTTGACGATAATAACTATGATAATGACGATATTAACGACGATAACAACGATGATAATGACAATAATATCTACGATTTTAACGACGATAATAACGACGATAATAACGACGATAATATCGACGATAATAACGACGATAATAGCGATGATATTAACGTTGATTATAACGCCGATAATAACGTTATATCGAAGATAATAACGACGATAATAACGACGATAACAACGATGATAATGACGAAATAACGACGATATTAACGACGATAATTATGAGGATAATAACGAAGATAACAACGATGAAAATGACGATAATAAGGACGATAATATCGACGATAATAATGACGATAATAACAACGATAACAACGATGATAATGACAAAATAACGTCGATATTAACGACGATAATTATGAGGATAATAACGACGACATTGACGACGATAATTTTGACGATAATAACTATGATAATGACGATATTATCGACGATAACAACGATGATAATGACAATAATATCTACGATTTTAACGACGTTAATAACGACGATAATAACGACGATAATATCGACGATAATAACGACGATAATATCGACGATAATAACGACGATAATAACGACGATAATAGCGATGATATTAACGTTGATTATAACGCCGTTAATAACGTTATATCGAAGATAATAACGACGATAATAACGACGATAACAACGATGATAATGACGAAATAACGACGATATTAACGACGATAATTATGAGGATAATAACGAAGATAACAACGATGAAAATGACGATAATAAGGACGATAATATCGACGATAATAATGACGATAATAACAACGATAACAACGATGATAATGACAAAATAACGTCGATATTAACGACGATAAATATGAGGACAATAACGACGACATTGACGACGATAATTTTGACGATAATAACTATGATAATGACGATATTAACGCCGATAACAGCGATGATAATGACAATATGAACGACGATTTTAACAAAGATAATAACGACGATAATAACGCCGATAATATCGACGATAATAACGACGATAATAACGACGATAACAACGATGATAATGACGAAATAACGACGATATTAACGATGATAATTATGAGGATAATAACGAAGATAACATCGATGAAAATGACGATAATAACGACGATATTAACGACGATAATTATGAGGATAATAACGACGATATCAACGATGATAATAACTATAATAACGACGATATTAAAGACGATAATTGCGACGATAATAACGACGATAATATCGACGATAATAACGACGAAATAACGACGATAACAACGATGATAATAACGATAATAACAATGATATTAACGACGATATTTATGAGGATAATAACGACGATAGCAACGATGATAATGACGATAATAACGACGACATTGACGACGATAATTTTGACGATAATAACTATGATAATGACGATATTAACGCCGATAACAACGATGATAATGACAATATGAACGACGATTTTAACGAAGATAATAACGACGATAATAACGCCGATAATATCGACGATAATAACGACGATAATATCGACGATAATAGCGATGATATTAACGTTGATTATAACGCCGATAATAACGTTATATCGAACATAATAACGACGATAATAACGACGATAACAACGATGATAATGACGAAATAACGACGATATTAACGACGATAATTATGAGGATAATAACGCAGATAACATCGATGAAAATGACGATAATAACGACGATATTAACGACGATAATTATGAGGATAATAACGACGATAACAACGATGATAATAACTATAATAACGACGATATTAAAGACGATAATGGCGACGATAATAACGACGATAATATCGACGATAATAACGACGAAATAACGACGATGACAACGATGATAATAACGATAATAACGACGACATTGACGACGATAATTTTGACGATAATAACTATGATAATGACGATATTAACGACGATAACAACGATGATAATGACAATAATATCTACGATTTTAACGACGATAATAACGACGATAATAACGACGATAATATCGACGATAATAACGACGATAATATCGACGATAATAACGACGAAATAACGACGATAACAACGATGATAATAACGATAATAACAACGATATTAACGACGATATTTATGAGGATAATAACGACGATAGCAACGATGATAATGACGATAATAACGACGACATTGACGACGATAATTTTGACGATAACAACTATGATAATGACGATATTAACGCCGATAACAACGATGATAATGACAATAATAACGACGATTTTAACGACGATAATAACGACGATAATAACGACGATAATATCGACGATATTAACGACGATAATTATGAGGATAATAACGACGATAACAACGATGAAAATGACGATAATAACGACGATAATATCGACGATAATAATGACGATAATAACAACGATAACAACGATGATAATGACAAAATAACGTCGATATGAACGACGATAATTATGAGGATAATACCGACGACATTGACGACGATAATTTTGACGATAATAACTATGTTAATGACGATATTAACGACTATAACAACGATGATAATGACAATAATATCTACGATTTTAACGGCGATAATAACGACGATAATAACGACGATAATATCGACGATAATAAAGACGATAATATCGACGATAATAACGACGATAATAACGACGATAATAGCGATGATATTAACGTTGATTATAACGCCGATAATAACGTTATATCGAAGATAATAACGACGATAACAACGATGATAATGACGAAATAACGACGATATTAACGACGATAATTATGAGGATAATAACGAAGATAACAACGATGAAAATGACGATAATAACGACGATAATATCGACGATAATAATGACAATAATAACAACGATAACAACGATGATAATGACAAAATTACGTCGATATTAACGACGATAATTCTGATGATAATAACGACGACATTGACGACGATAATTTTGACGATAATAACTATGATAATGAAGATATTAACGCCGATATCAACGATGATAATGACAATAATAACGACGATTTTAACGACGATAATAACGAGGATAATAACGACGATAATATCGACGATAATAACGACGATAATATCGACGATAATAACGACGATAATAACGACGATAATAGAGATGATAATAACGTTGATTATAACGCCGATAATAACGTTATATCGAAGATAATAACGACGATAATAACGACGATAACAACGATGATAATGACGAAATAACGACGATATTAACGATGATAATTATGAGGATAATAACGAAGATAACATCGATGAAAATGACGATAATAACGACGATATTAACGACGATAATTATGAGGATAATAACGACGATAACAACGATGATAATAACTATAATAACGACGATATTAAAGACGATAATTGCGACGATAATAACGACGATAATATCGACGATAATAACGACGAAATAACGACGATAACAACGATGATAATAACGATAATAACAATGATATTAACGACGATATTTTTGAGGATAATAACGACGATAGCAACGATGATAATGACGATAATAACGACGACATTGACGACGATAATTTTGACGATAATAACTATGATAATGGAGATATTAACGACGATAACAACGATGATAATGACAATAATATCTACGATTTTAACGACGTTAATAACGACGATAATAACGACGATAATATCGACGATAATAACGACGATAATATCGACGATAATAACGACGATAATAACGACGATAATAGCGATGATATTAACGTTGATTATAACGCCGATAATAACGTTATATCGAAGATAATAACGACGATAATAACGACGATAACAACGATGATAATGACGAAATAACGACGATATTAACGACGATAATTATGAGGATAATAACGAAGATAACAACGATGAAAATGACGATAATAAGGACGATAATATCGACGATAATAATGACGATAATAACAACGATAACAACGATGATAATGACAAAATAACGTCGATATTAACGACGATAATTATGAGGATAATAACGACGACATTGACGACGATAATTTTGACGAAAATAACTATGATAATGACGATATTAACGCCGATAACAGCGATGATAATGACAATATGAACGACGATTTTAACAAAGATAATAACGACGATAATAACGCCGATAATATCGACGATAATAACGACGATAATAACGACGATAACAACGATGATAATGACGAAATAACGACGATATTAACGACGATAATTATGAGGATAATAACGAAGATAACATCGATGAAAATGACGATAATAACGACGATATTAACGACGATAATTATGAGGATAATAACGACGATAACAACGATGATAATAACTATAATAACGACGATATTAAAGACGATAATTGCGACGATAATAACGACGATAATATCGACGATAATAACGACGAAATAACGACGATAACAACGATGATAATAACGATAATAACAACGATATTAACGACGATATTTATGAGTATAATAACGACGATATCAACGATGATAATGACGATAATAACGACGACATTGACGACGATAATTTTGACGAAAATAACTATGATAATGACGATATTAACGACGATAACAACAATGATAATGACGAAATAACGACGATATTAACGACGTTAATTATGAAGATAATAACGAAGATAACAACGATGAAAATGACGATAATAACGACGATAATATCAACGATAATAATGACGATAATAACAACGATAACAACGATGATAATGACGAAATAACGTCGATATTAACGACGATAATTATGAGGATAATAACGACGACATTGAAGACGATAATTTTGACGATAATAACTATGATAATGACGATAATAACGACGATAACAACGATGATAATGACAATAATATCTACGATTTTAACGACGATAATAACGACGATAATAACGACGATAATATCGACGATAATAACGACGATAATAACGACGATAATAGCGATGATATTAACGTTGATTATAACGCCGATAATAACGTTATATCGAAGATAATAACGACGATAACAACGATGATAATGACGAAATAACGACGATATTAACGACGATAATTATGAGGATAATAACGCCGATAACAACGATGATAATGACAATAATAACGACGATTTTAACGACGATAATAACGACGATAAAAACGACGATAATATCGACGATAATAACGACGATAATATCGACGATAATAACGACGATAATAACGACGATAATAGCGATGATAATAACGTTGATTATAACGCCGATAATAACGTTATATCGAAGATAATAACGACGATAATAACGACGATAACAACGATGATAATGACGAAATAACGACGATATTAACGATGATAATTATGAGGATAATAACGAAGATAACATCGATGAAAATGACGATAATAACGACGATATTAACGACGATAATTATGAGGATAATAACGACGATAACAACGATGATAATAACTATAATAACGACGATATTAAAGACGATAATTGCGACGATAATCACGACGATAATATCGACGATAATAACGACGAAATAACGACGATAACAACGATGATAATAACGATAATAACAATGATATTAACGACGATATTTATGAGGATAATAACGACGATAGCAACGATGATAATGACGATAATAACGACGACATTGACGACGATAATTTTGACGATAATAACTATGATAATGGAGATATTAACGACGATAACAACGATGATAATGACAATAATATCTACGATTTTAACGACGTTAATAACGACGATAATAACGACGATAATATCGACGATAATAACGACGATAATATCGACGATAATAACGACGATAATAACGACGATAATAGCGATGATATTAACGTTGATTATAACGCCGATAATAACGTTATATCGAAGATAATAACGACGATAATAACGACGATAATAGCGATGATATTAACGTTGATTATAACGCCGATAATAACGTTATATCGAAGATAATAACGACGATAATAACGACGATAACAACGATGATAATGACGAAATAACGACGAAATTAACGACGATAATTATGAGGATAATAACGCAGATAACATCGATGAAAATGACGATAATAACGACGATATTAACGACGATAATTATGAGGATAATAACGACGATAACAACGATGATAATAACTATAATAACGACGATATTAAAGACGATAATGGCGACGATAATAACGACGATAATATCGACGATAATAACGACGAAATAACGACGATAACAACGATGATAATAACGATAATAGCGACGATATTAGCGACGATATTTATGAGGATAATAACGACGATAGCAACGATGATAATGACGATAATAACGACGACATTGACGACGATAATTTTGACGATAATAACTATGATAATGACGATATTAACGCCGATAACAACGATGATAATGACAATATGAACGACGATTTTAACGAAGATAATAACGACGATAATAACGCCGATAATATCGACGATAATAACGACGATAATATCGACGATAATAGCGATGATATTAACGTTGATTATAACGCCGATAATAACGTTATATCGAAGATAATAACGACGATAATAACGACGATAACAACGATGACAATGACGAAATAACGACGATATTAACGACGATAATTATGAGGATAATAACGCAGATAACATCGATGAAAATGACGATAATAACGACGATATTAACGACGATAATTATGAGGATAATAACGACGATAACAACGATGATAATAACTATAATAACGACGATATTAAAGACGATAATGGCGACGATAATAACGACGATAATATCGACGATTATAACGACGAAATAACGACGATGACAACGATGATAATAACGATAATAACGACGACATTGACGACGATAATTTTGACGATAATAACTATGATAATGACGATATTAACGACGATAACAACGATGATAATGACAATAATATCTACGATTTTAACGACGATAATAACGACGATAATAACGACGATAATATCGACGATAATAACGACGATAATATCGACGATAATAACGACGATAATAGCGATGATATTAACGTTGATTATAACGCCGATAATAACGTTATATCGAAGATAATAACGACGATAATAACGACGATAACAACGATGATAATGACGAAATAACGACGATATTAACGACGATAATTATGAGGATAATAACGAAGATAACAACGATGAAAATGACGATAATAAGGACGATATTAACGACGATAATTATGAGGATAATAACGACGATAACAACGATGATAATAACTATAATAACGACGATATTAAAGTCGATAATTGCGACGATAATAACGACGATAATATCGACGATAATAACGACGAAATAACGACGATAACAACGATGATAATAACGATAATAACAACGATATTAACGACGATATTTATGAGGATAATAACGACGATAGCAACGATGATAATGACGATAATAACGACGACATTGACGACGATAATTTTGACGATAACAACTATGATAATGACGATATTAACGCCGATAACAACGATGATAATGACAATAATAACGACGATTTTAACGACGATAATAACGACGATAATAACGACGATAATATCGACGATAATAACGACGATAATATCGACGATAATAACGACGATAATAACGACGATAATAGCGATGATATTTACGTTGATTATAACGCCGATAATAACGTTATATCGAAGATAATAACGACGATAATAACGACGATAACAACGATGATAATGACGAAATAACGACGATATTAACGATGATAATTATGAGGATAATAACGAAGATAACATCGATGAAAATGACGATAATAACGACGATATTAACGACGATAATTATGAGGATAATAACGACGATAACAACGATGATAATAACTATAATAACGACGATATTAAAGACGATAATTGCGACCATAATAACGACGATAATATCGACGATAATAACGACGAAATAACGACGATAACAACGATGATAATAACGATAATAACAACGATATTAACGACGATATTTATGAGGATAATAACGACGATAGCAACGATGATAATGACGATAATAACGACGACATTGACGACGATAATTTTGACGATAACAACTATGATAATGACGATATTAACGCCGATAACAACGATGATAATGACAATAATAACGACGATTTTAACGACGATAATAACGACGATAATAACGACGATAATATCGACGATAATAACGACGATAATATCGACGATAATAACGACGATAATAACGACGATAATAGCGATGATATTAACGTTGATTATAACGCCGATAATAACGTTATATCGAAGATAATAACGACGATAATAACGACGATAACAACGATGATAATGACGAAATAACGACGATATTAACGACGATAATTATGAGGATAATAATGAAGATAACAACGATGAAAATGACGATAATAACGACGATAATATCGACGATAATAATGACGATAATAACAACGATAACAACGATGATAATGACAAAATAACGTCGATATTAACGACGATAATTATGAGGATAATACCGACGACATTGACGACGATAATTTTGACGATAATAACTATGATAATGACGATATTAACGACTATAACAACGATGATAATGACAATAATATCTACGATTTTAACGGCGATATTAACGACGATAATAACGACGATAATATCGACGATAATAAAGACGATAATATCGACGATAATAACGACGATAATAACGACGATAATAGCGATGATATTAACGTTGATTATAACGCCGATAATAACGTTATATCGAAGATAATAACGACGATAACAACGATGATAATGACGAAATAACGACGATATTAACGACGATAATTATGAGGATAATAACGAAGATAACAACGATGAAAATGACGATAATAACGACGATAATATCGACGATAATAATGACAATAATAACAACGATAACAACGATGATAATGACAAAATTACGTCGATATTAACGACGATAATTCTGAGGATAATAACGACGACATTGACGACGATAATTTTGACGATAATAACTATGATAATGAAGATATTAACGCCGATAACAACGATGATAATGACAATAATAACGACGATTTTAACGACGATAATAACGACGATAATAACGACGATAATATCGACGATAATAACGACGATAATATCGACGATAATAACGACGATAATAACGACGATAATAGCGATGATAATAACGTTGATTATAACGCCGATAATAACGTTATATCGAAGATAATAACGACGATAATAACGACGATAACAACGATGATAATGACGAAATAACGACGATATTAACGATGATAATTATGAGGATAATAACGAAGATAACATCGATGAAAATGACGATAATAACGACGATATTAACGACGATAATTATGAGGATAATAACGACGATAACAACGATGATAATAACTATAATAACGACGATATTAAAGACGATAATTGCGACGATAATAACGACGATAATATCGACGATAATAACGACGAAATAACGACGATAACAACGATGATAATAACGATAATAACAATGATATTAACGACGATATTTATGAGGATAATAACGACGATAGCAACGATGATAATGACGATAATAACGACGACATTGACGACGATAATTTTGACGATAATAACTATGATAATGACGATATTAACGACGATAACAACGATGATAATGACAATAATAACGACGATTTTAACGACGATAATAACGACGATAATAACGACGATAATATCGACGATAATAACGACGATAATATCGACGATAATAACGACGATAATAACGACGATAATAGCGATGATATTAACGTTGATTATAACGCCGATAATAACGTTATATCGAAGATAATAACGACGATAACAACGATGATAATGTCGAAATAACGACGATATTAACGACGATAATTATGAGGATAATATCGAAGATAACAACGATGAAAATGACGATAATAACGACGATAATATCGACGATAATAATGACGATAATAACAACGATAACAACGATGATAATGACAAAATAACGTCGATATTAACAACGATAATTATGAGGATAATAACGACGATATTGACGACGATAATTTTGACGATAATAACTATGTTAATGACGATATTAACGACGATAACAACGATGATAATGACAATAATATCTACGATTTTAACGACGATAATAACGACGATAATAACGACGATAATATCGACGATAATAACGACGATAATATCGACGATAATAACGACGATAATAACGACGATAATAGCGATGATATTAACGTTGATTATAACGCCGATAATAACGTTATATCGAAGATAATAACGACGATAATAACGACGATAACAACGATGATAATGACGAAATAACGACGATATTAACGACGATAATTATGAGGATAATAATGAAGATAACAACGATGAAAATGACGATAATAACGACGATATTAACGACGATAATTATGAGGATAATAACGACGATAACAACGATGATAATAACTATAATAACGACGATATTAAAGACGATAATTGCGACGATAATAACGACGATAATATCGACGATAATAACGACGAAATAACGACGATAACAACGATGATAATAACGATAATAACAACGATATTAACGACGATATTTATGAGTATAATAACGACGATATCAACGATGATAATGACGATAATAACGACGACATTGACGACGATAATTTTGACGAAAATAACTATGATAATGACGATATTAACGACGATAACAACAATGATAATGACGAAATAACGACGATATTAACGACGTTAATTATGAAGATAATAACGAAGATAACAACGATGAAAATGACGATAATAACGACGATAATATCAACGATAATAATGACGATAATAACAACGATAACAACGATGATAATGACGAAATAACGTCGATATTAACGACGATAATTATGAGGATAATAACGACGACATTGAAGACGATAATTTTGACGATAATAACTATGATAATGACGATAATAACGCCGATAACAACGATGATAATGACAATAATATCTACGATTTTAACGACGATAATAACGACGATAATAACGACGATAATATCGACGATAATAACGACGATAATAACGACGATAATAGCGATGATATTAACGTTGATTATAACGCCGATAATAACGTTATATCGAAGATAATAACGACGATAACAACGATGATAATGACGAAATAACGACGATATTAACGACGATGATTATGAGGATAATAACGCCGATAACAACGATGATAATGACAATAATAACGACGATTTTAACGACGATAATAACGACGATAAAAACGACGATAATATCGACGATAATAACGACGATAATATCGACGATAATAACGACGATAATAACGACGATAATAGCGATGATAATAACGTTGATTATAACGCCGATAATAACGTTATATCGAAGATAATAACGACGATAATAACGACGATAACAACGATGATAATGACGAAATAACGACGATATTAACGATGATAATTATGAGGATAATAACGAAGATAACATCGATGAAAATGACGATAATAACGACGATATTAACGACGATAATTATGAGGATAATAACGACGATAACAACGATGATAATAACTATAATAACGACGATATTAAAGACGATAATTGCGACGATAATAACGACGATAATATCGACGATAATAACGACGAAATAACGACGATAACAACGATGATAATAACGATAATAACAATGATATTAACGACGATATTTATGAGGATAATAACGACGATAGCAACGATGATAATGACGATAATAACGACGACATTGACGACGATAATTTTGACGATAATAACTATGATAATGGAGATATTAACGACGATAACAACGATGATAATGACAATAATATCTACGATTTTAACGACGTTAATAACGACGATAATAACAACGATAATATCGACGATAATAACGACGATAATATCGACGATAATAACGACGATAATAACGACGATAATAGCGATGATATTAACGTTGATTATAACGCCGATAATAACGTTATATCGAAGATAATAACGACGATAATAACGACGATAATAGCGATGATATTAACGTTGATTATAACGCCGATAATAACGTTATATCGAAGATAATAACGACGATAATAACGACGATAACAACGATGATAATGACGAAATAACGACGAAATTAACGACGATAATTATGAGGATAATAACGCAGATAACATCGATGAAAATGACGATAATAACGACGATATTAACGACGATAATTATGAGGATAATAACGACGATAACAACGATGATAATAACTATAATAACGACGATATTAAAGACGATAATGGCGACGATAATAACGACGATAATATCGACGATTATAACGACGAAATAACGACGATAACAACGATGATAATAACGATAATAGCGACGATATTAGCGACGATATTTATGAGGATAATAACGACGATAGCAACGATGATAATGACGATAATAACGACGACATTGACGACGATAATTTTGACGATAATAACTATGATAATGACGATATTAACGCCGATAACAACGATGATAATGACAATATGAACGACGATTTTAACGAAGATAATAACGACGATAATAACGCCGATAATATCGACGATAATAACGACGATAATATCGACGATAATAGCGATGATATTAACGTTGATTATAACGCCGATAATAACGTTATATCGAAGATAATAACGACGATAATAACGACGATAACAACGATGACAATGACGAAATAACGACGATATTAACGACGATAATTATGAGGATAATAACGCAGATAACATCGATGAAAATGACGATAATAACGACGATATTAACGACGATAATTATGAGGATAATAACGACGATAACAACGATGATAATAACTATAATAACGACGATATTAAAGACGATAATGGCGACGATAATAACGACGATAATATCGACGATAATAACGACGAAATAACGACGATGACAACGATGATAATAACGATAATAACGACGACATTGACGACGATAATTTTGACGATAATAACTATGATAATGACGATATTAACGACGATAACAACGATGATAATGACAATAATATCTACGATTTTAACGACGATAATAACGACGATAATAACGACGATAATATCGACGATAATAACGACGATAATATCGACGATAATAACGACGATAATAGCGATGATATTAACGTTGATTATAACGCCGATAATAACGTTATATCGAAGATAATAACGACGATAATAACGACGATAACAACGATGATTATGACGAAATAACGACGATATTAACGACGATAATTATGAGGATAATAACGAAGATAACAACGATGAAAATGACGATAATAAGGACGATATTAACGACGATAATTATGAGGATAATAACGACGATAACAACGATGATAATAACTATAATAACGACGATATTAAAGACGATAATGGCGACGATAATAACGACGATAATATCGACGATAATAACGACGAAATAACGACGATAACAACGATGATAATAACGATAATAGCGACGATATTAGCGACGATATTTATGAGGATAATAACGACGATAGCAACGATGATAATGACGATATTAACGCCGATAACAACGATGATAATGACAATATGAACGACGATTTTAACGAAGATAATAACGACGATAATAACGACGATAATATCGACGATAATAACGACGATAATATCGACGATAATAACGACGATAATAACGACGATAATAGCGATGATATTAACGTTGATTATAACGCCGATAATAACGTTATATCGAAGATAATAACGACGATAACAACGATGATAATGACGAAATAACGACGATATTAACGATGATAATTATGAGGATAATAACGAAGATAACATCGATGAAAATGACGATAATAACGACGATATTAACGACGATAATTATGAGGATAATAACGACGATAACAACGATGATAATAACTATAATAACGACGATATTAAAGACGATAATTGCGACGATAATAACGACGATAATATCGACGATAATAACGACGAAATAACGACGATAACAACGATGATAATAACGATAATAACAACGATATTAACGACGATATTTATGAGGATAATAACGACGATAGCAACGATGATAATGACGATAATAACGACGACATTGACGACGATAATTTTGACGATAACAACTATGATAATGACGATATTAACGCCGATAACAACGATGATAATGACAATAATAACGACGATTTTAACGACGATAATAACGACGATAATAACGACGATAATATCGACGATAATAACGACGATAATATCGACGATAATAACGACGATAATAACGACGATAATAGCGATGATATTAACGTTGATTATAACGCCGATAATAACGTTATATCGAAGATAATAACGACGATAATAACGACGATAACAACGATGATAATGACGAAATAACGACGATATTAACGACGATAATTATGAGGATAATAATGAAGATAACAACGATGAAAATGACGATAATAACGACGATAATATCGACGATAATAATGACGATAATAACAACGATAACAACGATGATAATGACAAAATAACGTCGATATTAACGACGATAATTGTGAGGATAATACCGACGACATTGACGACGATAATTTTGACGATAATAACTATGATAATGACGATATTAACGACTATAACAACGATGATAATGACAATAATATCTACGATTTTAACGGCGATAATAACGACGATAATAACGACGATAATATCGACGATAATAAAGACGATAATATCGACGATAATAACGACGATAATAACGACGATAATAGCGATGATATTAACGTTGATTATAACGCCGATAATAACGTTATATCGAAGATAATAACGACGATAACAACGATGATAATGACGAAATAACGACGATATTAACGACAATAATTATGAGGATAATAACGAAGATAACAACGATGAAAATGACGATAATAACGACGATAATATCGACGATAATAATGACAATAATAACAACGATAACAACGATGATAATGACAAAATTACGTCGATATTAACGACGATAATTCTGAGGATAATAACGACGACATTGACGACGATAATTTTGACGATAATAACTATGATAATGAAGATATTAACGCCGATAACAACGATGATAATGACAATAATAACGACGATTTTAACGACGATAATAACGACGATAATAACGACGATAATATCGACGATAATAACGACGATAATATCGACGATAATAACGACGATAATAACGACGATAATAGCGATGATATTAACGTTGATTATAACGCCGATAATAACGTTATATCGAAGATAATAACGACGATAATAACGACGATATCAACGATGATAATGACGAAATAACGACGATATTAACGACGATAATTATGAGGATAATAACGAAGATAACAATGATGAAAATGACGATAATAAGGACGATAATATCGACGATAATAATGACGATAATAACAACGATAACAACGATGATAATGACAAAATAACGTCGATATTAACGACGATAATTATGAGGATAATAACGACGACATTGACGACGATAATTTTGACGATAATAACTATGATAATGACGATATTAACGCCGATAACAACGATGATAATGACAATAATATCTACGATTTTAACTACGATAATAACGACGATAATAACGACGATAATATCGACGATAATAACGACGATAATATCGACGATAATAACGACGATAATAACGACGATAATAGCGATGATATTAACGTTGATTATAACGCCGATAATAACGTTATATCGAAGATAATAACGACGATAATAACGACGATAACAACGATGATAATGACGAAATAACGACGATATTAACGACGATAATTATGAGGATAATAACGAAGATAACAACGATGAAAATGACGATAATAAGGACGATAATATCGACGATAATAATGACGATAATAACAACGATAACAACGATGATAATGACAAAATAACGTCGATATTAACGACGATAATTATGAGGATAATAACGACGACATTGACGACGATAATTTTGACGATAATAACTATGATAATGACGATATTAACGCCGATAACAACGATGATAATGACAATAATAACTACGATTATAACGACGATAATAACGACGATAATAACGACGATATTATCGAAGATAATAACGACGATAATATCGACGATAATAACGACGATAATAACGACGATAATAGCGATGATATTAACGTTGATTATAACGCCGATAATAACGTTATATCGAAGATAATAACGACGATAATAACGACGATATCAACGATGATAATGACGAAATAACGACGATATTAACGACGATAATTATGAGGATAATAACGAAGATAACATCGATGAAAGTGACGATAATAACGACGATATTAACGACGATAATTATGAGGATAATAACGACGATAACAACGATGATAATAACTATAATAACGACGATATTAAAGACGATAATGGCGACGATAATAACGACGATAATATCGACGATAATAACGACGAAATAACGACGATAACAACGATGATAATAACGAATATAACAACGATATTAACGACGATATTTATGAGGATAATAACGTCGATATTAACGACGATAATTATGAGGATAATAACGACGACATTGACGACGATAATTTTGACGATAATAACTATGATAATGACGATATTAACGCCGATAACAACGATGATAATGACAATATGAACGACGATTTTAACGAAGATAATAACGACGATAATAACGCCGATAATATCGACGATAATAACGACGATAATATCGACGATAATAACGACGATAATAACGACGATAATAGCGATGATATTAACGTTGATTATAACGCCGATAAAAACGTTATATCGAAGATAATAACGACGATAATAACGACGATAACAACGATGATAATGACGAAATAACGACGATATTAACGACGATAATTATGAGGATAATAACGAAGATAACAACGATGAAAATGACGATAATAAGGACGATAATATCGACGATAATAATGACGATAATAACAAGAATAACAACGATGATAATGACAAAATAACGTCGATATTAACGACGATAATTATGAGGATAATAACGACGACATTGACAGCGATAATTTTGACGATAATAACTATGATAATGACGATATTAACGCCGATAACAACGATGATAATGACAATAATAACTACGATTATAACGACGATAATAACGACGATAATAACGCCGATATTATCGAAGATAATAACGACGATAATATCGACGATAATAACGACGATAATAACGACGATAATAGCGATGATATTAACGTTGATTATAACGCCGATAATAACGTTATATCGAAGATAATAACGACGATAATAACGACGATAACAACGATGATAATGACGAAATAACGACGATATTAACGACGATAATTATGAGGATAATAACGAAGATAACATCGATGAAAATGACGATAATAACGACGATATCAACGACGATAATTATGAGGATAATAACGACGATAACAACGATGATAATAACTATAATAACGACGATATTAAAGACGATAATGGCGACGATAATAACGACGATAATATCGACGATAATAACGACGAAATAACGACGATAACAACGATGATAATAACGATAATAACAACGATATTAACGACGATATTTATGAGGATAATAACGACGATAGCAACGATGATAATGACGATAATAACGACGACATTGACGACGATAATTTTGACGATAATAACTATGATAATGACGATATTAACGACGATAACAACGATGATAATGACAATAATATCTACGATTTTAACGACGATAATAACGACGATAATAACGACGATAATATCGACGATAATAACGACGATAATATCGACGATAATAACGACGATAATAACGACGATAATAGCGATGATATTAACGTTGATTATAACGCCGATAATAACGTTATATCGAAGATAATAACGACGATAATAACGACGATAACAACGATGATAATGACGAAATAACGACGATATTAACGACGATAATTCTGAGGATAATAACGACGACATTGACGACGATAATTTTGACGATAATAACTATGATAATGAAGATATTAACGCCGATAACAACGATGATAATGACAATAATAACGACGATTTTAACGACGATAATAACGACGATAATAACGACGATAATATCGACGATAATAACGACGATAATATCGACGATAATAACGACGATAATAACGACGATAATAGCGATGATATTAACGTTGATTATAACGCCGATAATAACGTTATATCGAAGATAATAACGACGATAATAACGACGATATCAACGATGATAATGACGAAATAACGACGATATTAACGACGATAATTATGAGGATAATAACGAAGATAACAATGATGAAAATGACGATAATAAGGACGATAATATCGACGATAATAATGACGATAATAACAACGATAACAACGATAATAATGACAAAATAACGTCGATATTAACGACGATAATTATGAGGATAATAACGACGACATTGACGACGATAATTTTGACGATAATAACTATGATAATGACGATATTAACGCCGATAACAACGATGATAATGACAATAATATCTACGATTTTAACTACGATAATAACGACGATAATAACGACGATAATATCGACGATAATAACGACGATAATATCGACGATAATAACGACGATAATAACGACGATAATAGCGATGATATTAACGTTGATTATAACGCCGATAATAACGTTATATCGAAGATAATAACGACGATAATAACGACGATAACAACGATGATAATGACGAAATAACGACGATATTAACGACGATAATTATGAGGATAATAACGAAGATAACAACGATGAAAATGACGATAATAAGGACGATAATATCGACGATAATAATGACGATAATAACAACGATAACAACGATGATAATGACAAAATAACGTCGATATTAACGACGATAATTATGAGGATAATAACGACGACATTGACGACGATAATTTTGACGATAATAACTATGATAATGACGATATTAACGCCGATAACAACGATGATAATGACAATAATAACTACGATTATAACGACGATAATAACGACGATAATAACGCCGATATTATCGAAGATAATAACGACGATAATATCGACGATAATAACGACGATAATAACGACGATAATAGCGATGATATTAACGTTGATTATAACGCCGATAATAACGTTATATCGAAGATAATAACGACGATAATAACGACGATATCAACGATGATAATGACGAAATAACGACGATATTAACGACGATAATTATGAGGATAATAACGAAGATAACATCGATGAAAGTGACGATAATAACGACGATATTAACGACGATAATTATGAGGATAATAACGACGATAACAACGATGATAATAACTATAATAACGACGATATTAAAGACGATAATGGCGACGATAATAACGACGATAATATCGACGATAATAACGACGAAATAACGACGATAACAACGATGATAATAACGAATATAACAACGATATTAACGACGATATTTATGAGGATAATAACGTCGATATTAACGACGATAATTATGAGGATAATAACGACGACATTGACGACGATAATTTTGACGATAATAACTATGATAATGACGATATTAACGCCGATAACAACGATGATAATGACAATATGAACGACGATTTTAACGAAGATAATAACGACGATAATAACGCCGATAATATCGACGATAATAACGACGATAATATCGACGATAATAACGACGATAATAACGACGATAATAGCGATGATATTAACGTTGATTATAACGCCGATAATAACGTTATATCGAAGATAATAACGACGATAATAACGACGATAACAACGATGATAATGACGAAATAACGACGATATTAACGACGATAATTATGAGGATAATAACGAAGATAACAACGATGAAAATGACGATAATAAGGACGATAATATCGACGATAATAATGACGATAATAACAAGAATAACAACGATGATAATGACAAAATAACGTCGATATTAACGACGATAATTATGAGGATAATAACGACGACATTGACAGCGATAATTTTGACGATAATAACTATGATAATGACGATATTAACGCCGATAACAACGATGATAATGACAATAATAACTACGATTATAACGACGATAATAACGACGATAATAACGCCGATATTATCGAAGATAATAACGACGATAATATCGACGATAATAACGACGATAATAACGACGATAATAGCGATGATATTAACGTTGATTATAACGCCGATAATAACGTTATATCGAAGATAATAACGACGATAATAACGACGATAACAACGATGATAATGACGAAATAACGACGATATTAACGACGATAATTATGAGGATAATAACGAAGATAACATCGATGAAAATGACGATAATAACGACGATATCAACGACGATAATTATGAGGATAATAACGACGATAACAACGATGATAATAACTATAATAACGACGATATTAAAGACGATAATGGCGACGATAATAACGACGATAATATCGACGATAATAACGACGAAATAACGACGATAACAACGATGATAATAACGATAATAACAACGATATTAACGACGATATTTATGAGGATAATAACGACGATAGCAACGATGATAATGACGATAATATCGACGACATTGACGACGATAATTTTGACGATAATAACTATGATAATGACGATATTAACGACGATAACAACGATGATAATGACAATAATATCTACGATTTTAACGACGATAATAACGACGATAATAACGACGATAATATCGACGATAATAACGACGATAATATCGACGATAATAACGACGATAATAACGACGATAATAGCGATGATATTAACGTTGATTATAACGCCGATAATAACGTTATATCGAAGATAATAACGACGATAATAACGACGATAACAACGATGATAATGACGAAATAACGACGATATTAACGACGATAATTATGAGGATAATAACGAAGATAACATCGATGAAAATGACGATAATAACGACGATATTAACGACGATAATTATGAGGATAATAACGACGATAACAACGATGATAATAACTATAATAACGACGATATTAAAGACGATAATGGCGACGATAATAACGACGATAATATCGACGATAATAACGACGAAATAACGACGATAACAACGATGATAATAACGATAATAACAACGATATTAACGACGATTTTTATGAGGATAATAACGACGATAGCAACGATGATAATGACGATAATAACGACGACATTGACGACGATAATTTTGACGATAATAACTATGATAATGACGATATTAACGACGATAACAACGATGATAATGACAATAATTTCTACGATTTTAACGACGATAATAACGACGATAATAACGACGATAATATCGACGATAATAACGACGATAATATCGACGATAATAACGACGATAATAACGACGATAATAGCGATGATATTAACGTTGATTATAACGCCAATAATAACGTTACATCGAAGATAATAACGACGATAATAACGACGATAACAACGATGATAATGACGAAATAACGACGATATTAACGACGATAATTATGAGGATAATAACGAAGATAACAACGATGAAAATGACGATAATAAGGACGATAATAACGACGATAATAATGACGATAATAACAACAATAACAACGATGATAATGACGAAATAACGACGATATTAACGACGATAATTATGAGGATAATAACGAAGATAACAACGATGAAAATGACGATAATAACGACGATAATATCGACGATAATAATGACGATAATAACAACGATAACAACGATGATAATGACAAAATTACGTCGATATTAACGACGCTAATTATGAGGATTCAACGACGACATTGACGACGACAATTTTGACGATAATAACTATAATAATGACGATATTAACGCCGATAACAACGATGATAATGACAATAATAACGACGATTTTAACGACGATAATAACGACGATAATAACGACGATAATATCGACGATAATAACGACGATAATATCGACGATAATAACGACGATAATAACGACGATAATAGCGATGATATTAACGTTGATTATAACGCCGATAATAACGTTATATCGAAGATAATAACGACGATAATAACGACGATAACAACGATGATAATGACGAAATAACGACGATATTAACGACGATAATTATGAGGATAATAACGAAGATAACATCGATGAAAATGACGATAATAAGGACGATAATATCGACGATAATAATGACGATAATAACAACGATAACAACGATGATAATGACAAAATAACGTCGATATTAACGACGATAATTATGAGGATAATAACGACGACATTGACAGCGATAATTTTGACGATAATAACTATGATAATGACGATATTAACGCCAATAACAACGATGATAATGACAATAATAACGACGATTTTAACGACGATAATGACGACGATAATAACGACGATAATAACGACGATAATAACGACGATAATAACGACGATAATAACGACGATAATAGGGATGATATTAACGTTGATTATAACGACGATAATAACGTTATATCGAAGATAATAACGACGATAATAACGACGATAACAACGATGATAATGACGAAATAACGACGATATTAACGACGATAATTATGAGGATAATAACGAAGATAACATCGATGAAAATGACGATATTAACGACGATATTAACGACGATAATTATGAGGATAATAACGACGATAACAACGATGATAATAACTATAATAACGACGATATTAAAGACGATAATGGCGACGATAATAACGACGATAATATCGACGATAATAACGACGAAATAACGACGATAACAACGATGATAATAACGATAATAACAACGATATTAACGACGATATTTATGAGGATAATAACGACGATAGCAACGATGATAATGACGATAATAACGACGACATCGACGACGATAATTTTGACGATAATAACTATGATAATGACGATATTAACGACGATAACAACGATGATAATGACAATAATATCTACGATTTTAACGACGATAATAACGACGATAATAACGACGATAATATCGACGATAATAACGACGATAATATCGACGATAATAACGACGATGATAACGACGATAATAGCGATGATATTAACGTTGATTATAACGCCAATAATAACGTTATATCGAAGATAATAACGACGATAATAAGACGATAACAACGATGATAATGACGAAATAACGACGATATTAAGGACGATAACAACGATGATAATGACGAAAAAACGACGATATTAACGACGATAATTATGAGGATAATAACGAAGATAACAACGATGAAAATGACGATAATAACGACGATAATATCGACGATAATAATGACGATAATAACAACGATAACAACGATGATAATGACAAAATTACGTCGATATTAACGACGCTAATTATGAGGATACTACGAAGACATTGACGACGATAATTTTGACGATAATAACTATGATAATGACGATATTAACGCCGATAACAACGATGATAATGACAATAATAACGACGATTTTAACGACGATAATAACGACGATAATAACGACGATAATATCAACGATAATAACGACGATAATATCGACGATAATAACGACGATAATAACGACGATAATAGCGATGATATTAACGTTGATTATAACGCCAATAATAACGTTATATCGAAGATAATAACGACGATAATAACGACGATAACAACGATGATAATGACGAAATAACGACGATATTAACGACGATAATTATGAGGATAATAACGAAGATAACAACGATAAAAATGACGATAATAAGGACGATAATATCGACGATAATAATGACGATAATAACAACAATAACAACGATGATAATGACGAAATAACGACGATATTAACGACGATAATTATGAGGATAATAACGAAGATAACAACGATGAAAATGACGATAATAACGACGATAATATCGACGATAATAATGACGATAATAACAACGATAACAACGATGATAATGACAAAATTACGTCGATATTAACGACGCTAATTATGAGGATACAACGACGACATTGACGACGATAATTTTGACGATAATAACTATGATAATGACGATATTAACGCCGATAACAACGATGATAATGACAATAATAACGACGATTTTAACGACGATAATAACGACGATAATATCGACGATAATAACGACGATAATATCGACGATAATAACGACGATAATAACGACGATAATAGCGATGATATTAACGTTGATTATAACGCCGATAATAACGTTATATCGAAGATAATAACGACGATAATAACGACGATAACAACGATGATAATGACGAAATAACGACGATATTAACGACGATAATTATGAGGATAATAACGAAGATAACAACGATGAAAATGACGATAATAAGGACGATAATATCGACGATAATAATGACGATAAAAACAACGATAACAACGATGATAATGACAAAATAACGTCGATATTAACGACGATAATTATGAGGATAATAACGACGACATTGACAGCGATAATTTTGACGATAATAACTATGATAATGACGATATTAACGCCAATAACAACGATGATAATGACAATAATAACGACGATTTTAACGACGATAATGACGACGATAATAACGACGATAATAACGACGATAATAACGACGATAATAACGACGATAATAACGACGATAATAGGGATGATATTAACGTTGATTATAACGACGATAATAACGTTATATCGAAGATAATAACGACGATAATAACGACGATAACAACGATGATAATGACGAAATAACGACGATATTAACGACGATAATTATGAGGATAATAACGAAGATAACATCGATGAAAATGACGATATTAACGACGATATTAACGCCGATAATTATGAGGATAATAACGACGATAACAACGATGATAATAACTATAATAACGACGATATTAAAGACGATAATGGCCACGATAATAACGACGATAATATCGACGATAATAACGACGAAATAACGACGATAACAACGATGATAATAACGATAATAACAACGATATTAACGACGATATTTATGAGGATAATAACGACGATAGCAACGATGATAATGACGATAATAACGACGACATCGACGACGATAATTTTGACGATAATAACTATGATAATGACGATATTAACGACGATAACAACGATGATAATGACAATAATATCTACGATTTTAATGACGATAATAACGACGATAATAACGACGATAATATCGACGATAATAACGACGATAATATCGACGATAATAACGACGATGATAACGACGATAATAGCGATGATATTAACGTTGATTATAACGCCAATAATAACGTTATATCGAAGATAATAACGACGATAATAAGACGATAACAACGATGATAATGACGAAATAACGACGATATTAAGGACGATAACAACGATGATAATGACGAAAAAACGACGATATTAACGACGATAATTATGAGGATAATAACGAAGATAACAACGATGAAAATGACGATAATAACGACGATAATATCGACGATAATAATGACGATAATATCAACGATAACAACGATGATAATGACAAAATTACGTCGATATTAACGACGATAATTATGAGGATTCAACGACGACATTGACGACGATAATTTTGACGATAATAACTATGATAATGACGATATTAACGCCGATAACAACGATGATAATGACAATAATAACGACGATTTTAACGACTATAATAACGACGATAATATCGACGATAATAACGACGAAATAACGACGATAACAACGATGATAATAACGATAATAACAACGATATTAACGACGATATTTATGAGGATAATAACGACGATAGCAACGATGATAATGACGATAATAACGACGACATTGACGACGATAATTTTGACGATAATAACTATGATAATGACGATATTAACGACGATAACAACGATGATAATGACAATAATATCTACGATTTTAACGACGATAATAACGACGATAATAACGACGATAATATCGACGATAATAACGACGATAATATCGACGATAATAACGACGATAATAACGTCGATAATAGCGATGATATTAACGTAGATTATAACGCCGATAATAACGTTATATCGAAGATAATAACGACGATAATAACGATGATAACAACGATGATAATGACGAAATAACGACGATATTAAGGACGATAACAACGATGATAATGACGAAAAAACGACGATATTAACGACGATAATTATGAGGATAATAACAAAGATAACATCGATGAAAATGACGACAATAACGACGATATTAACGACGATAATTATGAGGATAATAACGACGATAACAACGATGATAATGACAATAATAACGACGATATTAACGACGATAATGACGACGATAATAACGACGATAATAACGACGATAATAACGACGATAATAACGACGATAATAGGGATGATATTAACGTTGATTATAACGACGATAATAACGTTATATCGAAGATAATAACGACGATAATAACGACGATAACAACGATGATAATGACGAAATAACGACGATATTAACGACGATAATTATGAGGATAATAACGAAGATAACATCGATGAAAATGACGATAATAACGACGATATTAACGACGATAATTGTGAGGATAATAACGACGATAACAACGATGATAATAACTATAATAACGACGATATTAAAGACGATAATAGCGACGATAATAACGACGATAATATCGACGATAATAACGACGAAATAACGACGATAACAACGATGATAATAACGATAATAACAACGATATTAACGACGATATTTATGAGGATAATAACGACGATAGCAACGATGATAATGACGATAATAACGACGACATTGACGACGATAATTTTGACGATAATAACTATGATAATGACGATATTAACGACAATAACAACGATGATAATGACAATAATATCTACGATTTTAACGACGATAATAACGACGATAATAACGACGATAATATCGACGATAATAACGACGATAATATCGACGATAATAACGACGATAATAACGACGATAATAGCGATGATATTAACGTTGATTATAACGCCGATAATAACGTTATATCGAAGATAATAACGACGATAATAACGACGATAACAACGATGATAATGACGAAATAACGACGATATTAACGACGATAATTATGAGGATAATAACGAAGATAACATCGATGAAAATGACGACAATAACGACGATATTAACGACGATAATTATGAGGATAATAACGACGATAACAACGATGATAATGACGATAATAACGACGATATTAACGACGATAATGACGACGATAATAACGACGATAATAACGACGAAAATAACGACGATAATAACGACGATAATAACGACGATAATAACGACGATAATAACGACGATAATAGCGATGATATTAACGTTGATTATAACGACGATAATAACGTTATATCGAAGATAATAACGACGATAATAACGACGATAATTATGAGGATAATAACGAAGATAACATCGATGAAAATGACGATAATAACGACGATATTAACGACGATAATTGTGAGGATAATAACGACGATAACAACGATGATAATAACTATAATAACGACGATATTAAAGACGATAATAGCGACGATAATAACGACGATAATATCGACGATAATAACGACGAAATAACGACGATAACAACGATGATAATAACGATAATAACAACGATATTAACGACGATATTTATGAGGATAATAACGACGATAGCAAGGATGATAATGACGATAATAACGACGACACTGACGACGATAATTTTGACGATAATAACTATGATAATGACGATATTAACGACGATAACAACGATGATAATGACAATAATATCTACGATTTTAACGACGATAATAACGACGATAATAACGACGATAATATCGACGATAATAACGACGATAATATCGACGATAATAACGACGATAATAACGACGATAATATCGACGATAATAACGACGATAATAACGACGATAATAGCGATGATATTAACGTTGATTATAACGCCGATAATAACGTTATATCGAAGATAATAACGACGATAATAACGACGATAACAACGATGATAATGACGAAATAACGACGATATTAACGACGATAATTATGAGGATAATAACGAAGATAACAACGATGAAAATGACGATAATAACGACGATAATATCGACGATAATAATGACGATAATAACAACGATAACAACGATGATAATGACAAAATAACGTCGATATTAACGACGATAATTATGAGGATAATAACGACGACATTGACGACGATAATTTTGACGATAATAACTATGATAATGACGATATTAACGCCGATAACAACGATGATAATGACAATAATAACGACGATTTTAACGACGATAATAACGACGATAATAACGACGATAATATCGACGATAATAACGACGATAATATCGACGATAATAACGACGATAATAACGACGATAATAGCGATGATAATAACGTTGATTATAACGCCGATAATAACGTTATATCGAAGATAATAACGACGATAATAACGACGATAACAACGATGATAATGACGAAATAACGACGATATTAAGGACGATAACAACGATGATAATGACGAAAAAACGACGATATTAACGACGATATTTATGAGGATAATAACAAAGATAACAACGATGATAATGACGATAATAACGACGATATTAACGACGATAATGACGACGATAATAACGACGATAATAACGACGATAATAACGACGATAATAACGACGATAATAGCGATGATATTAACGTTGATTATAACGACGATAATAACGTTATATCGAAGATAATAACGACGGTAATAACGACGATAACATCGATGAAAATGACGATAATAACGACGATATTAACGACGATAATTATGAGGATAATAACGACGATAACAACGATGACAATAACTATAATAACGACGATATTAAAGACGATAATGGCGACGATAATAACGACGATAATATCGACGATAATAACGACGAAATAACGACGATAACAACGATGATAATAACGATAATAACAACGATATTAACAACGATATTTATGAGGATAATAACGACGATAGGAACAATGATCGTCCTTATTATCCTCATAATTATCGTCGTTAATATCGTCGTTATTTTGTCATAATCATCGTCGTTTATATCGTCATTATCATCGTTGTTATCGTCCTTATTATCCTCATAATTATCGTCGTTAATATCGTCGTTAATTTGTCATAATCATCGTCGTTAATGTCGTCGTTATTATCGTCATTATCTTCGTTGTTATCGTCATAATTATCATTGTTAATATCGTCGTTATTATTGTCATTATCTAATTTTTATCGTCGCTAATATCGTCGTTATCATCGTCGTTATTATCGTCGTTAATATTGTCGTTAATATCGTCATTATCATCGTTGTCATCGTCCTTATTATCCTCATAAATATCGTCGTTAATATCGTCGTTATTTTGTCATAATCATCGTCGTTTATATCGTCATTATCATCGTTGTTATCGTCCTTATTATCCTCATAATTATCGTCGTTAATATCGTCGTTATTTTGTCATAATCATCGTCGTTAATGTCGTCGTTATTATCGTCATTATCTTCGTTGTTATCGTCATAATTATCATCGTTAATACCGTCGTTATTATAGTCATTATCTTCTTTTTATCGTCGTTATTATCGTCGTTAATATCGTCGTTAATATCGTCGTTATTATCGTCGTTATTATCGTCGTTAATATCGTCGTTAATATCGTCATTATCATCGTTGTTATCGTCCTTATTATCCTCATAATTATCGTCGTTAATATCGTCGTTATTTTGTCATAATCATCGTCGTTAATGTCGTCGTTATTATCGTCATTATCATCGTTGTCATCGTCCTTATTATCCTCATAATTATCGTCGTTAATATTGTCGTTATTTTGTCATAATCATCGTCGTTTATATCGTCATTATCATCGTTGTTATCGTCCTTATTATCCTCATAATTATCGTCGTTAATATCGTCGTTATTTTGTCATAATCATCGTCGTTAATGTCGTCGTTATTATCGTCAATATCTTCGTTGTTATCGTCATAATTATCATCGTTAATACCGTAGTTATTATTGTCATTATCTTCTTTTTATCGTCGTTATTATCGTCGTTAATATCGTCGTTAATATCGTCGTTATTAAGTCGTTATTATCGTCGTTAATATCGTCGTAAATATCGTCATTATCATCGTTGTTATCGTCGTTAATATCCTCGTTATTTTGTCATAATCATCGTCGTTAATGTCGTCGTTATTATCGTCATTATCTTCGTTGTTATCGTCCTTATTATCCTCATAATTATCGTCGTTAATATCGTCGTAAATATCGTCATTATCATCGTTGTTATCGTCGTTAATATCCTCGTTATTTTGTCATAATCATCGTCGTTAATGTCGTCGTTATTATCGTCATTATCTTCGTTGTTATCGTCCTTATTATCCTCATAATTATCGTCGTTAATATCGTCGTTATTTTGTCATAATCATCGTCGTTAATGTCGTCGTTATTATCGTCATTATCTTCGTTGTTATCGTCATAATTATCATCGTTAATATCGTCGTTATTATTGTCATTATCTTCTTTTTATCGTCGTTATTATCGACGTTAATATCGTCGTTATTAAGTCGTTATTATCGTCGTTAATATCGTCGTTAATATCGTTATTATCATCGTTGTTATCGTCGTTATTATCGTCGTTAATATCCTGGTTATTTTGTCATAATCATCGTCGTTAATGTCGTCGTTATTATCGTCATTATCTTCGTTGTTATCGTCCTTATTATCCTCATAATTAACGTCGTTAATATCGTCGTAATTTTGTGATAATCATCGTCGTTAATATCGTCGTTATTATCGTCGTTATTATCGTCGTTAATATCGTTGTTAATATCTTCATTATCATCGTTGTTATCGTCCTTATTATCCTCATAATTATCGTCGTTAATATCGTCGTTATTTTGTGATAATCATCGTCGTTAATGTCGTCGTTATTATCGTCATTACCATCGTTGTTATCGTCCTTATTATCCTCATAATTATCGTCGTTAATATCGTCGTTATTTTGTCATAATCATCGTCGTTTATATCGTCATTATCATCGTTGTTATCGTCCTTCTTATCCTCATAATTATCGTCGTTAATATCGTCGTTATTTTGTGATATTCATCGTCGTTAATGTCGTCGTTATTATCGTCATTACCATCGTTGTCATCGTCCTTATTATCCTCATAATTATCGTCGTTAATATCGTCGTTATTTTGTCATAATCATCGTCGTTTATATCGTCATTATCATCGTTGTTATCGTCCTTATTATCCTCATAATTATCGTCGTTAATATCGTCCTTAATTTGTCATAATCATCGTCGTTAATGTCGTCGTTATTATCGTCATTATCTTCGTTGTTATCGTCATAATTATCATTGTTAATATCGTCGTTATTATTGTCATTATCTTCTTTTTATCGTCGCTAATATCGTCGTTATTATCGTCGTTATTATCGTCGTTAATATCGTCGTTAATATCGTCATTATCATCGTTGTTATCGTCCTTATTTTCCTCATAATTATCGTCGTTAATATCGTCGTTATTTTGTGATAATCATCGTCGTTAATGTCGTCGTTATTATCGTCATTATCTTCGTTGTTATCGTCATAATTATCATCGATAATACCGTCGTTATTATTGTCATTATCTTCTTTTTATCGTCGTTATTATCGTCGTTATTATCGTCGTTAATATCGTCGTTAATATCGTCATTATCATCGTTGTTATCGTCCTTATTATCCTCATAATTATCGTCGTTAATATCGTCGTTATTTTGTGATATTTATCGTCGTTAATGTCGTCGTTATTATCGTCATTACCATCGTTGTCATCGTCCTTATTATCCTCATAATTATCGTCGTTAATATCGTCGTTATTTTGTCCTAATCATCGTCGTTTATATCGTAATTATCATCGTTGTTATCGTCCTTATTATCCTCATAATTATCGTCGTTAATATCGTCGTTATTTTGTGATATTCATCGTCGTTAATGTCGTCGTTATTATCGTCATTACCTTCGTTGTCATCGTCCTTATTATCCTCATAATTATCTTCGTTAATATCGTCGTTATTATCGTCGTTATTATCATCGTTAATATCGTCGTTAATATCGTCATTATCATCGTTGTTATCGTCCTTATTATCCTAATAATTATCGTCGTTAATATCGTCGTTATTTTGTGATAATCATCGTCGTTAATGTCGTCGTTATTATCGTCATTATCTTCGTTGTTATCGTCATAATTATCATCGTTAATACCGTCGTTATTATTGTCATTATCTTCTTTTTATCGTCGTTATTATCGTCGTTTATATCGTCGTTATTATCGTCGTTATTATCGTCGTCAATATCGTCGTTAATATCGTCATTATCATCGTTGTTATCGTCCTTATTATCCTCATAATTATCGTCGTTAATATCGTCGTTATTTTGTCATAATCATCGTCGTAATTGTCGTCGTTATTATCGTCATTATCTTCGTTGTTATCGTCATAATTATCATTGTTAATATCGTCGTTATTATTGTCATTATCTTCTTTTTATCGTCGTTAATATCGTCGTCATTATCGTCGTTAATATCGTCGTTTATATCGTCATTATCATCGTTGTTATCGTCCTTATTATCCTCATAATTATTGTCGTTAATATCGTCGTTATTTTGTCATAATCATCGTCGTAATTGTCGTCGTTATTATCGTCATTATCTTCGTTGTTATCGTCATAATTATCATTGTTAATATCGTCGTTATTATTGTCATTATCTTCTTTTTATCGTCGTTAATATCGTCGTCATTATCGTCGTTAATGTCGTCGTTATTATCGTCATTACCATCGTTGTTATCGTCCTTATTATCCTCATAATTATCGTCGTTAATATCGTCGTCATTTTGTCATAATCATCGTCGTTAATGTCGTCGTTATTATCGTCATTACCATCGTTGTTATCGTCCTTATTAACCTCATAATTATCGTCGTTAATATCGTCGTTATTTTGTCATAATCATCGTCGTTAATGTCGTCGTTATTATCGTCATTACCATCGTTGTTATCGTCCTTATTATCCTCATAATTATCGTCGTTAATATCGTCGTTATTTTGTGATAATCATCGTCGTTAATGTCGTCGTTAATATCGTCATTATTTTCGTTGTTATCGTCATAATTATCATCGTTAATATCGCCGTTATTATTGTCATTATCTTCTTTTTATCGTCGTTATTATCGTCGTTAATATCGTCGTTATTTTGTCATAATCATCGTCGTTAATGTCGTCGTTATTATCGTCATTACCATCGTTGTTATCGTCCTTATTATCCTCATAATTATCGTCGTTAATATCGTCGTTATTTTGTGATAATCATCGTCGTTAATGTCGTCGTTATTATCGTCATTACCATCGTTGTTATCGTCCTTATTATCCTCATTATTATCGTCGTTAATATCGTCGTTATTTTGTCATAATCATCGTCGTTAATGTCGTCTTTATTATCGTCATTATCATCGTTGTTATCGTCCTTATTATCCTCATAATTATCGTTGTTAATATCGTCGTTATTTTGTCATAATCATCGTCGTTAATGTCGTCGTTATTATAGTCATTACCATCGTTGTTATCGTCCATATTATCCTCATAATTATCGTCGTTAATATCGTCGTTATTTTTTCATAATCATCGTCGTTAATGTCGTCGATATTATCGTCATTATCTTCGTTGTTATCGTCGTTATTATCGTCATAATTATCATCGTCATTATCGTCGTTTTTATCATCATAATTATAGTCGTCATTATCGTCGTTAATATCGTCATTATCATCGTTGTTATCGTCCTTATTATCCTCATAATTATCGACGTTAATATCGTCGTTGTTTTGTGATAATCATCGTCGTTAATGTCGTCGTTATTATCGTCATTACCATCGTTGTTATCGTCCTTATTATCCTCATAATTATCTTCGTTAATATCGTCGTCATTTTGTCATAATCATCGTCGTTAATGTCGTCGTTATTATCGTCATTACCATCGTTGTTATCGTCCTTATTATCCTCATAATTATCGTCGTTAATATCGTCGTTATTTTGTCATAATCATCGTCGTTAATGTCGTCGTTATTATCGTCATTACCATCGTTGTTATCGTCCTTATTATCCTCATAATTATCGTCGTTAATATCGTCGTTATTTTGTGATAATCATCGTCGTTAATGTCGTCGTTAATATCGTCATTATTTTCGTTGTTATCGTCATAATTATCATCGTTAATATCGCCGTTATTATTGTAATTATCTTCTTTTTATCGTCGTTATTATCGTCGTTAATATCGTCGTTATTTTGTCATAATCATCGTCGTTAATGTCGTCGTTATTATAGTCATTACCATCGTTGTTATCGTCCTTATTATCCTCATAATTATCGTCGTTAATATCGTCGTTATTTTGTGATAATCATCGTCGTTAATGTCGTCGTTATTATCGTCATTATCTTCGTTGTTATCGTCATAATTATCATCGTAATATCGTCGTTATTATTGTCATTATCTTCTTTTTATCGTCGTTATTATCGTCGTTAATATCGTCGTTATTATCGTCGTTATTATCGTCGTTAATATCGTCGTTAATATCTTCATTATCTTCGTTGTAATCGTCCTTATTATCCTCATAATTATCGTCGTTAATATCGTCGTTATTTTGTGATAATCATCGTCGTTAATGTCGTCGTTATTATCGTCATTACCATCGTTGTTATCGTCCTTATTATCCTCATAATTATCGTCGTTATTATCGTCGTTATTTTGTGATAATCATCGTCGTTAATGTCGTAGTTATTATCGTCATTACCATCGTTGTTATCGTCGTTATTATCGTCATTACCATCGTTGTTATCGTCTTTATTATCGTCATTACCATCGTTGTTATCGTCCTTATTATCCTCTTAATTATCGTCGTTAATATCGTCGTTATTTTGTGATAATCATCGTCGTTAATGTCGTCGTTATTATCGTCATTACCATCGCTGTTATCGTCCTTATTATCCTCATAATTATCGTCGTTAATATCGTCGTTATTTTGTGATAATGATCGTCGTTAATGTCGTCGTTATTATCGTCATTACCATCGTTGTTATCGTCCTTATTATCCTCATAATTATCGTCGTTAATATCGTCGTTATTTTGTGATAATCATCGTTGTTATCGTCCTTATTATCCTCATAATTATCGTCGTTAATATCGTCGTTATTTTGTGATAATCATCGTCGTCAATGTCGTCGTTATTATCGTCATTACCATCGTTGTTATCGTCCTTATTATCCTCATAAATATCGTCGTTAATATCGTCGTTTTTTTGTCATAATCATCGTCGTTAATGTCGTCGTTATTATCGTCATTACCATCGTTGTTATCGTCCTTATTATCCTCATAATTATCGTCGTTAATATCGTCGTTATTTTGTCATAATCATCGTCGTTAATGTCGTCTTTATTATCGTCATTATCATCGTTGTTATCGTCCTTATTATCCTCATAATTATCGTCGTTAATATCGTCGTTATTTTGTCATAATCATCGTCGTTAATGTCGTCGTTATTATAGTCATTACCATCGTTGTTATCGTCCATATTATCCTCATAATTATCGTCGTTAATATCGTCGTTATTTTTTCATAATCATCGTCGTTAATGTCGTCGATATTATCGTCATTATCTTCGTTGTTATCGTCGTTATTATCGTCATAATTATCATCGTCATTATCGTCGTTTTTATCATCATAATTATAGTCGTCATTATCGTCGTTAATATCGTCATTATCATCGTTGTAATCGTCCTTATTATCCTCATAATTATCGTCGTTAATATCGTCGTTAATATCGTCATTATCATCGTTGTTATCGTCCTTATTATCCTCATAATTATCGACGTTAGTATCGTCGTTGTTTTGTGATAATCATCGTCGTTAATGTCGTCGTTATTATCGTCATTACCATCGTTGTTATCGTCCTTATTATCCTCATAATTATCGTCGTTAATATCGTCGTCATTTTGTCATAATCATCGTCGTTAATGTCGTCGTTATTATCGTCATTACCATCGTTGTTATCGTCCTTATTATCTTCATAATTATCGTCGTTAATATCGTCGTTATTTTGTCATAATCATCGTCGTTAATGTCGTCGTTATTATCGTCATTACCATCGTTGTTATCGTCCTTATTATCCTCATAATTATCGTCGTTAATATCGTCGTTATTTTGTGATAATCATCGTCGTTAATGTCGTCGTTAATATCGTCATTATTTTCGTTGTTATCGTCATAATTATCATCGTTAATATCGCCGTTATTATTGTAATTATCTTCTTTTTATCGTCGTTATTATCGTCGTTAATATCGTCGCTATTTTGTCATAATCATCGTCGTTAATGTCGTCGATATTATAGTCATTACCATCGTTGTTATCGTCCTTATTATCCTCATAATTATCGTCGTTAATATCGTCGTTATTTTGTGATAATCATCGTCGTTAATGTCGTCGTTATTATCGTCATTATCTTCGTTGTTATCGTCATAATTATCATCGTTAATATCGTCGTTATTATTGTCATTATCTTCTTTTTATCGTCGTTATTATCGTCGTTAATATCGTCGTTATTATCGTCGTTAATATCGTCGTTAATATCTTCATTATCTTCGTTGTAATCGTCCTTATTATCCTCATAATTATCGTCGTTAATATCGTCGTTATTTTGTGATAATCATCGTCGTTAATGTCGTCGTTATTATCGTCATTACCATCGTTGTTATCGTCTTTATTATCCTCATAATTATCGTCGTTATTTTGTGATAATCATCGTCGTTAATGTCGTCGTTATTATCGTCATTACCATCGTTGTTATCGTCCTTATTATCCTCATAATTATCGTCGTTAATATCGTCGTTATTTTGTCATAATCATCGTCGTTAATGTCGTCTTTATTATCGTCAATATCATCGTTGTTATCGTCCTTATTATCCTCATAATTATCGTCGTTAATATCGTCGTTATTTTGTCATAATCATCGTCGTTAATGTCGTCGTTATTATAGTCATTACCATCGTTGTTATCGTCCATATTATCCTCATAATTATCGTCGTTAATATCGTCGTTATTTTTTCATAATCATCGTCGTTAATGTCGTCGATATTATCGTCATTATCTTCGTTGTTATCGTCGTTATTATCGTCATAATTATCATCGTCATTATCGTCGTTTTTATCATCATAATTATAGTCGTCATTATCGTCGTTAATATCGTCATTATCATCGTTGTTATCGTCCTTATTATCCTCATAATTATCGTCGTTAATATCGTCGTTAATATCGTCATTATCATCGTTGTTATCGTCCTTATTATCCTCATAATTATCGACGTTAGTATCGTCGTTGTTTTGTGATAATCATCGTCGTTAATGTCGTCGTTATTATAGTCATTACCATCGTTGTTATCGTCCTTATTATCCTCATAATTATCGTCGTTAATATCGTCGTCATTTTGTCATAATCATCGTCGTTAATGTCGTCGTTATTATCGTCATTACCATCGTTGTTATCGTCCTTATTATCTTCATAATTATCGTCGTTAATATCGTCGTTATTTTGTCATAATCATCGTCGTTAATGTCGTCGTTATTATCGTCATTACCATCGTTGTTATCGTCCTTATTATCCTCATAATTATCGTCGTTAATATCGTCGTTATTTTGTGATAATCATCGTCGTTAATGTCGTCGTTAATATCGTCATTATTTTCGTTGTTATCGTCATAATTATCATCGTTAATATCGCCGTTATTATTGTAATTATCTTCTTTTTATCGTCGTTATTATCGTCGTTAATATCGTCGCTATTTTGTCATAATCATCGTCGTTAATGTCGTCGATATTATAGTCATTACCATCGTTGTTATCGTCCTTATTATCCTCATAATTATCGTCGTTAATATCGTCGTTATTTTGTGATAATCATCGTCGTTAATGTCGTCGTTATTATCGTCATTATCTTCGTTGTTATCGTCATAATTATCATCGTTAATATCGTCGTTATTATTGTCATTATCTTCTTTTTATCGTCGTTATTATCGTCGTTAATATCGTCGTTATTATCGTCGTTAATATCGTCGTTAATATCTTCATTATCTTCGTTGTAATCGTCCTTATTATCCTCATAATTATCGTCGTTAATATCGTCGTTATTTTGTGATAATCATCGTCGTTAATGTCGTCGTTATTATCGTCATTACCATCGTTGTTATCGTCTTTATTATCCTCATAATTATCGTCGTTATTTTGTGATAATCATCGTCGTTAATGTCGTCGTTATTATCGTCATTACCATCGTTGTTATCGTCCTTATTATCCTCATAATTATCGTCGTTAATATCGTCGTTATTTTGTCATAATCATCGTCGTTAATGTCGTCTTTATTATCGTCAATATCATCGTTGTTATCGTCCTTATTATCCTCATAATTATCGTCGTTAATATCGTCGTTATTTTGTCATAATCATCGTCGTTAATGTCGTCGTTATTATAGTCATTACCATCGTTGTTATCGTCCATATTATCCTCATAATTATCGTCGTTAATATCGTCGTTATTTTTTCATAATCATCGTCGTTAATGTCGTCGATATTATCGTCATTATCTTCGTTGTTATCGTCGTTATTATCGTCATAATTATCATCGTCATTATCGTCGTTTTTATCATCATAATTATAGTCGTCATTATCGTCGTTAATATCGTCATTATCATCGTTGTTATCGTCCTTATTATCCTCATAATTATCGTCGTTAATATCGTCGTTAATATCGTCATTATCATCGTTGTTATCGTCCTTATTATCCTCATAATTATCGACGTTAATATCGTCGTTGTTTTGTGATAATCATCGTCGTTAATGTCGTCGTTATTATCGTCATTACCATCGTTGTTATCGTCCTTATTATCCTCATAATTATCGTCGTTAATATCGTCGTCATTTTGTCATAATCATCGTCGTTAATGTCGTCGTTATTATCGTCATTACCATCGTTGTTATCGTCCTTATTATCCTCATAATTATCGTCGTTATTTTGTCATAATCATCGTCGTTAATTTCGTCGTTATTATAGTCATTACCATCGTTGTTATCGTCCTTATTATCCTCATAATTATCGTCGTTAATATCGTCGTTATTTTGTGATAATCATCGTCGTTAATGTCGTCGTTATTATCGTCATTATCTTCGTTGTTATCGTCATAATTATCATCGTTAATATCGTCGTTATTATTGTCATTATCTTCTTTTTATCGTCGTTATTATCGTCGTTAATATCGTCGTTATTATCGTCGTTAATATCGTCGTTAATATCTTCATTATCTTCGTTGTAATCGTCCTTATTATCCTCATAATTATCGTCGTTAATATCGTCGTTATTTTGTGATAATCATCGTCGTTAATGTCGTCGTTATTATCGTCATTACCATCGTTGATATCGTCCTTATTATCCTCATAATTATCGTCATTACCATCGTTGTTATCGTCCTTATTATTCTCATAATTATCGTCGTTATTATCGTCGTTATTTTGTGATAATCATCGTCGTTAATATCGTAGTTATTATCGTCATTACCATCGTTGTTATCGTCGTTATTATCGTCATTACCATCGTTGTTATCGTCGTTATTATCGTCATTACCATCGTTGTTATCGTCGTTATTATCGTCATTACCATCGTTGTTATCGTCGTTATTATCGTCATTACCATCGTTGTTATCGTCCTTATTATCCTCTTAATTATCGTCGTTAATATCGTCGTTATTTTGTGATAATCATCGTCGTTAATGTCGTCGTTAATATCGTCATTACCACCGCTGTTATCGTCCTTATTATCCTCATAATTATCGTCGTTAATATCGTCTTTATTTTGTGATAATGATCGTCGTTAATGTCGTCGTTATTATCGTCATTACCATCGTTGTTATCGTCCTTATTATCCTCATAATTATCGTCGTTAAAATCGTCGTTATTTTGTGATAATCATCGTTGTTATCGTCCTTATTATCCTCATAATTATCGTCGTTAATATCGTCGTTATTTTGTGATAATCATCGTCGTTAATGTCGTCGTTATTATCGTCATTACCATCGTTGTTATCGTCCTTTTTATCCTCATAATTATCGTCGTTAATATCGTCGTTATTTTGTCATAATCATCGTCGTTAATGTCGTCGTTATTATCGTCATTACCATCGTTGTTATCGTCTTTATTATCATCATAATTATCGTCGTTATTTTGTGATAATTATCGTCGTTAATGTCGTCGTTATTATCGTCATTACCATCGTTGTTATCGTCCTTATTATCCTCATAATTATCGTCGTTATTTTGTGATAATCATCGTCGTTAATGTCGTCGTTATTATCGTCATTACCATCGTTGTTATCGTCCTTTTTATCCTCATAATTATCGTCGTTTATATCGTCGTTGTTTTGTGATAATCATCGTCGTTAATGTCGTCGTTATTATCGTCATTACCATCGTTGTTATCGTCCTTATTATCCTCATAATTATCGTCGTTAATATCGTCGTTATTTTGTCATAATCATCTTCGTTAATGTCGTCGTTATTATCGTCATTACCATCGTTGTTATCGTCCTTATTATCCTCATAATTATCGTCGTTAATATCGTCGTTATTTTGTCATAATCATCGTCGTTAATGTCGTCGTTATTATCGTCATTACCATCGTTGTTATCGTCCTTATTATCCTCATAATTATCGTCGTTAATATCGTCGTTATTTTGTGATAATCATCGTCGTTAATGTCGTCGTTAATATCGTCTTTATTTTCGTTGTTATCGTCATAATTATCATCGTTAATATCGCCGTTATTATTGTCATTATCTTCTTTTTATCGTCGTTATTATCGTCGTTAATATCGTCGTTATTTTGTCATAATCATCGTCGTTAATGTCGTCGTTATTATCGTCATTACCATCGTTGTTATCGTCCTTATTATCCTCATAATTATCGTCGTTAATATCGTCGTTATTTTGTGATAATCATCGTCGTTAATGTCGTCGTTATTATCGTCATTATCTTCGTTGTTATCGTCATAATTATCATCGTTAATATCGTCGCTATTATTGTCATTACCTTCTTTTTATCGTCGTTATTATCGTCTTTAATTTCGTCGTTATTATCGTCGTTATTTTCGTCGTTAATATCGTCGTTAATATCTTCATTATCATCGTTGTAATCGTCCTTATTATCCTCATAATTATCGTCGTTAATATCGTCGTTATTTTGTGATAATCATCGTCGTTAATGTCGTCGTTATTATCGTCATTACCATCGTTGTTATCGTCCTTATTATCCTCATAATTATCGTCGTTATTATCGTCGTTATTTTGTGATAATCATCGTCGTTAATGTCGTAGTTATTATCATCATTACCATCGTTGTTATCGTCGTTATTATCCTCATAATTATCGTCGTTAATATCTTCGTTATTTTGTGATAATCATCGTTGTTATCGTCCTTATTATCCTCATAATTATCGTCGTTAATATCGTCGTTATTTTGTGATAATCATCGTCGTTAATGTCGTCGTTATTATCGTCATTACCATCGTTGTTATCGTCCTTATTATCCTCATAATTATCGTGGTTAATATCGTCGTTATTTAGTAATAATCATCGTCGTTAATGTCGTCTTTATTATCGTCATTATCATCGTTGTTATCGTCCTTATTATCCTCATAATTATCGTCGTTAATATCGTCGTTATTTTGTCATAATCATCGTCGTTAATGTCGTCGCTATTGTAGTCATTACCATCGTTGTTATCGTCCTTATTATCCTCATAATTATCGTCGTTAATATCGTCGTTATTTTGTCATAATCATCGTCGTTAATGTCGTCGTTATTATCGTCATTACCATCGTTGTTATCGTCTTTATTATCCTCATAATTATCGTCGTTATTTTGTGATAATCATCGTCGTTAATGTCGTCGTTATTATCGTCATTACCATCGTTGTTATCGTCCTTATTATCCTCATAATTATCGTCGTTAATATCGTCGTTATTTTGTCATAATCATCGTCGTTAATGTCGTCGTTATTATCGTCATTACCATCGTTGTTATCGTCTTTATTATCCTCATAATTATCGTCGTTATTTTGTGATAATCATCGTCGTTAATGTCGTCGTTATTATCGTCATTACCATCGATGTTATCGTCCTTTTTATCCTCATAATTATCGTCGTAAATATCGTCGTTGTTTTGTGATAATCATCGTCGTTAATGTCGTCGTTAATATCGTCATTACCATCGTTGTTATCGTCCTTATTATCCTCATAATTATCGTCGTTAATATCGTCGTTATTTTGTCATAATCATCTTCGTTAATGTCGTCGTTATTATCGTCATTACCATCGTTGTTATCGTCCTTATTATCCTCATAATTATCGTCCTTAATATCGTCGTTATTTTGTGATAATCATCGTCGTTAATGTCGTCGTTATTATCGTCATTACCATCGTTGTTATCGTCCTTATTATCCTCATAATTATCGTGGATAATATCGTCGTTATTTAGTCATAATCATCCTCGTTAATGTCGTCTTTATTATCGTCATTATCATCGTTGTTATCGTCCTTATTATCCTCATAATTATCGTCGTTAATATCGTCGTTATTTTGTCATAATCATCGTCGTTAATGTCGTCGTTATTATCGTCATTACCATCGTTGTTATCGTCCTTATTATCCTCATAATTATCGTCGTTAATATCGTCGTTATTTTGTGATAATCATCGTCGTTAATGTCGTCGTTAATATCGTCTTTATTTTCGTTGTTATCGTCATAATTATCATCGTTAATATCGCCGTTATTATTGTCATTATCTTCTTTTTATCGTCGTTATTATCGTCGTTAATATCGTCGTTATTTTGTCATAATCATCGTCGTTAATGTCGTCGTTATTATCGTCATTACCATCGTTGTTATCGTCCTTATTATCCTCATAATTATCGTCGTTAATATCGTCGTTATTTTGTGATAATCATCGTCGTTAATGTCGTCGTTATTATCGTCATTATCTTCGTTGTTATCGTCATAATTATCATCGTTAATATCGTCGCTATTATTGTCATTACCTTCTTTTTATCGTCGTTATTATCGTCGTTAATTTCGTCGTTATTATCGTCGTTATTTTCGTCGTTAATATCGTCGTTAATATCTTCATTATCATCGTTGTAATCGTCCTTATTATCCTCATAATTATCGTCGTTAATATCGTCGTTATTTTGTGATAATCATCGTCGTTAATGTCGTCGTTATTATCGTCATTACCATCGTTGTTATCGTCCTTATTATCCTCATAATTATCGTCGTTATTATCGTCGTTATTTTGTGATAATCATCGTCGTTAATGTCGTAGTTATTATCATCATTACCATCGTTGTTATCGTCGTTATTATCCTCATAATTATCGTCGTTAATATCTTCGTTATTTTGTGATAATCATCGTTGTTATCGTCCTTATTATCCTCATAATTATCGTCGTTAATATCGTCGTTATTTTGTGATAATCATCGTCGTTAATGTCGTCGTTATTATCGTCATTACCATCGTTGTTATCGTCCTTATTATCCTCATAATTATCGTGGTTAATATCGTCGTTATTTAGTCATAATCATCGTCGTTAATGTCGTCTTTATTATCGTCATTATCATCGTTGTTATCGTCCTTATTATCCTCATAATTATCGTCGTTAATATCGTCGTTATTTTGTCATAATCATCGTCGTTAATGTCGTCGCTATTGTAGTCATTACCATCGTTGTTATCGTCCTTATTATCCTCATAATTATCGTCGTTAATATCGTCGTTATTTTGTCATAATCATCGTCGTTAATGTCGTCGTTATTATCGTCATTACCATCGTTGTTATCGTCTTTATTATCCTCATAATTATCGTCGTTATTTTGTGATAATCATCGTCGTTAATGTCGTCGTTATTATCGTCATTACCATCGTTGTTATCGTCCTTATTATCCTCATAATTATCGTCGTTAATATCGTCGTTATTTTGTCATAATCATCGTCGTTAATGTCGTCGTTATTATCGTCATTACCATCGTTGTTATCGTCTTTATTATCCTCATAATTATCGTCGTTATTTTGTGATAATCATCGTCGTTAATGTCGTCGTTATTATCGTCATTACCATCGTTGTTATCGTCCTTTTTATCCTCATAATTATCGTCGTAAATATCGTCGTTGTTTAGTGATAATCATCGTCGTTAATGTCGTCGTTAATATCGTCATTACCATCGTTGTTATCGTCCTTATTATCCTCATAATTATCGTCGTTAATATCGTCGTTATTTTGTCATAATCATCTTCGTTAATGTCGTCGTTATTATCGTCATTACCATCGTTGTTATCGTCCTTATTATCCTCATAATTATCGTCCTTAATATCGTCGTTATTTTGTGATAATCATCGTCGTTAATGTCGTCGTTATTATCGTCATTACCATCGTTGTTATCGTCCTTATTATCCTCATAATTATCGTGGATAATATCGTCGTTATTTAGTCATAATCATCCTCGTTAATGTCGTCTTTATTATCGTCATTATCATCGTTGTTATCGTCCTTATTATCCTCATAATTATCGTCGTTAATATCGTCGTTATTTTGTCATAATCATCGTCGTTAATGTCGTCGCTATTGTAGTCATTACCATCGTTGTTATCGTCCTTATTATCTTTATAATTATCGTCGTTAATATCGTCGTTATTTTTTCATAATCATCGTCGTTAATGTCGTCGATATTATCGTCATTATCTTCGTTGTTATCGTCGTTATTATCGTCATAATTATCATCGTCATTATCGTCGTTTTTATCATCATAATTATAGTCGTCATTATCGTCGTTAATATCGTCATTATCATCGTTGTTATCGTCCTTATTATCCTCATAATTATCGTCGTTAATATCGTCGTTAATATCGTCATTATCATCGTTGTTATCGTCCTTATTATCCTCATAATTATCGACTTTAATATCGTCGTTGTTTTGTCATAATCATCGTCGTTAATGTCGTCGTTATTATCGTCATTACCATCGTTGTTATCGTCCTTATTATCCTCATAATTATCGTCGTTAATATCGTCGTCATTTTGTCATAATCATCGTCGTTAATGTCGTCGTTATTATCGTCATTACCATCGTTGTTATCGTCCTTATTATCCTCATAATTATCGTCGTTAATATCGTCGTTATTTTGTCATAATCATCGTCGTTAATGTCGTCTTTATTATCGTCATTATCATCGTTGTTATCGTTCTTATTATCCTCATAATTATCGTCGTTAATATCGTCGTTATTTTGTCATAATCATCGTCGTTAATGACGTCGTTATTATCGTCATTATCTTCGTTGTTATCGTCATAATTATCATTGTTAATATCGTCGTTATTATTGTCATTATCTTCTTTTTATCGTCGTTAATATCGTCGTTATTATCGTCGTTAGTATCGTCGTTAATATCGTCATTATCATCGTTTTAATCGTCCTTATTATCCTCATAATTATCGTCGTTAATATCGTCGTTATTTTGTCATAATCATCGCCGTTAATATCGTCGTTAATATCGTCATTATCATCGTTGTTATCGTCCTTATTATCCTCATAATTATCGTCGTTAATATCGTCGTTATTTTGTCATAATCATCGTCGTTAATGACGTCGTTATTATCGTCATTATCTTCGTTGTTATCGTCATAATTATCATTGTTAATATCGTCGTTATTATTGTCATTATCTTCTTTTTATCGTCGTTAATATCGTCGTTATTATCGTCGTTATTATCGTCGTTAATATCGTCATTATCATCGTTTTAATCGTCCTTATTATCCTCATAATTATCGTCGTTAATATCGTCGTTATTTTTTGATAATCATCGTCGTTTATGTCGTCGTTATTATCGTCATTACCATCGTTGTTATCGTCCTTATTATCCTCATAATTGTCGTCGTTAAAATGGTCGTTATTTTGTCATAATCATCGTCGTTAATGTCGTCGTTATTATCGTCATTATCATCGTTGTTATCGTCCTTATTATCATCATAATTATCGTCGTCAATATCGTCGTTATTTTGTCATAATCATCGTCGTTAATGTCGTCGTTATTATCGTCATTATCATCGTTGTTATCGTCCTTATTATCCTCATAATTATCGTCGTTAATATCGTCGTTATTTTGTCATAATCATCGTCGTTATTGTCGTCGTTATTATCGTCATTATCTTCGTTGTTATCGTCATAATTATCATCGTTAATACCGTCGTTATTATTGTCATTATCTTCTTTTTATCGTCGTTATTATCGTCGTTAATATCGTCGTTATTATCGTCGTAATTATCGTCGTTAATATCGTCCTTTATATCGTCATTATCATCGTTGTTATCGTCCATATTATCCTCATAATTATCGTCGTTAATATCGTCGTTATTTTGTCATAATCATCGTCGTTAATGTCGTCGTTATTATCGTCATTATCATCGTTGTCATCGTCCTTATTATCCTCATAATTATCGTCGTTAATATCGTCGTCATTTTCTCATAATCATCGTCGTTTATATCGTCATTATCATCGTTGTTATCGTCCTTATTATCCTCATAATTATCGTCGTTATTTAGTCATAATCATCGTCGTTAATGTCGTCGTTATTATCGTCATTATCATCGTTGTCATCGTCCTTATTATCCTCATAATTATCGTCGTTAATATCGTCGTTATTTTGTCATAATCATCGTCGTTTATATCGTCATTATCATCGTTGTTATCGTCCTTATTATCCTCATAATTATCGTCGTTAATATCGTCGTTATTTTGTCATAATCATCGTCGTTAATGTCGTCGTTATTATCGTCATTATCTTCGTTGTCATCGTCATAATTATCATCGTTAATACCGTCGTTATTATTGTCATTATCTTCTTTTTATCGTCGTTATTATCGTCGTTAATATCGTCGTTATTAACGTCGTTATTATCGTCGTTAATATCGTCGTTAATATCGTCATTATCATCGTTGTTATCGTCCTTATTATCCTCATAATTATCGTCGTTAATATCGTCGTTATTTTGTCATAATCATCGTCGTTAATGTCGTCGTTATTATCGTCATTATCTTCGTTTTCATCGTCATAATTATCATCGTTAATACCGTCGTTATTATTGTCATTAGGTTCTTTTTATCGTCGTTATTATCGTCGTTATTATCGTCGTTAATATCGTTGTTAATATCGTCATTATCATCGTTGTTATCGTCCTTATTATCCTCATAATTATCGTCGTTAATATCGTCGTTATTTTGTGATAATCATCGTCGTTAATGTCGTCGTTATTATCGTCATTACCATCGTTGTTATCGTCCTTATTATCCTCATAATTATCGTCGTTAATATCGTCGTTATTTTGTCATAATCATCGTCGTTTATATCGTCATTATCATCGTTGTTATCGTCCTTATTATCCTCATAATTATCGTCGTTAATATCGTCGTTATTTTGTGATATTCATCGTCGTTAATGTCGTCGTTATTATCGTCATTACCATCGTTGTCATCGTCCTTATTATCCTCATAATTATCGTCGTTAATATCGTCGTTATTTTGTCACAATCATCGTCGTTTATATCGTCATTATCATCGTTGTTATCGTCCTTATTATCCTCATAATTATCGTCGTTAATATCGTCCTTAATTTGTCATAATCATCGTCGTTAATGTCGTCGTTATTATCGTCATTATCTTCGTTTTCATCGTCATAATTATCATCGTTAATACCGTCGTTATTATTGTCATTAGGTTCTTTTTATCGTCGTTATTATCGTCGTTAATATCGTCGATATTAACGTCGTTATTATCGTCGTTAACATCGTCGTTAATATCGTCATTATCATCGTTGTTATCGTCCATATTATCCTCATAATTATCGTCGTTAATATCGTCGTTATTTTGTCATAATCATCGTCGTTAATGTCGTCGTTATTATCGTCATTATCTTCGTTGTCATCGTCCTTATTATCCTCATAATTATCGTCGTTAATATCGTCGTTATTTTGTCATAATCATCGTCGTTTATATCGTCATTATCATCGTTGTTATCGTCCTTATTATCCTCATAATTATCGTCGTTAATATCGTCGTTATTTTGTCATAATCATCGTCGTTAATGTCGTCTTTATTATCGTCATTATCATCGTTGTTATCGTCCTTATTATCCTCATAATTATCGTCGTTAATATCGTCGTTATTTTGTCATAATCATCGTCGTTAATGTCGTCGTTATTATAGTCATTACCATCGTTGTTATCGTCCTTATTATCCTCATAATTATCGTCGTTAATATCGTCGTTATTTTTTCATAATCATCGTCGTTAATGTCGTCGATATTATCGTCATTATCTTCGTTGTTATCGTCATAATTATCATCGTTAATACCGTCGTTATTATTGTCATTATCTTCTTTTTATCGTCGTTATTATCGTCGTTAATATCGTCGTTATTATCGTCGTTATTATCGTCGTTATTATCGTCGTTAATATCGTCGTTAATATCGTCATTATCATCGTTGTTATCGTCCTTATTATCCTCATAATTATCGTCGTTAATATCGTCGTTATTTTGTCATAATCATCGTCGTTAATGTCGTCGTTATTATCGTCATTATCATCGTTGTCATCGTCCTTATTATCCTCATAATTATCGTCGTTAATATTGTCGTTATTTTGTCATAATCATCGTCGTTTATATCGTCATTATCATCGTTGTTATCGTTCTTATTCTCCTCATAATTATCGTCGTTAATATCGTCGTTATTTTGTCATAATCATCGTCGTTAATGTCGTCGTTATTATCGTCAATATCTTCGTTGTTATCGTCATAAGTATCATCGTTAATACCGTAGTTATTATTGTCATTATCTTCTTTTTATCGTCGTTATTATCGTCGTTAATATCGTCGTTAATATCGTCGTTATTAAGTCGTTATTATCGTCGTTAATATCGTCGTAAATATCGTCATTATCATCGTTGTTATCGTCGTTAATATCCTCGTTATTTTGTCATAATCATCGTCGTTAATGTCGTCGTTATTATCGTCATTATCTTCGTTGTTATCGTCCTTATTATCCTCATAATTATCGTCGTTAATATCGTCGTTATTTTGTCATAATCATCGTCGTTAATGTCGTCGTTATTATCGTCATTATCTTCGTTGTTATCGTCATAATTATCATCGTTAATATCGTCGTTATTATTGTCATTATCTTCTTTTTATCGTCGTTATTATCGACGTTAATATCGTCGTTATTAAGTCGTTATTATCGTCGTTAATATCGTCGTTAATATCGTTATTATCATCGTTGTTATCGTCGTTATTATCGTCGTTAATATCCTCGTTATTTTGTCATAATCATCGTCGTTAATGTCGTCGTTATTATCGTCATTATCTTCGTTGTTATCATCCTTATTATCCTCATAATTAACGTCGTTAATATCGTCGTAATTTTGTAATAATCATCGTCGTTAATATCGTCGTTATTATCGTCGTTATTATCGTCGTTAATATCGTTGTTAATATCGTCATTATCATCGTTGTTATCGTCCTTATTATCCTCATAATTATCGTCGTTAATATCGTCGTTATTTTGTGATAATCATCGTCGTTAATGTCGTCGTTATTATCGTCATTACCATCGTTGTTATCGTCCTTATTATCCTCATAATTATCGTCGTTAATATCGTCGTTATTTTGTCATAATCATCGTCGTTTATATCGTCATTATCATCGTTGTTATCGTCCTTATTATCCTCATAATTATCGTCGTTAATATCGTCGTTATTTTGTGATATTCATCGTCGTTAATGTCGTCGTTATTATCGTCATTACCATCGTTGTCATCGTCCTTATTATCCTCATAATTATCGTCGTTAATATCGTCGTTATTTTGTCACAATCATCGTCGTTTATATCGTCATTATCATCGTTGTTATCGTCCTTATTATCCTCATAATTATCGTCGTTAATATCGTCCTTAATTTGTCATAATCATCGTCGTTAATGTCGTCGTTATTATCGTCATTATCTTCGTTGTTATCGTCATAATTATCATTGTTAATATCGTCGTTATTATTGTCATTATCTTCTTTTTATCGTCGCTAATATCGTCGTTATTATCGTCGTTATTATCGTCGTTAATATCGTCGTTAATATCGTCATTATCATCGTTGTTATCGTCCTTATTTTCCTCATAATTATCGTCGTTAATATCGTCGTTATTTTGTGATAATCATCGTCGTTAATGTCGTCGTTATTATCGTCATTATCTTCGTTGTTATCGTCATAATTATCATCGATAATACCGTCGTTATTATTGTCATTATCTTCTTTTTATCGTCGTTATTATCGTCGTTTATATCGTCGTTATTATCGTCGTTATTATCGTCGTTAATATCGTCGTTAATATCGTCATTATCATCGTTGTTATCGTCCTTATTATCCTCATAATTATCGTCGTTAATATCGTCGTTATTTTGTCATAATCATCGTCGTTAATGTCGTCGTTATTATCGTCATTATCTTCGTTGTTATCGTCATAATTATCATTGTTAATATCGTCGTTATTATTGTCATTATCTTCTTTTTATCGTCGTTAATATCGTCGTTATTATCGTCGTTAATATCGTCGTAAATATCGTCATTATCATCGTTGTTATCGTCCTTATTATCCTCATAATTATCGTCGTTAATATCGTCGTTATTTTGTGATATTTATCGTCGTTAATGTCGTCGTTATTATCGTCATTACCAACGTTGTCATCGTCCTTATTATCCTCATAATTATCGTCGTTAATATCGTCGTTATTTTGTCCTAATCATCGTCGTTTATATCGTAATTATCATCGTTGTTATCGTCCTTATTATCCTCATAATTATCGTCGTTAATATCGTCGTTATTTTGTGATATTCATCGTCGTTAATGTCGTCGTTATTATCGTCATTACCTTCGTTGTCATCGTCCTTATTATCCTCATAATTATCTTCGTTAATATCGTCGTTATTATCGTCGTTATTATCATCGTTAATATCGTCGTTAATATCGTCATTATCATCGTTGTTATCGTCCTTATTATCCTAATAATTATCGTCGTTAATATCGTCGTTATTTTGTGATAATCATCGTCGTTAATGTCGTCGTTATTATCGTCATTATCTTCGTTGTTATCGTCATAATTATCATCGTTAATACCGTCGTTATTATTGTCATTATCTTCTTTTTATCGTCGTTATTATCGTCGTTTATATCGTCGTTATTATCGTCGTTATTTTGTCATAATCATCGTCGTAATTGTCGTCGTTATTATCGTCATTATCTTCGTTGTTATCGTCATAATTATCATTGTTAATATCGTCGTTATTATTGTCATTATCTTCTTTTTATCGTCGTTAATATCGTCGTCATTATCGTCGTTAATATCGTTGTTAATATCGTCATTATCATCGTTGTTATCGTCCTTATTATCCTCATAATTATCGTCGTTAATATCGTCGTTATTTTGTCATAATCATCGTCGTAATTGTCGTCGTTATTATCGTCATTATCTTCGTTGTTATCGTCATAATTATCATTGTTAATATCGTCGTTATTATTGTCATTATCTTCTTTTTATCGTCGTTAATATCGTCGTCATTATCGTCGTTAATATCGTCGTTAATATCGTCATTATCATCGTTGTTATCGTCCTTATTATCCTCATAATTATCGTCGTTAATATCGTCGTTATTTTGTGATATTCATCGTCGTTAATGTCGTCGTTATTATCGTCATTACCATCGTTGTCATCGTCCTTATTATCCTCATAATTATCGTCGTTAATATCGTCGTTATTTTGTCATAATCATCGTCGTTTATATCGTCATTATCATCGTTGTTATCGTCCTTATTATCCTCATAATTATCGTCGTTAATATCGTCCTTAATTTGTCATAATCATCGTCGTTAATGTCGTCGTTATTATCGTCATTATCTTCGTTGTTATCGTCATAATTATCATTGTTAATATCGTCGTTATTATTGTCATTATCTTCTTTTTATCGTCGCTAATATCGTCGTTATTATCGTCGTTATTATCGTCGTTAATATCGTCGTTAATATCGTCATTATCATCGTTGTTATCGTCCTTATTATCCTCATAATTATCGTCGTTAATATCGTCGTTATTTTGTGATAATCATCGTCGTTAATGTCGTCGTTATTATCGTCATTATCTTCGTTGTTATCGTCATAATTATCATCGATAATACCGTCGTTATTATTGTCATTATCTTCTTTTTATCGTCGTTATTATCGTCGTTTATATCGTCGTTAATATCGTCATTATCATCGTTGTTATCGTCCTTATTATCCTCATAATTATCGTTGTTAATATCGTCGTTATTTTGTCATAATCATCGTCGTTAATGTCGTCGTTATTATCGTCATTATCTTCGTTGTTATCGTCATAATTATCATTGTTAATATCGTCGTTATTATTGTCATTATCTTCTTTTTATCGTCGTTAATATCGTCGTTATTATCGTCGTTAATATCGTCGTTAATATCGTCATTATCATCGTTGTTATCGTCCTTATTATCCTCATAATTATCGTCGTTAATATCGTTGTTATTTTGTGATATTTATCGTCGTTAATATCGTCGTTATTATCGTCATTAACATCGTTGTCATCGTCCTTATTATCCTCATAATTATCGTCGTTAATATCGTCGTTATTTTGTCCTAATCATCGTCGTTTATATCGTAATTATCATCGTTGTTATCGTCCTTATTATCCTCATAATTATCGTCATTAATATCGTCGTTATTTTGTGATATTCATCGTCGTTAATGTCGTCGTTATTATCGTCATTACCTTCGTTGTCATCGTCCTTATTATCCTCATAATTATCTTCGTTAATATCGTCGTTATTATCGTCGTTATTATCATCGTTAATATCGTCGTTAATATCGTCATTATCATCGTTGTTATCGTCCTTATTATCCTAATAATTATCGTCGTTAATATCGTCGTTATTTTGTGATAATCATCGTCGTTAATGTCGTCGTTATTATCGTCATTATCATCGTTGTTATCGTCCTTATTATCCTCATAATTATCGTCGTTAATATCGTCGTTATTTTGTCATAATCATCGTCGTAATTGTCGTCGTTATTATCGTCTTAATCTTCGTTGTTATCGTCATAATTATCATTGTTAATATCGTCGTTATTATTGTCATTATCTTCTTTTTATCGTCGTTAATATCGTCGTCATTATCGTCGTTAATATCGTTGTTAATATCGTCATTATCATCATTGTTATCGTCCTTATTATCCTCATAATTATCGTCGTTAATATCGTCGTTATTTTGTGATAATCATCGTCGTTAATGTCGTCGTTAATATCGTCATTACCATCGTTGTTATCGTCCTTATTATCCTCATAATTATCGTCGTTAATATCGTCGTTATTTTGTCATAATCATCTTCGTTAATGTCGTCGTTATTATCGTCATTACCATCGTTGTTATCGTCCTTATTATCCTCATAATTATCGACGTTAATATCGTCGTTGTTTTGTGATAATCATCGTCGTTAATGTCGTCGTTATTATCGTCATTACCATCGTTGTTATCGTCCATATTATCCTCATAATTATCGTCGTTAATATCGTCGTCATTTTGTCATAATCATCGTCGTTAATGTCGTCGTTATTATCGTCATTACCATCGTTGTTATCGTCCTTATTATCCTCATAATTATCGTCGTTAATATCGTCGTTATTTTGTCATAATCATCGTCGTTAATGTCGTCGTTATTATCGTCATTACCATCGTTGTTATCGTCCTTATTATCCTCATAATTATCGTCGTTAATATCGTCGTTATTTTGTCATAATCATCGTCGTTAATGTCGTCTTTATTATCGTCATTATCATCGTTGTTATCGTCCTTATTATCCTCATAATTATCGCCGTTAATATCGTCGTTATTTTGTCATAATCATCGTCGTTAATGTCGTCTTTATTATCGTCATTATTATCGTTTGTTATCGTCCTTATTATCCTCATAATTATCGCCGTTAATATCGTCGTTATTTTGTCATAATCATCGTCGTTAATGTCGTCGTTATTATCGTCATTACCATCGTTGTTATCGTCCTTATTATCCTCATAATTATCTTTGTTAATATCGTCGTCATTTTGTCATAATCATCGTCGTTAATGTCGTCGTTATTATCGTCATTACCATCGTTGTTATCGTCCTTATTAACCTCATAATTATCGTCGTTAATATCGTCGTTATTTTGTCATAATCATCGTCGTTAATGTCGTCGTTATTATCGTCATTACCATCGTTGTTATCGGCCTTATTATCCTCATAATTATCGTCGTTAATATCGTCGTTATTTTGTGATAATCATCGTCGTTAATGTCGTCGTTATTATCGTCATTACCATCGTTGTTATCGTCCTTATTATCCTCATAATTATCGTCGTTAATATCGTCGTTATTTTGTCATAATCATCGTCGTTAATGTCGTCGTTATTATCGTCATTACCATCGTTGTTATCGTCCTTATTATCCTCATAATTATCGTCGTTAATATCGTCGTTATTTTGTGATAATCATCGTCGTTAATGTCGTCGTTATTATCGTCATTACCATCGTTGTTATCGTCCTTATTATCCTCATAATTATCGTCGTTAATATCGTCGTTATTTTGTCATAATCATCGTCGTTAATGTCGTCTTTATTATCGTCATTATCATCGTTGTTATCGTCCTTATTATCCTCATAATTATCGTCGTTAATATCGTCGTTATTTTGTCATAATCATCGTCGTTAATGTCGTCGTTATTATAGTCATTACCATCGTTGTTATCGTCCATATTATCCTCATAATTATCGTCGTTAATATCGTCGTTATTTTTTCATAATCATCGTCGTTAATGTCGTCGATATTATCGCCATTATCTTCGTTGTTATCGTCGTTATTATCGTCATAATTATCATCGTCATTATCGTCGTTTTTATCATCATAATTATAGTCGTCATTATCGTCGTTAATATCGTCATTATCATCGTTGTTATCGTCCTTATTATCCTCATAATTATCGTCGTTAATATCGTCGTTAATATCGTCATTATCATCGTTGTTATCGTCCTTATTATCCTCATAATTATCGACGTTAATATCGTCGTTGTTTTGTGATAATCATCGTCGTTAATGTCGTCGTTATTATCGTCATTACCATCGTTGTTATCGTCCTTATTATCCTCATAATTATCGACGTTAATATCGTCGTCATTTTGTCATAATCATCGTCGTTAATGTCGTCGTTATTATCGTCATTACCATCGTTGTTATCGTCCTTATTATCCTCATAATTATCGTCGTTAATATCGTCGTTATTTTGTCATAATCATCGTCGTTAATGTCGTCGTTATTATCGTCATTACCATCGTTGTTATCGTCCTTATTATCCTCATAATTATCGTCGTTAATATCGTCGTTATTTTGTGATAATCATCGTCGTTAATGTCGTCGTTAATATCGTCATTATTTTCGTTGTTATCGTCATAATTATCATCGTTAATATCGCCGTTATTATTGTCATTATCTTCTTTTTATCGTCGTTATTATCGTCGTTAATATCGTCGTTATTTTGTCATAATCATCGTCGTTAATGTCGTCGTTATTATCGTCATTACCATCGTTGTTATCGTCCTTATTATCCTCATAATTATCGTCGTTAATATCGTCGTTATTTTGTGATAATCATCGTCGTTAATGTCGTCGTTATTATCGTCATTATCTTCGTTGTTATCGTCATAATTATCCTCGTTAATATCGTCGCTATTATTGTCATTACCTTCTTTTTATCGTCGTTATTATCGTCGTTAATATCGTCGTTATTATCGTCGTTATTATCGTCACTAATATCGTCGTTAATATCTTCATTATCATCGTTGTAATCGTCCTTATTATCCTCATAATTATCGTCGTTAATATCGTCGTTATTTTGTGATAATCATCGTCGTTAATGTCGTCGTTATTATCGTCATTACCATCGTTGTTATCGTCCTTATTATCCTCATAATTATCGTCGTTAATATCGTCGTTATTTTGTGATAATCATCGTTGTTATCGTCCTTATTATCCTCATAATTATCGTCGTTAATATCGTCGTTATTTTGTGATAATCATCGTCGTCAATGTCGTCGTTATTATCGTCATTACCATCGTTGTTATCGTCCTTATTATCCTCATAATTATCGTCGTTAATATCGTCGTTTTTTTGTCATAATCATCGTCGTTAATGTCGTCGTTATTATCGTCATTACCATCGTTGTTATCGTCTTTATTATCCTCATAATTATCGTCGTTATTTTGTGATAATCATCGTCGTTAATGTCGTCGTTATTATCGTCATTACCATCGTTGTTATCGTCCTTATTATCCTCATAATTATCGTCGTTAATATCGTCGTTATTTTGTCATAATCATCGTCGTTAATGTCGTCTTTATTATCGTCATTATCATCGTTGTTATCGTCCTTATTATCCTCATAATTATCGTCGTTAATATCGTCGTTATTTTGTCATAATCATCGTCGTTAATGTCGTCGTTATTATAGTCATTACCATCGTTGTTATCGTCCATCTTATCCTCATAATTATCGTCGTTAATATCGTCGTTATTTTTTCATAATCATCGTCGTTAATGTCGTCGATATTATCGTCATTATCTTCGTTGTTATCGTCGTTATTATCGTCATAATTATCATCGTCATTATCGTCGTTTTTATCATCATAATTATAGTCGTCATTATCGTCGTTAATATCGTCATTATCATCGTTGTTATCGTCCTTATTATCCTCATAATTATCGTCGTTAATATCGTCGTTAATATCTTCATTATCTTCGTTGTAATCGTCCTTATTATCCTCATAATTATCGTCGTTAATATCGTCGTTATTTTGTGATAATCATCGTCGTTAATGTCGTCGTTATTATCGTCATTACCATCGTTGTTATCGTCCTTATTATCCTCATAATTATCGTCGTTAATATCGTCGTCATTTTGTCATAATCATCGTCGTTAATGTCGTCGTTATTATCGTCATTACCATCGTTGTTATCGTCCTTATTATCCTCATAATTATCGTCGTTAATATCGTCGTTATTTTGTCATAATCATCGTCGTTAATGTCGTCGTTATTATCGTCATTACCATCGTTGTTATCGTCCTTATTATCCTCATAATTATCGTCGTTAATATCGTCGTTATTTTGTGATAATCATCGTCGTTAATGTCGTCGTTAATATCGTCATTATTTTCGTTGTTATCGTCATAATTATCATCGTTAATATCGCCGTTATTATTGTAATTATCTTCTTTTTATCGTCGTTATTATCGTCGTTAATATCGTCGCTATTTTGTCATAATCATCGTCGTTAATGTCGTCGTTATTATAGTCATTACCATCGTTGTTATCGTCCTTATTATCCTCATAATTATCGTCGTTAATATCGTCGTTATTTTGTGATAATCATCGTCGTTAATGTCGTCGTTATTATCGTCATTATCTTCGTTGTTATCGTCATAATTATCATCGTTAATATCGTCGTTATTATTGTCATTATCTTCTTTTTATCGTCGTTATTATCGTCGTTAATATCGTCGTTATTATCGTCGTTAATATCGTCGTTAATATCTTCATTATCTTCGTTGTAATCGTCCTTATTATCCTCATAATTATCGTCGTTAATATCGTCGTTATTTTGTGATAATCATCGTCGTTAATGTCGTCGTTATTATCGTCATTACCATCGTTGTTATCGTCCTTATTATCCTCATAATTATCGTCGTTATTATCGTCGTTATTTTGTGATAATCATCGTCGTTAATGTCGTAGTTATTATCGTCATTACCATCGTTGTTATCGTCGTTATTATCGTCATTACCATCGTTGTTATCGTCGTTATTATCGTCATTACCATCGTTGTTATCGTCGTTATTATCGTCATTACCATCGTTGTTATCGTCGTTATTATCGTCATTACCATCGTTGTTATCGTCATAATTATCATCGTTAATACCGTAGTTATTATTGTCATTATCTTCTTTTTATCGTCGTTATTATCGTCGTTAATATCGTCGTTAATATCGTCGTTATTAAGTCGTTATTATCGTCGTTAATATCGTCGTAAATATCGTCATTATCATCGTTGTTATCGTCGTTAATATCCTCGTTATTTTGTCATAATCATCGTCGTTAATGTCGTCGTTATTATCGTCATTATCTTCGTTGTTATCGTCCTTATTATCCTCATAATTATCGTCGTTAATATCGTCGTTATTTTGTGATAATGATCGTCGTTAATGTCGTCGTTATTATCGTCATTACCATCGTTGTTATCGTCCTTATTATCCTCATAATTATCGTCGTTAATATCGTCGTTATTTTGTGATAATCATCGTTGTTATCGTCCTTATTATCCTCATAATTATCGTCGTTAATATCGTCGTTATTTTGTGATAATCATCGTCGTCAATGTCGTCGTTATTATCGTCATTACCATCGTTGTTATCGTCCTTATTATCCTCATAAATATCGTCGTTAATATCGTCGTTTTTTTGTCATAATCATCGTCGTTAATGTCGTCGTTATTATCGTCATTACCATCGTTGTTATCGTCTTTATTATCCTCATAATTATCGTCGTTATTTTGTGATAATCATCGTCGTTAATGTCGTCGTTATTATCGTCATTACCATCGTTGTTATCGTCCTTATTATCCTCATAATTATCGTCGTTAATATCGTCGTTATTTTGTCATAATCATCGTCGTTAATGTCGTCTTTATTATCGTCATTATCATCGTTGTTATCGTCCTTATTATCCTCATAATTATCGTCGTTAATATCGTCGTTATTTTGTCATAATCATCGTCGTTAATGTCGTCGTTATTATAGTCATTACCATCGCTGTTATCGTCCATATTATCCTCATAATTATCGTCGTTAATATCGTCGTTATTTTTTCATAATCATCGTCGTTAATGTCGTCGATATTATCGTCATTATCTTCGTTGTTATCGTCGTTATTATCGTCATAATTATCATCGTCATTATCGTCGTTTTTATCATCATAATTATAGTCGTCATTATCGTCGTTAATATCGTCATTATCATCGTTGTTATCGTCCTTATTATCCTCATAATTATCGTCGTTAATATCGTCGTTAATATCGTCATTATCATCGTTGTTATCGTCCTTATTATCCTCATAATTATCGACGTTAATATCGTCGTTGTTTTGTGATAATCATCGTCGTTAATGTCGTCGTTATTATCGTCATTACCATCGTTGTTATCGTCCTTATTATCCTCATAATTATCGTCGTTAATATCGTCGTCATTTTGTCATAATCATCGTCGTTAATGTCGTCGTTATTATCGTCATTACCATCGTTGTTATCGTCCTTATTATCTTCATAATTATCGTCGTTAATATCGTCGTTATTTTGTCATAATCATCGTCGTTAATGTCGTCGTTATTATCGTCATTACCATCGTTGTTATCGTCCTTATTATCCTCATAATTATCGTCGTTAATATCGTCGTTATTTTGTCATAATCATCGTCGTTAATGTCGTCTTTATTATCGTCATTATCATCGTTGTTATCGTCCTTATTATCCTCATAATTATCGTCGTTAATATCGTCGTTATTTTGTCATAATCATCGTCGTTAATGTCGTCGTTATTATAGTCATTACCATCGTTGTTATCGTCCATATTATCCTCATAATTATCGTCGTTAATATCGTCGTTATTTTTTCATAATCATCGTCGTTAATGTCGTCGATATTATCGTCATTATCTTCGTTGTTATCGTCCTTATTATCCTCATAATTATCATCGTCATTATCGTCGTTTTTATCATCATAATTATAGTCGTCATTATCGTCGTTAATATCGTCATTATCATCGTTGTTATCGTCCTTATTATCCTCATAATTATCGTCGTTAATATCGTCGTTAATATCTTCATTATCTTCGTTGTAATCGTCCTTATTATCCTCATAATTATCGTCGTTAATATCGTCGTTATTTTGTGATAATCATCGTCGTTAATGTCGTCGTTATTATCGTCATTACCATCGTTGTTATCGTCCTTATTATCCTCATAATTATCGTCGTTAATATCGTCGTCATTTTGTCATAATCATCGTCGTTAATGTCGTCGTTATTATCGTCATTACCATCGTTGTTATCGTCCTTATTATCCTCATAATTATCGTCGTTAATATCGTCGTTATTTTGTGATAATCATCGTCGTTAATGTCGTCGTTAATATCGTCTTTATTTTCGTTGTTATCGTCATAATTATCATCGTTAATATCGCCGTTATTATTGTCATTATCTTCTTTTTATCGTCGTTATTATCATCGTTTATATCGTCGTTATTTTGTCATAATCATCGTCGTTAATGTCGTCGTTATTATCGTCATTACCATCGTTGTTATCGCCCTTATTATCCTCATAATTATCGTCGTTAATATCGTCGTTATTTTGTGATAATCATCGTCGTTAATGTCGTCGTTATTATCGTCATTATCTTCGTTGTTATCGTCATAATTATCATCGTTAATATCGTCGCTATTATTGTCATTACCTTCTTTTTATCGTCGTTATTATCGTCGTTAATATCGTCGTTATTATCGTCGTTATTATCGTCGTTAATATCGTCGTTAATATCTTCATTATCATCGTTGTAATCGTCCTTATTATCCTCATAATTATCGTCGTTAATATCGTCGTTATTTTGTGATAATCATCGTCGTTAATGTCGTCGTTATTATCGTCATTACCATCGTTGTTATCGTCCTTATTATCCTCATAATTATCGTCGTTATTATCGTCGTTATTTTGTGATAATCATCGTCGTTAATGTCGTAGTTATTATCATCATTACCATCGTTGTTATCGTCGTTATTATCGTCATTACCATCGTTGTTATCGTCGTTATTATCGTCATTACCATCGTTGGTATCGTCGTTATTATCGTCATTACCATCGTTGTTATCGTCCTTATTATCCTCTTAATTATCGTCGTTAATATCGTCGTTATTTTGTGATAATCATCGTCGTTAATGTCGTCGTTATTATCGTCATTACCATCGCTGTTATCGTCCTTATTATCCTCATAATTATCGTAGTTAATATCGTCGTTATTTTGTGATAATGATCGTCGTTAATGTCGTCGTTATTATCGTCATTACCATCGTTGTTATCGTCTTTATTATCCTCATAATTATCGTCGTTATTTTGTGATAATCATCGTCGTTAATGTCGTCGTTATTATCGTCATTACCATCGTTGTTATCGTCCTTATTATTTTCATAATTATCGTCGTTAATATCGTCGTTATTTTGTCATAATCATCGTCGTTAATGTCGTCGTTATTATCGTCATTACCATCGTTGTTATCGTCTTTATTATCCTCATAATTATCGTCGTTATTTTGTGATAATCATCGTCGTTAATGTCGTCGTTATTATCGTCATTACCATCGTTGTTATCGTCCTTTTTATCCTCATAATTATCGTCGTAAATATCGTCGTTGTTTTGTGATAATCATCGTCGTTAATGTCGTCGTTAATATCGTCATTACCATCGTTGTTATCGTCCTTATTATCCTCATAATTATCGTCGTTAATATCGTCGTTATTTTGTCATAATCATCTTCGTTAATGTCGTCGTTATTATCGTCATTACCATCGTTGTTATCGTCCTTATTATCCTCATAATTATCGTCCTTAATATCGTCGTTATTTTGTGATAATCATCGTCGTTAATGTCGTCGTTATTATCGTCATTACCATCGTTGTTATCGTCCTTATTATCCTCATAATTATCGTGGTTAATATCGTCGTTATTTAGTCATAATCATCGTCGTTAATGTCGTCTTTATTATCGTCATTATCATCGTTGTTATCGTCCTTATTATCCTCATAATTATCGTCGTTAATATCGTCGTTATTTTGTCATAATCATCGTCGTTATTGTCGTCGTTATTATCGTCATTATCTTCGTTGTTATCGACACAATTATCATCGTTAATACCGTCGTTATTATTGTCATTATCTTCTTTTTATCGTCGTTATTATCGTCGTTAATATCGTCGTTATTATCGTCGTAATTATCGTCGTTAATATCGTCCTTTATATCGTCATTATCATCGTTGTTATCGTCCATATTATCCTCATAATTATCGTCGTTAATATCGTCGTTATTTTGTCATAATCATCGTCGTTAATGTCGTCGTTATTATCGTCATTATCATCGTTGTCATCGTCCTTATTATCCTCATAATTATCGTCGTTAATATCGTCGTCATTTTGTCATAATCATCGTCGTTTATATCGTCATTATCATCGTTGTTATCGTCCTTATTATCCTCATAATTATCGTCGTTATTTAGTCATAATCATCGTCGTTAATGTCGTCGTTATAATCGTCATTATCATCGTTGTCATCGTCCTTATTATCCTCATAATTATCGTCGTTAATATCGTCGTTATTTTGTCATAATCATCGTCGTTTATATCGTCATTATCATCGTTGTTATCGTCCTTATTATCCTCATAATTATCGTCGTTAATATCGTCGTTATTTTGTCATAATCATCGTCGTTAATGTCGTCGTTATTATCGTCATTATCTTCGTTGTCATCGTCATAATTATCATCGTTAATACCGTCGTTATTATTGTCATTATCTTCTTTTTATCGTCGTTATTATCGTCGTTAATATCGTCGTTATTAACGTCGTTATTATCGTCGTTAATATCGTCGTTAATATCGTCATTATCATCGTTGTTATCGTCCTTATTATCCTCATAATTATCGTCGTTAATATCGTCGTTATTTTGTCATAATCATCGTCGTTAATGTCGTCGTTATTATCGTCATTATCTTCGTTGTCATCGTCATAATTATCATCGTTAATACCGTCGTTATTATTGTCATTAGGTTCTTTTTATCGTCGTTATTATCGTCGTTAATATCGTCGATATTAACGTCGTTATTATCGTCGTTAACATCGTCGTTAATATCGTCATTATCATCGTTGTTATCGTCCATATTATCCTCATAATTATCGTCGTTAATATCGTCGTTATTTTGTCATAATCATCGTCGTTAATGTCGTCGTTATTATCGTCATTATCTTCGTTGTTATCGTCCTTATTATCCTCATAATTATCGTAGTTAATATCGTCGTTATTTTGTGATAATCATCGTCGTTAATGTCGTCGTTATTATCGTCATTACCATCGTTGTTATCGTCCTTATTATCCTCATAATTATCGTCGTTAATATCGTCGTTATTTTGTCATAATCATCGTCGTTAATGTCGTCGATATTATCGTCATTATCTTCGTTGTTATCGTCGTTATTATCGTCATAATTATCATCGACATTATCGTCGTTTTTATCATCATAATTATAGTCGTCATTATTGTCGTTAATATCGTCATTATCATCGTTGTTATCGTCCTTATTATCCTCATAATTATCGTCGTTAATATCGTCGTTTATATTGTCATTATCATCGTTGTTATCGTCCTTATTATCCTCATAATTATCGACGTTATTATCGTCGTTGTTTTGTGATAATCATCGTCGTTAATGTCGTCGTTATTATCGTCATTACCATCGTTGTTATCGTCCTTATTATCCTCATAATTATCGTCGTTAATATCGTCGTTATTTTGTGATAATCATCGTCGTTAATGTCGTCGTTATTATCGTCATTACCATCGTTGTTATCGTCCTTATTATCCTCATAATTATCGTCGTTAATATCGTCGTTATTTTGTCATAATCATCGTCGTTAATGTCGTCTTTATTATCGTCATTATCATCGTTGTTATCGTCCTTATTATCCTCATAATTATCGTCGTTAATATCGTCGTTATTTTGTCATAATCATCGTCGTTAATGTCGTCGTTATTATAGTCATTACCATCGTTGTTATCGTCCTTATTATCCTCATAATTATCGTCGTTAATATCGTCGTTATTTTTTCATAATCATCGTCGTTAATGTCGTCGATATTATCGTCATTATCTTCGTTGTTATCGTCATAATTATCATCGTTAATACCATCGTTATTATTGTCATTATCTTCTTTTTATCGTCGTTATTATCGTCGTTAATATCGTCGTTATTATCGTCGTTATTATCGTCGTTAATATCGTCGTTAATATCGCCATTATCATCGTTGTTATCGTCCTTATTATCCTCATAATTATCGTCGTTATTTAGTCATAATCATCGTCGTTAATGTCGTCGTTATTATCGTCATTATCATCGTTGTCATCGTCCTTATTATCCTCATAATTATCGTCGTTAATATCTTCGTTATTTTGTCATAATCATCGTCGTTAATGTCGTCGTTATTATCGTCATTATCTTCGTTGTTATCGTCATAATTATCATCGTTAATACCGTCGTTATTATTGTCATTATCTTCTTTTTATCGTCGTTATTATCGTCGTTAATATCGTCGTTATTATCGTCGTTATTATCGTCGTTAATATCGTCGTTAATATCGTCATTATCATCGTTGTTATCGTCGTTATTATCGTCGTTAATATCCTCGTTATTTTGTCATAATCATCGTCGTTAATATCGTCGTTAATATCGTCATTATCATCGTTGTTATCGTCCTTATTATCCTCATAATTATCGTCGTTAATATCGTCGTTATTTTGTCATAATCATCGTCGTTAATGTCGTCGTTATTATCGTCATTATCTTCGTTGTTATCGTCATAATTATCATTGTTATAATCGTCGTTATTATTGTCATTATCTTCTTTTTATCGTCGTTAATATCGTCGTTATTATCGTCGTTATTATCGTCGTTAATATCGTCGTTAATATCGTCATTATCATCGTTTTAATCGTCCTTATTAACCTCATAATTATCGTCGTTAATATCGTCGTTATTTTGTGATAATCATCGTCGTTAATGTCGTCATTATTATCGTTATTACCATCGTTGTTATCGTCCTTATTATCCTCATAATTATCGTCGTTAAAATGGTCGTTATTTTGTCATAATCATCGTCGTTAATGTCGTCGTTATTATCGTCATTATCATCGTTGTTATCGTCCTTATTATCATCATAATTATCGTCGTTAATATCGTCGTTATTTTGCCATAATCATCGTCGTTAATGTCGTCGTTATTATCGTCATTATCATCGTTGTTATCGTCCTTATTATCCTCATAATTATCGTCGTTAATATCGTCGTTATTTTGTCATAATCATCGTCGTTATTGTCGTCGTTATTATAGTCATTATCTTCGTTGTTATTGTCATAATTATCATCGTTAATACCGTCGTTATTATTGTCATTAGGTTCTTTTTATCGTCGTTATTATCGTCGTTAATATCGTCGTAATTAACGTCGTTATTATCGTCGTTAATATCGTCGTTAATATCGTCATTATCATCGTTGTTATCGTCCTTATTATCCTCATAATTATCGTCGTTAATATCGTCATTATCATCGTTGTCATCGTCGTTATTATCTTCGTTAATATCCTCGTTATTTTGTCATAATCATCGTCGTTAATGTCGTCGTTATTATCGTCATTATCTTCGTTGTTATCGTCATAATTATCATCGTTAATACCGTCGTTATTATTGTCATTATCTTCTTTTTATCGTCGTTATTATCGTCGTTAATATCGTCGTTATTATCGTCGTTATTATCGTCGTTAATATCGTCGTTAATATCGCCATTAACATCGTTGTTATCGTCCTTATTTTCCTCATAATTATCGTCGTTAATATCGTCGTTATTTTGTCATAATCATCGTCGTTAATGTCGTCGTTATTATCGTCATTACCATCGTTGTTATCGTCCTTATTATCCTCATAATTATCGTCGTTAATATCGTCGTTATTTTGTCAAAATCATCGTCGTTAATGTCGTCGTTATTATCGTCATTATCTTCTTTGTTATCGTCATAATTATCATCGTTAATACCGTCGTTATTATTGTCATTATCTTCTTTTTATCGTCGTTATTATCGTCGTTAATATCGTCGTTATTATCGTCGTTATTATCGTCGTTAATATCGTCCTTTATATTGTCATTATCATCGTTGTTATCGTCCTTATTATCCTCATAATTATCGTAGTTAATATCGTCGTTATTTTGTCATAATCATCGTCGTTAATGTCGTCGTTATTATCGTCATTACCATCGTTGTTATCGTCCTTATTATCCTCATAATTATCGTCGTTAATATCGTCGTTATTTTGTCATAATCATCGTCGTTAATGTCGTCGTTATTATCGTCATTACCATCGTTGTTATCGTCCTTATTATCCTCATAATTATCGTCGTTAATATCGTCGTTATTTTGTGATAATCATCGTCGTTAATGTCGCCGTTATTATCGTCATTACCATCGTTGTTATCGTCCTTATTATCCTCATAATTATCGTCGTTAATATCGTCGTTATTTTGTCATAATCATCGTCGTTAATGTCGTCTTTATTATCGTCATTATCATCGTTGTTATCGTCCTTATTATCCTCATAATTATCGTCGTTAATATCGTCGTTATTTTGTCATAATCATCGTCGTTAATGTCGTCGTTATTATAGTCATTACCATCGTTGTTATCGTCCTTATTATCCTCATAATTATTGTCGTTAATATCGTCGTTATTTTTTCATAATCATCGTCGTTAATGTCGTCGATATTATCGTCATTATCTTCGTTGTTATCGTCATAATTATCATCGTTAATACCGTCGTTATTATTGTCATTATCTTCTTTTTATCGTCGTTATTATCGTCGTTAATATCGCCGTTATTATCGTCGTTATTATCGTCGTTAATATCGTCGTTAATATCGCCATTATCATCGTTGTTATCGTCCTTATTATCCTCATAATTATCGTCGTTATTTAGTCATAATCATCGTCGTTAATGTCGTCGTTATTATCGTCATTATCATCGTTGTCATCGTCCTTATTATCCTCATAATTATCGTCGTTAATATCGTCGTTATTTTGTCATAATCATCGTCGTTAATGTCGTCTTTATTATCGTCATTATCATCGTTGTTATCGTCCTTATTATCCTCATAATTATCGTCGTTAATATCGTCGTTATTTTGTCATAATCATCGTCGTTAATGTCGTCGTTATTATAGTCATTACCATCGTTGTTATCGTCCTTATTATCCTCATAATTATTGTCGTTAATATCGTCGTTATTTTTTCATAATCATCGTCGTTAATGTCGTCGATATTATCGTCATTATCTTCGTTGTTATCGTCATAATTATCATCGTTAATACCGTCGTTATTATTGTCATTATCTTCTTTTTATCGTCGTTATTATCGTCGTTAATATCGCCGTTATTATCGTCGTTATTATCGTCGTTAATATCGTCGTTAATATCGCCATTATCATCGTTGTTATCGTCCTTATTATCCTCATAATTATCGTCGTTATTTAGTCATAATCATCGTCGTTAATGTCGTCGTTATTATCGTCATTATCATCGTTGTCATCGTCCTTATTATCCTCATAATTATCGTCGTTAATATCGTCGTTATTTTGTCATAATCATCGTCGTTTATATCGTCATTATCATCGTTGTTATCGTCCTTATTATCCTCATAATTATCGTCGTTAAAATCTTCGTTATTTTGTCATAATCATCGTCGTTAATGTCGTCGTTATTATCGTCATTATCTTCGTTGTTATCGTCATAATTATCATCGTTAATACCGTCGTTATTATTGTCATTATCTTCTTTTTATCGTCGTTATTATCGTCGTTAATATCGTCGTTATTATCGTCGTTATTATCGTCGTTATTTTGTCATAATCATCGTCGTTAATGTCGTCGTTATTATCGTCATTATCTTCGTTGTTATCGTTATAATTATCATTGTTAATATCGTCGTTATTATTGTCATTATCTTCTTTTTATCGTCGTTATTATCGTCGTTAATATCGTCGATATTATCGTCGTTATTATCGTCGTTAATATCGTCGTTAATATCGCCATTATCATCGTTGTTATCGTCCTTATTATCCTCATAATTATCGTCGTTATTTAGTCATAATCATCGTCGTTAATGTCGTCGTTTTATCGGCATTATCTTCGTTGTTATCGTCATAATTATCATTGTTAATATCGTCGTTATTATTGTCATTATCTTCTTTTTATCGTCGTTAATATCGTCGTTATTATCGTAGTTATTATCGTCGTTAATATCGTCGTTAATATCGTCATTATCATCGTTGTTATCGTCCTTATTATCCTCATAATTATCGTCGTTAATATCGTCGTTATTTTGTCATAATCATCGTCGTTAATGTCGTCGTTATTATCGTCATTATCTTCGTTGTCATCGTCATAATTATCATTGTTAATATCGTCGTTATTATTGTCATTATCTTCTTTTTATCGTCGCTAATATCGTCGTTATTATCGTCGTTATTATCGTCGTTAATATCGTCGTTAATATCGTCATTATCATCGTTGTTATCGTCCTTATTATCCTCATAATTATCGTCGTTAATATCGTCGTTATTTTGTGATTATCATCGTCGTTAATGTCGTCGTTATTATCGTCATTATCTTCGTTGTTATCGTCATAATTATCATTGTTAATATCGTCGTTATTATTGTAATTATCTTATTTTTATCGTCGTTAATATCGTCGTTAATATCGTCGTTATTATCGTCGTTATTATCGTTGTTAATATCGTCGTTAATATCGTCATTATCATCGTTGTTATCGTCCTTATTATCCTCATAATTATCGTCGTTAATATCGTCGTTATTTTGTGATATTCATCGTCGTTAATATCGTCGTTATTATCGTCATTAACTTCGTTGTCATCGTCCTTATTATCCTCATAATTATCGTCGTTAATATCGTCGTTATTTTGTCATAATCATCGTCGTTTATATCGTCATTATCATCGTTGTTATCGTCCTTATTATCCTCATAATTATCGTCGTTAATATCGTCGTTAATTTGTCATAATCATCGTCGTTAATGTCGTCGTTATTATCGTCATTATCTTCGTTGTTATCGTCATAATTATCATTGTTAATATCGTCGTTATTATTGTCATTATCTTCTTTTTATCGTCGTTAATATCGTCGCTAATATCGTCGTTATTATCGTCGTTATTATCGTCGTTAATATCGTCGTTAATATCGTCATTATCATCGTTGTTATCGTCCTTATTATCCTCATAATTATCGTGGTTAATATCGTCGTTATTTTGTGATAATCATCGTCGTTAATGTCGTCGTTATTATCGTCATTATCTTCGTTGTTATCGTCATAATTATCATTGTTAATATCGTCGTTATTATTGTAATTATCTTCTTTTTATCGTCGTTAATATCGTCGTTAATATCGTCGTTATTATCGTCGTTATTATCGTCGTTAATATCGTCGTTAATATCGTCATTATCATCGTTGTTATCGTCCTTATTATCCTCATAATTATCGTCGTTAATATCGTCGTTATTTTGTGATATTCATCGTCGATAATGTCGTCGTTATTATCGTCATTAACTTCGTTGTCATCGTCCTTATTATCCTCATAATTATCGTCGTTAATATCGTCGTTATTTTGTCATAATCATCGTCGTTTATATCGTCATTATCATCGTTGTTATCGTCCTTATTATCCTCATAATTATCGTCGTTAATATCGTCGTTAATTTGTCATAATCATCGTCGTTAATGTCGTCGTTATTATCGTCATTATCTTCGTTGTTATCGTCATAATTATCATTGTTAATATCGTCGTTATTATTGTCATTATCTTCTTTTTATCTTCGTTAATATCGTCGTTAATATCGTCGTTATTATCATCGTTATTATCGTCGTTAATATCGTCGTTAATATCGTCTTTATCATCGTTGTTATCGTCCTTATTATCCTCATAATTATCGTCGTTAATATCGTCGTTATTTTGTGATATTCATAGTCGTTAATGTCGTCGTTATTATCGTCATTACCATCGTTGTCATCGTCCTTATTATCCTCATAATTATCGTCGTTAATATCGTCGTTATTTTGTCATAATCATCGACGTTTATATCGTCATTATCATCGTTGTTATCGTCCTTATTATCCTCATAATTATCGTCGTTAATATCGACGTTAATTTGTCATAATCATCGTCGTTAATATCGTCGTTAATATCGTCATTATCATCGTTGTTATCGTTCTTATTATCCTCATAATTATCGTCGTTAATATCGTCGTTATTTTGTCATAATCATCGCCGTTAATGTCGTCGTTATTATCGTCATTATCATCGTTGTCATCGTCCTTATTATCCTCATAATTATCGTCGTTAATATCGTCGTTATTTTGTCATAATCATCGTCGTTTATATCGTCATTATCATCGTTGTTATCGTCCTTATTATCCTCATAATTATCGTCGTTAATATCGTCGTTAATTTGTCATAATCATCGTCGTTAATGTCGTCGTTATTATCGTCATTATCTTCGTTGTTATCGTCATAATTATCATTGTTAATATCGTCGTTATTATTGTCATTATCTTCTTTTTATCGTCGCTAATATCGTCGTTATTATCGTCGTTATTATCGTCGTTAATATCGTCGTTAATATCGTCATTATCATCGTTGTTATCGTCCTTATTATCCTCATAATTATCGTCGTTAATATCGTCGTTATTTTGTGATAATCATCGTCGTTAATGTCGTCGTTATTATCGTCATTATCTTCGTTGTTATCGTCATAATTATCATTGTTAATATCGTCGTTATTATTGTCATTATCTTCTTTTTATCGTCGTTAATATCGTCGTTAATATCGTCGTTATTATCATCGTTATTATCGTCGTTAATATCGTCGTTAATATCGTCTTTATCATCGTTGTTATCGTCCTTATTATCCTCATAATTATCGTCGTTAATATCGTCGTTATTTTATGATATTCATCGTCGTTAATGTCGTCGTTATTATCGTCATTACCATCGTTGTCATCGTCCTTATTATCCTCATAATTATCGTCGTTAATATCGTCGTTATTTTGTCATAATCATCGTCGTTTATATCGTCATTATCATCGTTGTTATCGTCCTTATTATCCTCATAATTATCGTCGTTAATATCGTCGTTAATTTGTCATAATCATCGTCGTTAATATCGTCGTTAATATCGTCATTATCATCGTTGTTATCGTTCTTATTATCCTCATAATTATCGTCGTTAATATCGTCGTTATTTTGTCATAATCATCGTCGTTAATGTCGTCGTTATTATCGTCATTATCATCGTTGTCATCGTCCTTATTATCCTCATAATTATCGTCGTTAATATCGTCGTTATTTTGTCATAATCATCGTCGTTTATATCGTCATTATCATCGTTGTTATCGTCCTTATTATCCTCATAATTATCGTCGTTAATATCGTCGTTAATTTGTCATAATCATCGTCGTTAATATCGTCGTTAATATCGTCATTATCATCGTTGTTATCGTTCTTATTATCCTCATAATTATCGTCGTTAATATCGTCGTTATTTTGTCATAATCATCGTCGTTAATGTCGTCGTTATTATCGTCATTATCATCGTTGTCATCGTCCTTATTATCCTCATAATTATCGTCGTTAATATCGTCGTTATTTTGTCATAATCATCGTCGTTTATATCGTCATTATCATCGTTGTTATCGTCCTTATTATCCTCATAATTATCGTCGTTAATATCGTCGTTAATTTGTAATAATCATCGTCGTTAATGTCGTCGTTATTATCGTCATTATCTTCGTTGTTATCGTCATAATTATCATTGTTAATATCGTCGTTATTATTGTCATTATCTTCTTTTTATCTTCGTTAATATCGTCGTTAATATCGTCGTTATTATCATCGTTATTATCGTCGTTAATATCGTCGTTAATATCGTCTTTATCATCGTTGTTATCGTCCTTATTATCCTCATAATTATCGTCGTTAATATCGTCGTTATTTTGTGATATTCATCGTCGTTAATGTCGTCGTTATTATCGTCATTACCATCGTTGTCATCGTCCTTATTATCCTCATAATTATCGTCGTTAATATCGTCGTTATTTTGTCATAATCATCGACGTTTATATCGTCATTATCATCGTTGTTATCGTCCTTATTATCCTCATAATTATCGTCGTTAATATCGTCGTTAATTTGTCATAATCATCGTCGTTAATATCGTCGTTAATATCGTCATTATCATCGTTGTTATCGTTCTTATTATCCTCATAATTATCGTCGTTAATATCGTCGTTATTTTGTCATAATCATCGCCGTTAATGTCGTCGTTATTATCGTCATTATCATCGTTGTCATCGTCCTTATTATCCTCATAATTATCGTCGTTAATATCGTCGTTATTTTGTCATAATCATCGTCGTTTATATCGTCATTATCATCGTTGTTATCGTCCTTATTATCCTCATAATTATCGTCGTTAATATCGTCGTTAATTTGTCATAATCATCGTCGTTAATGTCGTCGTTATTATCGTCATTATCTTCGTTGTTATCGTCATAATTATCATTGTTAATATCGTCGTTATTATTGTAATTATCTTCTTTTTATCGTCGTTAATATCGTCGTTAATATCGTCGTTATTATCGTCGTTATTATCGTCGTTAATATCGTCGTTAATATCGTCATTATCATCGTTGTTATCGTCCTTATTATCCTCATAATTATCGTCGTTAATATCGTCGTTATTTTGTGATATTCATCGTCGTTAATGTCGTCGTTATTATCGTCATTAACTTCGTTGTCATCGTCCTTATTATCCTCATAATTATCGTCGTTAATATCGTCGTTATTTTGTCATAATCATCGTCGTTTATATCGTCATTATCATCGTTGTTATCGTCCTTAATATCCTCATAATTATCGTCGTTAATATCGTCGTTAATATCGTCGTTATTTAGTCATAATCATCGTCGTTAATGTCGTCGTTATTATCGTCATTATCTTCGTTGTTATCGTCATAATTATCATTGTTAATATCGTCGTTATTATTGTCATTATCTTCTTTTTATCGTCGTTAATATCGTCGTTAATATCGTCGTTATTATCATCGTTATTATCGTCGTTAATATCGTCGTTAATATCGTCTTTATCATCGTTGTTATCGTCCTTATTATCCTCATAATTATCGTCGTTAATATCGTCGTTATTTTGTGATATTCATCGTCGTTAATGTCGTCGTTATTATCGTCATTACCATCGTTGTCATCGTCCTTATTATCCTCATAATTATCGTCGTTAATATCGTCGTTATTTTGTCATAATCATCGTCGTTTATATCGTCATTATCATCGTTGTTATCGTCCTTATTATCCTCATAATTATCGTCGTTAATATCGTCGTTAATTTGTCATAATCATCGTCGTTAATATCGTCGTTAATATCGTCATTATCATCGTTGTTATCGTTCTTATTATCCTCATAATTATCGTCGTTAATATCGTCGTTATTTTGTCATAATCATCGTCGTTAATGTCGTCGTTATTATCGTCATTATCATCGTTGTCATCGTCATTATTATCCTCATAATTATCGTCGTTAATATCGTCGTTATTTTTTCATAATCATCGTCGTTTATATCGTCATTATCATCGTTGTTATCGTCCTTATTATCCTCATAATTATCGTCGTTAACATCGTCGTTAATTTGTCATAATCATCGTCGTTAATGTCGTCGTTATTATCGTCATTATCTTCGTTGTTATCGTCATAATTATCATTGTTAATATCGTCGTTATTATTGTCATTATTTTCTTTTTATCGTCGCTAATATCGTCGTTATTATCGTCGTTATTATCGTCGTTAATATCGTCGTTAATATCGTCATTATCATCGTTGTTATCGTCCTTATTATCCTCATAATTATCGTCGTTAATATCGTCGTTACTTTGTGATATTCATCGTCGTTAATGTCGTCGTTATTATCGTCATTACCATCGTTGTCATCGTCCTTATTATCCTCATAATTATCGTCGTTAATATCGTCGTTATTTTGTGATAATCATCGTCGTTAATGTCGTCGTTATTATCGTCATTACCATCGTTGTTATCATCCTTATTATCCTCATAATTATCGTCGTTAATATCGTCGTTAATTTGTCATAATCATCGTCGTTAATGTCGTCGTTATTATCGTCATTATCTTCGTTGTTATCGTCATAATTATCATAGTTAATATCGTCGTTATTATTGTCATTATCTTCTTTTTATCGTCGCTAATATCGTCGTTATTATCGTCGTTATTATCGTCGTTAATATCGTCGTTAATATCGTCATTATCATCGTTGTTATCGTCCTTATTATCCTCATAATTATCGTCGTTAATATCGTCGTTATTTTGTGATAATCATCGTCGATAATGTCGTCGTTATTATCGTCATTATCTTCGTTGTTATCGTCATTATTATCATCGTTAATACCGTCGTTATTATTGTCATTATCTTCTTTTTATCGTCGTTATTATTGTCGTTTATATCGTCGTTATTATCGTCGTTAATATCGTCGTTAATATCGTCATTATCATCGTTGTTATCGTCCTTATTATCCTCATAATTATCCTCGTTAATATCGTCGTTATTTTGTGATATTCATCGTCGTTAATGTCGTCGTTATTATCGTCATTAACTTCGTTGTCATCGTCCTTATTATCCTCATAATTATCGTCGTTAATATCGTCGTTATTTTGTCATAATCATCGTCGTTTATATCGTCATTATCATCGTTGTTATCGTCCTTATTATCCTCATAATTATCGTCGTTAATATCGTCGTTAATTTGTCATAATCATCGTCGTTAATGTCGTCGTTATTATCGTCATTATCTTCGTTGTTATCGTCATAATTATCATTGTTAATATCGTCGTTATTATTGTCATTATCTTCTTTTTATCGTCGTTAATATCGTCGTTAATATCGTCGTTATTATCATCGTTATTATCGTCGTTAATATCGTCGTTAATATCGTCTTTATCATCGTTGTTATCGTCCTTATTATCCTCATAATTATCGTCGTTAATATCGTTGTTATTTTGTGATATTCATCGTCGTTAATGTCGTCGTTATTATCGTCATTACCATCGTTGTTATCGTCCTTATTATCCTCATAATTATCGTCGTTAATATCGTCGTTATTTTGTCATAATCATCGTCGTTTATATCGTCATTATCATCGTTGTTATCGTCCTTATTATCCTCATAATTATCGTCGTTAATATCGTCGTTAATTTGTCATAATCATCGTCGTTAATATCGTCGTTAATATCGTCATTATCATCGTTGTTATCGTTCTTATTATCCTCATAATTATCGTCGTTAATATCGTCGTTATTTTGTCATAATCATCGTCGTTAATGTCGTCGTTATTATCGTCATTATCATCGTTGTCATCGTCCTTATTATCCTCATAATTATCGTCGTTAATATCGTCGTTATTTTGTCATAATCATCGTCGTTTATATCGTCATTATCATCGTTGTTATCGTCCTTATTATCCTCATAATTATCGTCGTTAATATCGTCGTTAATTTGTCATAATCATCGTCGTTAATGTCGTCGTTATTATCGTCATTATCTTCGTTGTTATCGTCATAATTATCATTGTTAATATCGTCGTTATTATTGTCATTATCTTCTTTTTATCGTCGCTAATATCGTCGTTATTATCGTCGTTATTATCGTCGTTAATATCGTCGTTAATATCGTCATTATCATCGTTGTTATCGTCCTTATTATCCTCATAATTATCGTCGTTAATATCGTCGTTATTTTGTCATAATCATCGTCGTTAATGTCGTCGATATTATCGTCATTATCTTCGTTGTTATCGTCATAATTATCATCGTTAATACCGTAGTTATTATTGTCATTATCTTCTTTTTATCGTCGTTATTATCGTCGTTAATATCGTCTTAAATATCGTCGATATTAAGTCGTTATTATCATCGTTAATATCGTCGTTATTATCGTCATTATCATCGTTGTTATCGTCGTTATTATCGTCGTTAATATCCTCGTTATTTTGTCATAATCATCGTCGTTAATTTCGTCGTTATTATCGTCATTATCTCTGTTGTTATCGTCCTTATTATCCTCATAATTAACGTTGTTAATATCGTCGTTATTTTGTGATAATCATCGTCGTTAATATCGTCGTTATTATCGTCGTTATTATCGTCGTTAATATCGTCGTTAATTTCGTCATTATCGTCGTTGTTATCGTCCTTATTATCCTAATAATTATCGTCGTTAATATCGTCGTTATTTTGTGATAATCATCGTCGTTAATATCGTCGTTATTATCGTCGTTATTATCGTCGTTAATATCGTCGTTAATATCGTCATTATCATCGTTGTTTTCGTCGTTATTATCGTCGTTAATATCGTCATTATCATCGTTGTTATCGTCCTTATTATCCTCATAATTATCGTCGTTAATATCGTCGTTATTTTGTCATAATCATCGTCGTTAATGTCGTCGTTATTATCGTCATTATCTTCGTTGTTATCGTCATAATTATCATCGCTAATATCGTCGTTATTATTGTCATTATCTTCTTTTTATCGTCGTTATTATCGACGTTAATATCGTCGTTATTAAGTCGTTATTATCGTCGTTAATATCGTCGTTATTATCGTTATTATCATCGTTGTTATCGTCGTTATTATCGTCGTTAATATCCTCGTTATTTTGTCATAATCATCGTCGTTAATGTCGTCGTTATTATAGTCATTATCTTCGTTGTTATCGTCCTTATTATCATCATAATTAACGTTGTTATTATCGTCGTTATTTTGTGATAATCATCGTCGATAATATCGTCGTTATTATCGTCGTTATTATCGTCGTTAATATCGTCGTTATATTCGTCATTATCTTCGTTGTTATCGTCCTTATTATCCTAATAATTATCGTCGTTAATATCTTCGTTATTTTGTGATAATCATCGTCGTTAATATCGTCGTTATTATCGTCGTTATTATCGTCGTTATTATCGTCATTATAATCGTTGTTATCGTCGTTATTATCGTCGTTAATATCGTCATTATCATCGTTGTTATCGTCCTTATTATCCTCATAATTATCGTCGTTAATATCGTCGTTATTTTGTCATAATCATCTTCGTTAATGTCGTCGTTATTATCGTCATTACCATCGTTGTTATCGTCCTTATTATCCTCTTAATTATCGTCGTTAATATCGTCGTTATTTTGTCATAATCATCCTCGTTTATATCGTCATTATCATCGTTGTTATCGTCCTTATTATACTCATAATTATCGTCGTTAATATCGTCGTTAATTTGTCATAATCATCGTCGTTAATGTCGTCGTTATTATAGTCATTATCTTCGTTGTTATCGTCCTTATTATCATCATAATTAACGTTGTTAATATCGTCGTTATTTTGTGATAATCATCGTCGATAATATCGTCGTTATTATCGTCGTTATTATCGTCGTTAATATCGTCGTTATTTTCGTCATTATCTTCGTTGTTATCGTCCTTATTATCCTAATAATTATCGTCGTTAATATCTTCGTTATTTTGTGATAATCATCGTCGTTAATATCGTCGTATTATCGTCGTTATTATCGTCGTTATTATCGTCATTATAATCGTTGTTATCGTCGTTATTATCGTCGTTAATATCGTCATTATCATCGTTGTTATCGTCCTTATTATCCTCATAATTATCGTCGTTAATATCGTCGTTATTTTGTCATAATCATCTTCGTTAATGTCGTCGTTATTATCGTCATTACCATCGTTGTTATCGTCCTTATTATCCTCTTAATTATCGTCGTTAATATCGTCGTTATTTTGTGATAATCATCGTCGTTAATGTCGTCGTTATTATCGTCATTACCATCGTTGTTATCGTCCTTATTATCCTCATAATTATCGTCGTTAATATCGTCGTTATTTTTTCATAATCATCGTCGTTAATGTCGTCGATATTATCGTCATTATCTTCGTTGTTATCGTCGTTATTATCGTCATAATTATCATCGTCATTATCCTCGTTTTTATCATTATAATTATAGTCGTCATTATCGTCGTTAATATCGTCATTATCATCGTTGTTATCGTCCTTATTATCCTCATAATTATCGTCGTTAATATCGTCGTTAATATCGTCATTATCATCGTTGTTATCGTCCTTATTATCCTCATAATTATCGACGTTAATATCGTCGTTGTTTTGTGATAATCATCGTCGTTAATGTCGTCGTTATTATCGTCATTACTATCGTTGTTATCGTCCTTATTATCCTCATAATTATCGTCGTTAATATCGTCGTCATTTTGTCATAATCATCGTCGTTAATGTCGTCGTTATTATCGTCATTACCATCGTTGTTATCGTCCTTATTATCCTCATAATTATCGTCGTTAATATCGTCGTTATTTTGTCATAATCATCGTCGTTAATGTCGTCGTTATTATCGTCATTATCTTCGTTGTTATCGTCATAATTATCATCGTTAATACCGTCGTTATTATTGTCATTATCTTCTTTTTATCGTCGTTATTATCGTCGTTAATATCGTCGTTATTATCGTCGTTAATATCGTCGTTAATATCTTCATTATCATCGTTGTTATCGTCCTTATTATCCTCATAATTATCGTCGTTAATATCGTCGTTATTTTGTCATAATCATCGTCGTTAATGTCGTCGTTATTATCGTCATTATCTTCGTTGTTATCGTCGTAATTATCATTGTTAATATCGTCGTTATTATTGTAATTATCTTCTTTTTATCGTCGTTAATATCGTCGTTAATATCGTCGTTATTATCGTCGTTATTATCGTCGTTAATATCGTCGTTAATATCGTCATTATCATCGTTGTTATCGTTCTTATTATCCTCATAATTATCGTCGTTAATATCGTCGTTATTTTGTGATATTCATCGTCGTTAATGTCGTCGTTATTATCGTCATTAACTTCGTTGTCATCGTTCTTATTATCCTCATAATTATCGTCGTTAATATCGTCGTTATTTTGTCATTATCATCGTCGTTTATATCGTCATTATCATCGTTGTTATCGTCCTTATTATCCTTATAATTATCGTCGTTAATATCGTCGTTAATTAGTCATAATCATCGTCGTTAATGTCGTCGTTATTATCGTCATTATCTTCGTTGTTATCGTCATAATTATCATTGTTAATATCGTCGTTATTATTGTCATTATCTTCTTTTTATCGTCGTTAATATCGTCGTTAATATTGTCGTTATTATTATCGTTATTATCGTCGTTAATATCGTCGTTAATATCGTCTTTATCATCGTTGTTATCGTCCTTATTATTCTCATAATTATCGTCGTTAATATCGTCGTTATTTTGTGATATTCATCGTCGTTAATGTCGTCGTTATTATCGTCATTACCATCGTTGTCATCGTCTTTATTATCCTCATAATTATCGTCGTTAATATCGTCGTTATTTTGTCATAATCATCGTCGTTTATATCGTCATTATCATCGTTGTTATCGTCCTTATTATCCTCATAATTATCGTCGTTAATATCGTCGTTAATTTGTCATAATCATCGTCGTTAATATCGTCGTTAATATCGTCATTATCATCGTTGTTATCGTTCTTATTATCCTCATAATTATCGTCGTTAATATCGTCGTTATTTTGTCATAATCATCGTCGTTAATGTCGTCGTTATTATCGTCATTATCATCGTTGTCATCGTCCTTATTATCCTCATAATTATCGTCGTTAATATCGTCGTTATTTTGTCATAATCATCGTCGTTTATATCGTCATTATCATCGTTGTTATCGTCCTTATTATCCTCATAATTATCGTCGTTAATATCGTCGTTAATTTGTCATAATCATCGTCGTTAATGTCGTCGTTATTATCGTCATTATCTTCGTTGTTATCGTCATAATTATCATTGTTAATATCGTCGTTATTATTGTCATTATCTTCTTTTTATCGTCGCTAATATCGTCGTTATTATCGTCGTTATTATCGTCGTTAATATCGTCGTTAATATCGTCATTATCATCGTTGTTATCGTCCTTATTATCCTCATAATTATCGTCGTTAATATCGTCGTTATTTTGTCATAATCATCGTCGTTAATGTCGTCGATATTATCGTCATTATCTTCGTTGTTATCGTCATAATTATCATCGTTAATACCGTAGTTATTATTGTCATTATCTTCTTTTTATCGTCGTTATTATCGTCGTTAATATCGTCGTAAATATCGTCGTTATTAAGTCGTTATTATCATCGTTAATATCGTCGTTATTATCGTCATTATCATCGTTGTTATCGTCGTTATTATCGTAGTTAATATCCTCGTTATTTTGTCATAATCATCGTCGTTAATGTCGTCGTTATTATCGTCATTATCTCTGTTGTTATCGTCCTTATTATCCTCATAATTAACGTTGTTAATATCGTCGTTATTTTGTGATAATCATCGTCGTTAATATCGTCGTTATTATCGTCGTTATTATCGTCGTTAATATCGTCGTTATTTTGTCATAATCATCGTCGTTAATGTCGTCTTTATTATCGTCATTATCATCGTTGTTATCGTCCTTATTATCCTCATAATTATCGTCGTTAATATCGTCGTTATTTTGTCATAATCATCGTCGTTAATGTCGTCGTTATTATAGTCATTACCATCGTTGTTATCGTCTTAATTATCCTCATAATTATCGTCGTTAATATCGTCGTTATTTTTTCATAATCATCGTCGTTAATGTCGTCGATATTATCGTCATTATCTTCGTTGTTATCGTCATAATTATCATCGTTAATACCGTCGTTATTATTGTTATTATCTTCTTTTTATCGTCGTTATTATCGTCGTTAATATCGTCGTTATTATCGTCGTTATTATCGTCGTTAATATCGTCGTTAATATCGCCATTATCATCGTTGTTATCGTCCTTATTATCCTCATAATTATCGTCGTTATTTAGTCATAATCATCGTCGATAATATCGTCGTTATTATCGTCGTTATTATCGTCGTTAATATCGTCGTTATTTTCGTCATTATCTTCGTTGTTATCGTCCTTATTATCCTAATAATTATCGTCGTTAATATCTTCGTTATTTTGTGATAATCATCGTCGTTAATATCGTCGTTATTATCGTCGTTATTATCGTCGTTATTATCGTCATTATAATCGTCTTTATCGTCGTTATTATCGTCGTTAATATCGTCATTATCATCGTTGTTATCGTCCTTATTATCCTCATAATTATCGTCGTTAATATCGTCGTTATTTTGTCATAATCATCTTCGTTAATGTCGTCGTTATTATCGTCATTACCATCGTTGTTATCGTCCTTATTATCCTCTTAATTATCGTCGTTAATATCGTCGTTATTTTGTGATAATCATCGTCGTTAATGTCGTCGTTATTATCGTCATTACCATCGTTGTTATCATCCTTATTATCCTCATAATTATCGTCGTTAATATCGTCGTTATTTTTTCATAATCATCGTCGTTAATGTCGTCGATATTATCGTCATTATCTTCGTTGTTATCGTCGTTATTATCGTCATAATTATCATCGTCATTATCCTCGTTTTTATCATCATAATTATAGTCGTCATTATCGTCGTTAATATCGTCATTATCATCGTTGTTATCGTCCTTATTATCCTCATAATTATCGTCGTTAATATCGTCGTTAATATCGTCATTATCATCGTTGTTATCGTCCTTATTATCCTCATAATTATCGACGTTAATATCGTCGTTGTTTTGTGATAATCATCGTCGTTAATGTCGTCGTTATTATCGTCATTACTATCGTTGTTATCGTCCTTATTATCCTCATAATTATCGTCGTTAATATCGTCGTCATTTTGTCATAATCATCGTCGTTAATGTCGTCGTTATTATCGTCATTACCATCGTTGTTATCGTCCTTATTATCCTCATAATTATCGTCGTTAATATCGTTCTTTATTTTTTCATAATCATCGTCGTTAATTTCGTCGTTATTATCGTCATTATCTTCGTTGTTATCGTCATAATTATTATCGTTAATACCGTCGTTATTATTGTCATTATCTTCTTTTTATCGTCGTTATTATCGTCGTTAATATCGTCGTTATTATCGTCGTTAATATCGTCGTTAATATCTTCATTATCATCGTTGTTATCGTCCTTATTATCCTCATAATTATCGTCGTTAATATCGTCGTTATTTTGTCATAATCATCGTCGTTAATGTCGTCGTTATTATCGTCATTATCTTCGTTGTTATCGTCGTAATTATCATTGTTAATATCGTCGTTATTATTGTAATTATCTTCTTTTTATCGTCGTTAATATCGTCGTTAATATCGTCGTTATTATCGTCGTTATTATCGTCGTTAATATCGTCGTTAATATCGTCATTATCATCGTTGTTATCGTTCTTATTATCCTCATAATTATCGTCGTTAATATCGTCGTTATTTTGTGATATTCATCGTCGTTAATGTCGTCGTTATTATCGTCATTAACTTCGTTGTCATCGTTCTTATTATCCTCATAATTATCGTCGTTAATATCGTCGTTATTTTGTCATAATCATCGTCGTTTATATCGTCATTATCATCGTTGTTATCGTCCTTATTATCCTCATAATTATCGTCGTTAATATCGTCGTTAATTTGTCATAATCATCGTCGTTAATATCGTCGTTAATATCGTCATTATCATCGTTGTTATCGTTCTTATTATCCTCATAATTATCGTCGTTAATATCGTCGTTATTTTGTCATAATCATCGTCGTTAATGTCGTCGTTATTATCGTCATTATCATCGTTGTCATCGTCCTTATTATCCTCATAATTATCGTCGTTAATATCGTCGTTATTTTGTCATAATCATCGTCGTTTATATCGTCATTATCATCGTTGTTATCGTCCTTATTATCCTCATAATTATCGTCGTTAATATCGTCGTTAATTTGTCATAATCATCGTCGTTAATGTCGTCGTTATTATCGTCATTATCTTCGTTGTTATCGTCATAATTATCATTGTTAATATCGTCGTTATTATTGTCATTATCTTCTTTTTATCGTCGCTAATATCGTCGTTATTATCGTCGTTATTATCGTCGTTAATATCGTCGTTAATATCGTCATTATCATCGTTGTTATCGTCCTTATTATCCTCATAATTATCGTCGTTAATATCGTCGTTATTTTGTCATAATCATCGTCGTTAATGTCGTCGATATTATCGTCATTATCTTCGTTGTTATCGTCATAATTATCATCGTTAATACCGTAGTTATTATTGTCATTATCTTCTTTTTATCGTCGTTATTATCGTCGTTAATATCGTCGTAAATATCGTCGTTATTAAGTCGTTATTATCATCGTTAATATCGTCGTTATTATCGTCATTATCATCGTTGTTATCGTCGTTATTATCGTAGTTAATATCCTCGTTATTTTGTCATAATCATCGTCATTAATGTCGTCGTTATTATCGTCATTATCTCTGTTGTTATCGTCCTTATTATCCTCATAATTAACGTTGTTAATATCGTCGTTATTTTGTGATAATCATCGTCGTTAATATCGTCGTTATTATCGTCGTTATTATCGTCGTTAATATCGTCGTTAATTTCGTCATTATCGTCGTTGTTATCGTCGTTATTATCGTCGTTAATATCGTCATTATCATCGTTGTTATCGTCCTTATTATCCTCATAATTTGCGTCGTTAATATCGTCGTTATTTTGTCATAATCATCGTCGTTAATGTCGTCGTTATTATCGTCATTATCTTCGTTGTTATCGTCATAATTATCATCGCTAATATCGTCGTTATTATTGTCATTATCTTCTTTTTATCGTCGTTATTATCGACGTTAATATCGTCGTTATTAAGTCGTTATTATCGTCGTTAATATCGTCGTTATTATCGTTATTATCATCGTTGTTATCGTCGTTATTATCGTCGTTAATATCCTCGTTATTTTGTCATAACCATCGTCGTTAATGTCGTCGTTATTATAGTCATTATCTTCGTTGTTATCGTCCTTATTATCATCATAATTAACGTTGTTAATATCGTCGTTATTTTGTGATAATCATCGTCGTTAATATCGTCGTTATTATCGTCGTTATTATCGTCGTTAATATCGTCGTTAATTTCGTCATTATCTTCGTTGTTATCGTCCTTATTATCCTAATAATTATCGTCGTTAATATCTTCGTTATTTTGTGATAATCATCGTCGTTAATATCGTCGTTATTATCGTCGTTATTATCGTCGTTATTATCGTCATTATCATCGTTGTTATCGTCGTTACTATCGTCGTTAATATCGTCATTATCATCGTTGTTATCGTCCTTATTATCCTCATAATTATCGTCGTTAATATCGTCGTTATTTTGTGATAATCTTCGTCGTTAATGTCGTCGTTATTATCGTCATTACCATCGTTGTTATCGTCCTTATTATCCTCATAATTATCGTCGTTAATATCGTCGTTATTTTGTGATAATCATCGTCGTTAATGTCGTCGTTAATATCGTCATTATTTTCGTTGTTATCGTCATAATTATCATCGTTAATATCGCCGTTATTATTGTCATTATCTTCTTTTTATCGTCGTTATTATCGTCGTTAATATCGTCGTTATTTTGTCATAATCATCGTCGTTAATGTCGTCTTTATTATCGTCATTATCATCGTTGTTATCGTCCTTATTATCCTCATAATTATCGTCGTTAATATCGTCGTTATTTTGTCATAATCATCGTCGTTAATGTCGTCGTTATTATAGTCATTACCATCGTTGTTATCGTCTTAATTATCCTCATAATTATCGTCGTTAATATCGTCGTTATTTTTTCATAATCATCGTCGTTAATGTCGTCGATATTATCGTCATTATCTTCGTTGTTATCGTCATAATTATCATCGTTAATACCGTCGTTATTATTGTTATTATCTTCTTTTTATCGTCGTTATTATCGTCGTTAATATCGTCGTTATTATCGTCGTTATTATCGTCGTTAATATCGTCGTTAATATCGCCATTATCATCGTTGTTATCGTCCTTATTATCCTCATAATTATCGTCGTTATTTAGTCATAATCATCGTCGATAATATCGTCGTTATTATCGTCGTTATTATCGTCGTTAATATCGTCGTTATTTTCGTCATTATCTTCGTTGTTATCGTCCTTATTATCCTAATAATTATCGTCGTTAATATCTTCGTTATTTTGTGATAATCATCGTCGTTAATATCGTCGTTATTATCGTCGTTATTATCGTCGTTATTATCGTCATTATAATCGTCTTTATCGTCGTTATTATCGTCGTTAATATCGTCATTATCATCGTTGTTATCGTCCTTATTATCCTCATAATTATCGTCGTTAATATCGTCGTTATTTTGTCATAATCATCTTCGTTAATGTCGTCGTTATTATCGTCATTACCATCGTTGTTATCGTCCTTATTATCCTCTTAATTATCGTCGTTAATATCGTCGTTATTTTGTGATAATCATCGTCGTTAATGTCGTCGTTATTATCGTCATTACCATCGTTGTTATCATCCTTATTATCCTCATAATTATCGTCGTTAATATCGTCGTTATTTTTTCATAATCATCGTCGTTAATGTCGTCGATATTATCGTCATTATCTTCGTTGTTATCGTCGTTATTATCGTCATAATTATCATCGTCATTATCCTCGTTTTTATCATCATAATTATAGTCGTCATTATCGTCGTTAATATCGTCATTATCATCGTTGTTATCGTCCTTATTATCCTCATAATTATCGTCGTTAATATCGTCGTTAATATCGTCATCATCATCGTTGTTATCGTCCTTATTATCCTCATTATTATCGACGTTAATATCGTCGTTGTTTTGTGATAATTATCGTCGTTAATGTCGTCGTTATTATCGTCATTACTATCGTTGTTATCGTCCTTATTATCCTCATAATTATCGTCGTTAATATCGTCGTCATTTTGTCATAATCATCGTCGTTAATGTCGTCGTTATTATCGTCATTATCATCGTTGTTATCGTCCTTATTATCCTCATAATTATCGTCGTTAATATCGTCGTTAATTTGTCATAATCATCGTCGTTAATGTCGTCGTTATTATCGTCATTATCTTCGTTGTTATCGTCATAATTATCATTGTTAATATCGTCGTTATTATTGTCATTATCTTCTTTTTATCGTCGCTAATATCGTCGTTATTATCGTCGTTATTATCGTCGTTAATATCGTCGTTAATATCGTCATTATCATCGTTGTTATCGTCCTTATTATCCTCATAATTATCGTCGTTAATATCGTCGTTATTTTGTGATAATCATCGTCGTTAATGTCGTCGTTATTATCGTCATTATCTTCGTTGTTATCGTCATAATTATCATTGTTAATATCGTCGTTATTATTGTCATTATCTTCTTTTTATCGTCGTTAATATCGTCGTTAATATCGTCGTTATTATCATCGTTATTATCGTCGTTAATATCGTCGTTAATATCGTCTTTATCATCGTTGTTATCGTCCTTATTATTCTCATAATTATCGTCGTTAATATCGTCGTTATTTTGTGATATTCATCGTCGTTAATGTCGTCGTTATTATCGTCATTACCATCGTTGTCATCGTCCTTATTATCCTCATAATTATCGTCGTTAATATCGTCGTTATTTTGTCATAATCATCGTCGTTTATATCGTCATTATCATCGTTGTTATCGTCCTTATTATCCTCATAATTATCGTCGTTAATATCGTCGTTAATTTGTCATAATCATCGTCGTTAATATCGTCGTTAATATCGTCATTATCATCGTTGTTATCGTTCTTATTATCCTCATAATTATCGTCGTTAATATCGTCGTTATTTTGTCATAATCATCGTCGTTAATGTCGTCGTTATTATCGTCATTATCATCGTTGTCATCGTCCTTATTATCCTCATAATTATCGTCGTTAATATCGTCGTTATTTTGTCATAATCATCGTCGTTTATATCGTCATTATCATCGTTGTTATCGTCCTTATTATCCTCATAATTATCGTCGTTAATATCGTCGATATTTTGTCATAATCATCGTCGTTTATATCGTCATTATCATCGTTGTTATCGTCCTTATTATCCTCATAATTATCGTCGTTAATATCGTCGTTAATTTGTCATAATCATCGTCGTTAATATCGTCGTTATTTTGTCATAATCATCGTCGTTAATGTCGTCGTTATTATCGTCATTATCATCGTTGTCATCGTCCTTATTATCCTCATAATTATCGTCGTTAATATCGTCGTTAATATCGTCATTATCATCGTTGTTATCGTCCTTATTATCCTCATAATTATCGTCGTTAATATCGTCGTTATTTTGTCATAATCATCGTCGTTAATGTCGTCGATATTATCGTCATTATCTTCGTTGTTATCGTCATAATTATCATCGTTAATACCGTAGTTATTATTGTCATTATCTTCTTTTTATCGTCGTTATTATCGTCGTTAATATCGTCGTAAATATCGTCGTTATTAAGTCGTTATTATCATCGTTAATATCGTCGTTATTATCGTCATTATCATCGTTGTTATCGTCGTTATTATCGTAGTTAATATCCTCGTTATTTTGTCATAATCATCGTCGTTAATGTCGTCGTTATTATCGTCATTATCTCTGTTGTTATCGTCCTTATTATCCTCATAATTAACGTTGTTAATATCGTCGTTATTTTGTGATAATCATCGTCGTTAATATCGTCGTTATTATCGTCGTTATTATCGTCGTTAATATCGTCGTTAATTTCGTCATTATCGTCGTTGTTATCGTCCTTATTATCCTAATAATTATCGTCGTTAATATCGTCGTTATTTTGTGATAATCATCGTCGTTAATATCGTCGTTATTATCGTCGTTATTATCGTCGTTAATATCGTCGTTAATATCGTCATTATCATCGTTGTTTTCGTCGTTATTATCGTCGTTAATATCGTCATTATCATCGTTGTTATCGTCCTTATTATCCTCATAATTATCGTCGTTAATATCGTCGTTATTTTGTCATAATCATCGTCGTTAATGTCGTCGTTATTATCGTCATTATCTTCGTTGTTATCGTCATAATTATCATCGCTAATATCGTCGTTATTATTGTCATTATCTTCTTTTTATCGTCGTTATTATCGACGTTAATATCGTCGTTATTAAGTCGTTATTATCGTCGTTAATATCGTCGTTATTATCGTTATTATCATCGTTGTTATCGTCGTTATTATCGTCGTTAATATCCTCGTTATTTTGTCATAACCATCGTCGTTAATGTCGTCGTTATTATAGTCATTATCTTCGTTGTTATCGTCCTTATTATCATCATAATTAACGTTGTTAATATCGTCGTTATTTTGTGATAATCATCGTCGTTAATATCGTCGTTATTATCGTCGTTATTATCGTCGTTAATATCGTCGTTAATTTCGTCATTATCTTCGTTGTTATCGTCCTTATTATCCTAATAATTATCGTCGTTAATATCTTCGTTATTTTGTGATAATCATCGTCGTTAATATCGTCGTTATTATCGTCGTTATTATCGTCGTTATTATCGTCATTATCATCGTTGTTATCGTCGTTACTATCGTCGTTAATATCGTCATTATCATCGTTGTTATCGTCCTTATTATCCTCATAATTATCGTCGTTAATATCGTCGTTATTTTGTGATAATCTTCGTCGTTAATGTCGTCGTTATTATCGTCATTACCATCGTTGTTATCGTCCTTATTATCCTCATAATTATCGTCGTTAATATCGTCGTTATTTTGTGATAATCATCGTCGTTAATGTCGTCGTTAATATCGTCATTATTTTCGTTGTTATCGTCATAATTATCATCGTTAATATCGCCGTTATTATTGTCATTATCTTCTTTTTATCGTCGTTATTATCGTCGTTAATATCGTCGTTATTTTGTCATAATCATCGTCGTTAATGTCGTCTTTATTATCGTCTTTATCATCGTTGTTATCGTCCTTATTATCCTCATAATTATCGTCGTTAATATCGTCGTTATTTTGTCATAATCATCGTCGTTAATGTCGTCGTTATTATAGTCATTACCATCGTTGTTATCGTCTTAATTATCCTCATAATTATCGTCGTTAATATCGTCGTTATTTTTTCATAATCATCGTCGTTAATGTCGTCGATATTATCGTCATTATCTTCGTTGTTATCGTCATAATTATCATCGTTAATACCGTCGTTATTATTGTTATTATCTTCTTTTTATCGTCGTTATTATCGTCGTTAATATCGTCGTTATTATCGTCGTTATTATCGTCGTTAATGTCGTCGTTAATATCGCCATTATCATCGTTGTTATCGTCCTTATTATCCTCATAATTATCGTCGTTATTTAGTCATAATCATCGTCGTTAATGTCGTCGTTATTATCGTCATTATCATCGTTGTCATCGTCCTTATTATCCTCATAATTATCGTCGTTAATATCGTCGTTATTTTGTCATAATCATCGTCGTTTATATCGTCATTATCATCGTTGTTATCGTCCTTATTATCCTCATAATTATCGTCGTTAATATCTTCGTTATTTTGTCATAATCATCGTCGTTAATGTCGTCGTTATTATCGTCATTATCTTCGTTGTTATCGTCATAATTATCATCGTTAATACCGTCGTTATTATTGTCATTATCTTCTTTTTATCGTCGTTATTATCGTCGTTAATATCGTCGTTATTATCGTCGTTATTATCGTCATTAATATCGTCGTTAATATCGTCATTATCATCGTTGTTATCGTCCTTATTATCCTCATAATTAACGTCGTTAATATCGTCGTTATTTTGTGATATTCATCGTCGTTAATGTCGTCGTTATTATCGTCATTACCATCGTTGTCATCGTCCTTATTATCCTCATAATTATCGTCGTTAATATCGTCGTTATTTTGTCATAATCATCGTCGTTTATATCGTCATTATCATCGTTGTTATCGTCCTTATTATCCTCATAATTATCGTCGTTAATATCGTCGTTAATATCGTCGTTAATTTGTCATAATCATCGTCGTTAATGTCGTCGTTATTATCGTCATTATCTTCGTTGTTATCGTCATAATTATCATTGTTAATATCGTCGTTATTATTGTCATTATCTTCTTTTTATCGTCGTTAATATCGTCGTTAATATCGTCGTTATTATCGTCGTTATTATCGTCGTTAATATCGTCGTTAATATCGTCATTATCATCGTTGTTATCGTCCTTATTATCCTCATAATTATCGTCGTTAATATCGTCGTTATTTTGTGATATTCATCGTCGTTAATGTCGTCGTTATTATCGTCATTACCTTCGTTGTCATCGTCCTTATTATCCTCATAATTATCGTCGTTAATATCGTCGTTATTTTGTCATAATCATCGTCGTTTATATCGTCATTATCATCGTTGTTATCGTCCTTATTATCCTCATAATTATCGTCGTTAATATCGTCGTTAATTTGTCATAATCATCGTCGTTAATGTCGTCGTTATTATCGTCATTATCTTCGTTGTTATCGTCATAATTATCATTGTTAATATCGTCATTATTTTTGTCATTATCTTCTTTTTATCGTCGTTAATATCGTCGTTAATATCGTCGTTATTATCGTCGTTATTATCGTCGTTAATATCGTCGTTAATTTCGTCATTATCGTCGTTGTTATCGTCCTTATTATCCTAATAATTATCGTCGTTAATTTAGTCGTTATTTTGTGATAATCATCGTCGTTAATATCGTCGTTATTATTGTCGTTATTATCGTCGTTATTATCGTCATTATCATCGTTGTTATCGTCGTTATTATCGTCGTTAATATCGTCATAATCATCGTTGTTATCGTCCTTATTATCCTCATAATTATCGTCGTTAATATCGTCGTTATTTTGTCATAATCATCGTCGTTAATGTCGTCGTTATTATCGTCATTATCTTCGTTGTTATAGTCCTTATTATCCTCATAATTAACGTCGTTAATATCGTCGTTATTTTGTGATAATCATCGTCGTTAATATCGTCGTTAATATAGTCGTTATTTTGTCATAATCATCGTCGTTTATATCGTCATTATCATCGTTGTTATCGTCCTTATTATCCTCATAATTATGGTCGTTAATATCGTCGTTATTTTGTCATAATCATCGTCGTTAATGTCGTCGTTATTATCGTCATTACCATCGTTGTCATCGTCCTTATTATCCTCATAATTATCGTCGTTAATATCGTCGTTATTTTGTCATAATCATCGTCGTTTATATCGTCATTATCATCGTTGTTATCGTCCTTATTATCCTCATAATTGTCGTCGTTAATATCGTCGTTAATTTGTCATAATCATCGTCGTTAATGTCGTCGTTATTATCGTCATTATCTTCGTTGTTATCGTCATAATTATCATTGTTGATATCGTCGTTATTATTGTCATTATCTTCTTTTTATCGTCGTTAATATCGTCGTTAATATCGTCGTTATTATCGTCGTTATTATCGTCGTTAATATCGTCGTTAATATCGTCATTATCATCGTTGTTATCGTCCTTATTATCCTCATAATTATCGTCGTTAATATCGTCGTTATTTTGTGATATTCATTGTCGTTAATGTCGTCGTTATTATCGTCATTATCTTCGTTGTTATCGTCATAATTATCATTGTTGATATCGTCGTTATTATTGTCATTATCTTCTTTTTATCGTCGTTAATATCGTCGTTAATATCGTCGTTATTATCGTCGTTATTATCGTCGTTAATATCGTCGTTAATATCGTCATTACCTTCGTTGTCATCGTCCTTATTATCCTCATAATTATCGTCGTTAATATCTTCGTTAATATCGTCTTTATCATCGTTGTTATCGTCCTTATTATCCTCATAATTATCGTCGTTAATATCGTCGTTATTTTGTGATATTCATCGTCGTTAATGTCGTCGTTATTATCGTCATTACCATCGTTGTCATCGTCCTTATTATCCTCATAATTATCGTCGTTAATATCGTCGTTATTTTGTCATAATCATCGTCGTTTATATTGTCATTATCATCGTTGTTATCGTCCTTATTATCCTCATAATTATCGTCGTTATTATCGTCGTTAATTTGTCATAATCATCGTCGTTAATATCGTCGTTAATATCGTCATTATCATCGTTGTTATCGTTCTTATTATCCTCATAATTATCGTCGTTAATTTCGTCGTTATTTTGTCATAATCATCGTCGTTAATGTCGTCGTTATTATCGTCATTATCATCGTTGTCATCGTCCTTATTATCCTCATAATTATCGTCGTTAATATCGTCGTTATTTTGTCATAATCATCGTCGTTTATATCGTTATTATCATCGTTGTTATCGTCCTTATTATCCTCATAATTATCGTCGTTAATATCATCGTTAATTTGTCATAATCATCGTCGTTAATGTCGTCGTTATTATCGTCATTATCTTCGTTGTTATCGTCATAATTATCATTGTTAATATCGTCGTTATTATTGTCATTATCTTCTTTTTATCGTCGTTAATATCGCCGTTAATATCGTCGTTATTATCGTCGTTATTATCGTCGTTAATATCGTCGTTAATATCGTCATTATCATCGTTGTTATCGTCCTTATTATCCTCATAATTATCGTCGTTAATATCGTCGTTATTTTGTCATAAACATCGTCGTTAATGTCGTCGTTATTATCGTCATTATCATCGTTGTCATCGTCCTTATTATCCTCATAATTATCGTCGTTAATATCGTCGTTATTTTGTCATAATCATCGTCGTTTATATCGTCATTATCATCGTTGTTATCGTCCTTATTATCCTCGTAATTATCGTCGTTAATATCGTCGTTAATTTGACATAATCATCGTCGTTAATGTCGTCGTTTTTATCGTCATTATCTTCGTTGTTATCGTCATAATTATCATTGTTAATATCGTCGTTATTATTGTCATTATCTTCTTTTTATCGTCGCTAATATCGTCGTTATTATCGTCGTTATTATCGTCGTTAATATCGTCGTTAATATCGTCATTATCATCGTTGTTATCGTCCTTATTATCCTCATAATTATCGTCGTTAATATCGTCGTTATTTTGTGATAATCATCGACCTTAATGTCGTCGTTATTATCGTCATTATCTTCGTTGTTATCGTCATAATTATCATCGTTAATACCGTAGTTATTATTGTCATTATCTTCTTTTTATCGACGTTATTATCGTCGTTAATATCGTCGTTAATATCGTCGTTATTAAGTCGTTATTATCGTCGTTAATATCGTCGTAAATATCGTCATTATCATCGTTGTTATCGTCGTTATTATCGTCGTTAATATCCTCGTTATTTTGTCATAATCATCGTCGTTAATGTCGTCGTTATTATCGTCATTATCTTCGTTGTTATCGTCCTTATTATCCTCATAATAATCGTCGTTAATATCGTCGTTATTTTGTCATAATCATCGTCGTTAATGTCGTCGATATTATCGTCATTATCTTCGTTGTTATCGTCATAATTATCATCGTTAATACCGTAGTTATTATTGTCATTATCTTCTTTTTATCGTCGTTATTATCGTCGTTAATATCGTCGTTAATATCGTCGTTATTAAGTCGTCATTATCGTCGTTAATATCGTCGTTATTATCGTCATTATCATCGTTGTTATCGTCGTTATTATCGTCGTTAATATCCTCGTTATTTTGTCATAATCATCGTCGTTAATGTCGTCGTTATTATCGTCATTATCTCTGTTGTTATCGTCCTTATTATCCTCATAATTAACGTTGTGAATATCGTCGTTATTTTGTGATAATCATCGTCGTTAATATCGTCGTTATTATCGTCGTTATTATCGTCGTTAATATCGTCGTTAATTTCGTCATTATCGTCGTTGTTATCGTCCTTATTATCCTAATAATTATCGTCGTTAATATCGTCGTTATTTTGTGATAATCATCGTCGTTAATATCGTCGTTATTATCGTCGTTATTATCGTCGTTAATATCGTCGTTAATATCGTCATTATCATCGTTGTTTTCGTCGTTATTATCGTCGTTAATATCGTAATTATCATCGTTGTTATCGTCCTTATTATCCTCATAATTATGGTCGTTAATATCGTCGTTATTTTGTCATAATCATCGTCGTTAATGTCGTCGTTATTATCGTCATTACCATCGTTGTCATCGTCCTTATTATCCTCATAATTATCGTCGTTAATGTCGTCGTTATTTTGTCATAATCATCGTCGTTTATATCGTCATTATCATCGTTGTTATCGTCCTTATTATCCTCATAATTATCGTCGTTAATATCGTCGTTAATTTGTCATAATCATCGTCGTTAATGTCGTCGTTATTATCGTCATTATCTTCGTTGTTATCGTCATAATTATCATTGTTGATATCGTCGTTATTATTGTCATTATCTTCTTTTTATCGTCGTTAATATCGTCGTTAATATCGTCGTTATTATCGTCGTTATTATCGTCGTTAATATCGTCGTTAATATCGTCATTATCATCGTTGTTATCGTCCTTATTATCCTCATAATTATCGTCGTTAATATCGTCGTTATTTTGTGATATTCATTGTCGTTAATGTCGTCGTTATTATCGTCATTACCTTCGTTGTCATCGTCCTTATTATCCTCATAATTATCGTCGTTAATATCTTCGTTAATATCGTCTTTATCATCGTTGTTATCGTCCTTATTATCCTCATAATTATCGTCGTTAATATCGTCGTTATTTTGTGATATTCATCGTCGTTAATGTCGTCGTTATTATCGTCATTACCATCGTTGTCATCGTCCTTATTATCCTCATAATTATCGTCGTTAATATCGTCGTTATTTTGTCATAATCATCGTCGTTTATATCGTCATTATCATCGTTGTTATCGTCCTTATTATCCTCATAATTATCGTCGTTATTATCGTCGTTAATTTGTCATAATCATCGTCGTTAATATCGTCGTTAATATCGTCATTATCATCGTTGTTATCGTTCTTATTATCCTCATAATTATCATCGTTAATTTCGTCGTTATTTTGTCATAATCATCGTCGTTAATGTCGTCGTTATTATCGTCATTATCATCGTTGTCATCGTCCTTATTATCCTCATAATTATCGTCGTTAATATCGTCGTTATTTTGTCATAATCATCGTCGTTTATATCGTCATTATCATCGTTGTTATCGTCCTTATTATCCTCATAATTATCGTCGTTAATATCATCGTTAATTTGTCATAATCATCGTCGTTAATGTCGTCGTTATTATCGTCATTATCTTCGTTGTTATCGTCATAATTATCATTGTTAATATCGTCGTTATTATTGTCATTATCTTCTTTTTATCGTCGTTAATATCGTCGTTAATATCGTCGTTATTATCGTCGTTATTATCGTCGTTAATATCGTCGTTAATATCGTCATTATCATCGTTGTTATCGTCCTTATTATCCTCATAATTATCGTCGTTAATATCGTCGTTATTTTGTCATAAACATCGTCGTTAATGTCGTCGTTATTATCGTCATTATCATCGTTGTCATCGTCCTTATTATCCTCATAATTATCGTCGTTAATATCGTCGTTATTTTGTCATAATCATCGTCGTTTATATCGTCATTATCATCGTTGTTATCGTCCTTATTATCCTCGTAATTATCGTCGTTAATATCGTCGTTATTTTGTCATAATCATCGTCGTTAATGTCGTCGTTATTATCGTCATTATCTTCGTTGTTATCGTCATAATTATCATCGTTAATACCGTCGTTATTATTGTCATTATCTTCTTTTTATCGTCGTTATTATCGTCGTTATTATCGTCGTTAATATCGTCGTTAATATCGTCATTATCATCGTTGTTATCGTCCTTATTATCCTCATAATTATCGTCGTTAATATCGTCGTTAATTTGACATAATCATCGTCGTTAATGTCGTCGTTATTATCGTCATTATCTTCGTTGTTATCGTCATAATTATCATCGTTATTATTGTCATTATCTTCTTTTTATCATCGTTATTATCGACGTTAATATCGTCGTTATTAAGTCGTTATTATCGTCGTTAATATCGTCGTTAATATCCTCGTTATTTTGTCATAATCATCGTCGTTAATGTCGTCGTTATTCTAGTCATTATCTACGTTGTTATCGTCCTTATTATCATCATAATTGACATTGTTAATATCGTCGTTATTTTGTGATAATCATCGTCGTTAATATCGTCGTTATTATCGTCGTTATTATCGTCGTTAATATCGTCGTTAATTTCGTCATTATCGTCGTTGTTATCGTCCTTATTATCCTCATAATTATCGTCGTTAATATCGTCGTTATTTTGTGATAATCATCGTCGTTATTATCGTCGTTATTATCGTCGTTATTATCGTCGTTATTATCGTCATTATCATCGTTGTTATCGTCGTTATTATCGTCGTTAATATCGTCATTATCATCGTTGTTATCGTCCTTATTATCCTCATAATTATCGTCGTTAATATCGTCGTTATTTTGTCATAATCATCGTCGTTAATGTCGTCGTTATTATCGTCATTATCATCGTTGTTATCGTCCTTATTATCCTCATAATTATCGTCGTTAATATCGTCGTTAATTTGTCATAATCATCGTCGTTAATGTCGTCGTTATTATCGTCATTATCATCGTTGTCATCGTCCTTATTATCCTCATAATTATCGTCGTTAATATCGTCGTTATTTTGTCATAATCATCGTCGTTTATATCGTCATTATCATCGTTGTTATCGTCCTTATTATCCTCATAATTATCGTCGTTAATATCGTCGTTATTTTGTCATAATCATCGTCGTTAATGTCGTCGTTATTATCGTCATTATCTTCGTTGTTATCGTCATAATTATCATCGTTAATACCGTCGTTATTATTGTCATTATCTTCTTTTTATCGTCGTTATTATCGTCGTTATTATCGTCGTTAATATCGTCGTTAATATCGTCATTATCATCGTTGTTATCGTCCTTATTATCCTCATAATTATCGTCGTTAATATCGTCGTTAATTTGACATAATCATCGTCGTTAATGTCGTCGTTATTATCGTCATTATCTTCGTTGTTATCGTCATAATTATCATTGTTAATATCGTCGTTATTATTGTCATTATCTTCTTTTTATCGTCGCTAATATCGTCGTTATTATCGTCGTTATTATCGTCGTTAATATCGTCGTTAATATCGTCATTATCATCGTTGTTATCGTCCTTATTATCCTCATAATTATCGTCGTTAATATCGTCGTTATTTTGTGATAATCATCGTCCTTAATGTCGTCGTTATTATCGTCATTATCTTCGTTGTTATCGTCATAATTATCATCGTTAATACCGTAGTTATTATTGTCATTATCTTCTTTTTATCGACGTTATTATCGTCGTTAATATCGTCGTTAATATCGTCGTTATTAAGTCGTTATTATCGTCGTTAATATCGTCGTAAATATCGTCATTATCATCGTTGTTATCGTCGTTATTATCGTCGTTAATATCCTCGTTATTTTGTCATAATCATCGTCGTTAAAGTCGTCGTTATTATCGTCATTATCTTCGTTGTTATCGTCCTTATTATCCTCATAATAATCGTCGTTAATATCGTCGTTATTTTGTGATAATCATCGTCGTTAATATCGTCGTTATTATCGTCGTTATTATCGTCGTTAATATCGTCGTTAATTTCGTCATTATCGTCGTTGTTATCGTCCTTATTATCCTAATAATTATCGTCGTTAATATCGTCGTTATTTTGTGATAATCATCGTCGTTAATATCGTCGTTATTATCGTCGTTATTATCGTCGTTAATATCGTCGTTATTATCGTCATTATCATCGTTGTTTTCGTCGTTATTATCGTCGTTAATATCGTAATTATCATCGTTGTTATCGTCCTTATTATCCTCATAATTATCGTCGTTAATATCGTCGTTATTTTGTCATAATCATCGTCGTTAATGTCGTCGTTATTATCGTCATTATCTTCGTTGTTATCGTCATAATTATCATCGTTATTATTGTCATTATCTTCTTTTTATCATCGTTATTATCGACGTTAATATCGTCGTTATTAAGTCGTTATTATCGTCGTTAATATCGTCGTTAATATCCTCGTTATTTTGTCATAATCATCGTCGTTAATGTCGTCGTTAATATCGTCATTATCATCGTTGTTATCGTCCTTATTATCCTCATAATTATCGTCGTTAATATCGTCGTTATTTTGTGATAATCATCGACCTTAATGTCGTCGTTATTATCGTCATTATCATCGTTGTTATCGTCGTTATTATCGTCGTTAATATCGTCATTATCATCGTTGTTATCGTCCTTATTATCCTCATAATTATCGTCGTTAATATCGTCGTTATTTTGTCACAATCATCGTCGTTAATGTCGTCGTTATTATCGTCATTATCTTCGTTGTTATCGTCCTTATTATTCTCATAATTAACGTCGTTAATATCGTCGTTATTTTGCGATAATCATCGTCGTTAATATCGTCGTTAATATAGTCGTTATTTTGTCATAATCATCGTCGTTTATATCGTCATTATCATCGTTGTTATCGTCCTTATTATCCTCATAATTATGGTCGTTAATATCGTCGTTATTTTGTCATAATCATCGACGTTAATGTCGTCGTTATTATCGTCATTATCTTCGTTGTTATCGTCATAATTATCATTGTTAATATCGTCGTTATTATTGTCATTATCTTCTTTTTATCGTCGTTAATTTCGTCGTTATTATCGTCGTTATTATCGTCGTTAATATCGTCGTTTATATCGTCATTATCATCGTTGTTATCGTCCTTATTATCCTCATAATTATCGTCGTTAATATCGTCGTTATTTTGTGATATTCATCGTCGTTAATGTCGTCGTTATTATCGTCATTACCATCGTTGTCATCGTCCTTATTATCCTCATAATTATCGTCGTTAATATCGTCGTTATTTTGTCATAATCATCGTCGTTTATATCGTCATTATCATCGTTGTTATCGTCCTTATTATCCTCATAATTATCGTCGTTAATATCGTCGTTAATTTGTCATAATCATCGTCGTTAATGTCGTCGTTATTATCGTCATTATCATCGTTGTCATCGTCCTTATTATCCTCATAATTATCGTCGTTAATATCGTCGTTATTTTGTCATAATCATCGTCGTTTATATCGTCATTATCATCGTTGTTATCGTCCTTATTATCCTCGTAATTATCGTCGTTAATATCGTCGTTATTTTGTCATAATCATCGTCGTTAATGTCGTCGTTATTATCGTCATTATCTTCGTTGTTATCGTCATAATTATCATCGTTAATACCGTAGTTATTATTGTCATTATCTTCTTTTTATCGTCGTTATTATCGTCGTTAATATCGTCGTTAATATCGTCGTTATTAAGTCGTCATTATCGTCGTTAATATCGTCGTTATTATCGTCATTATCATCGTTGTTATCGTCGTTATTATCGTCGTTAATATCCTCGTTATTTTGTCATAATCATCGTCGTTAATGTCGTCGTTATTATCGTCATTATCTCTGTTGTTATCGTCCTTATTATCCTCATAATTAACGTTGTGAATATCGTCGTTATTTTGTGATAATCATCGTCGTTAATATCGTCGTTATTATCGTCGTTATTATCGTCGTTAATATCGTCGTTAATTTCGTCATTATCGTCGTTGTTATCGTCCTTATTATCCTAATAATTATCGTCGTTAATATCGTCGTTATTTTGTGATAATCATCGTCGTTAATATCGTCGTTATTATCGTCGTTATTATCGTCGTTAATATCGTCGTTAATATCGTCATTATCATCGTTGTTTTCGTCGTTAATATCGTCGTTAATATCGTCATTATCATCGTTGTTATCGTCCTTATTATCCTCATAATTATCGTCGTTAATATCGTCGTTAATTTGACATAATCATCGTCGTTAATGTCGTCGTTATTATCGTCATTATCTTCGTTGTTATCGTCATAATTATCATTGTTAATATCGTCGTTATTATTGTCATTATCTTCTTTTTATCGTCGCTAATATCGTCGTTATTATCGTCGTTATTATCGTCGTTAATATCGTCGTTAATATCGTCATTATCATCGTTGTTATCGTCCTTATTATCCTCATAATTATCGTCGTTAATATCGTCGTTATTTTGTGATAATCATCGACCTTAATGTCGTCGTTATTATCGTCATTATCTTCGTTGTTATCGTCATAATTATCATCGTTAATACCGTAGTTATTATTGTCATTATCTTTTTTTTATCGACGTTATTATCGTCGTTAATATCGTCGTTAATATCGTCGTTATTAAGTCGTTATTATCGTCGTTAATATCGTCGTAAATATCGTCATTATCATCGTTGTTATCGTCGTTATTATCGTCGTTAATATCCTCGTTATTTTGTCATAATCATCGTCGTTAATGTCGTCGTTATTATCGTCATTATCTTCGTTGTTATCGTCCTTATTATCCTCATAATAATCGTCGTTAATATCGTCGTTATTTTGTGATAATCATCGTCGTTAATATCGTCGTTATTATCGTCGTTATTATCGTCGTTAATATCGTCGTTAATTTCGTCATTATCGTCGTTGTTATCGTCCTTATTATCCTAATAATTATCGTCGTTAATATCGTCGTTATTTTGTGATAATCATCGTCGTTAATATCGTCGTTAATATCGTTATTATCATCGTTGTTTTCGTCGTTATTATCGTCGTTAATATCGTAATTATCATCGTTGTTATCGTCCTTATTATCCTCATAATTATCGTCGTTAATATCGTCGTTATTTTGTCATAATCATCGTCGTTAATGTCGTCGTTATTATCGTCATTATCTTCGTTGTTATCGTCATAATTATCATCGTTATTATTGTCATTATCTTCTTTTTATCATCGTTATTATCGACGTTAATATCGTCGTTATTAAGTCGTTATTATCGTCGTTAATATCGTCGTTAATATCCTCGTTATTTTGTCATAATCATCGTCGTTAATGTCGTCGTTAATATCGTCATTATCATCGTTGTTATCGTCCTTATTATCCTCATAATTATCGTCGTTAATATCGTCGTTATTTTGTGATAATCATCGTCGTTAATGTCGTCGTTATTATCGTCATTATCATCGTTGTTATCGTCGTTATTATCGTCGTTAATATCGTCATTATCATCGTTGTTATCGTCCTTATTATCCTCATAATTATCGTCGTTAATATCGTCGTTATTTTGTCATAATCATCGTCGTTAATGTCGTCGTTATTATCGTCATTATCTTCGTTGTTATCGTCCTTATTATTCTCATAATTAACGTCGTTAATATCGTCGTTATTTTGTGATAATCATCGTCGTTAATATCGTCGTTAATATAGTCGTTATTTTGTCATAATCATCGTCGTTTATATCGTCATTATCATCGTTGTTATCGTCCTTATTATCCTCATAATTATGGTCGTTAATATCGTCGTTATTTTGTCATAATCATCGACGTTAATGTCGTCGTTATTATCGTCATTATCTTCGTTGTTATCGTCATAATTATCATTGTTAATATCGTCGTTATTATTGTCATTATCTTCTTTTTATCGTCGTTAATATCGTCGTTATTATCGTCGTTATTATCGTCGTTAATGTCGTCGTTAATATCGTCATTATCATCGTTGTTATCGTCCTTATTATCCTCATAATTATCGTCGTTAATATCGTCGTTATTTTGTGATATTCATCGTCGTTAATGTCGTCGTTATTATCGTCATTACCATCGTTGTCATCGTCCTTATTATCCTCATAATTATCGTCGTTAATATCGTCGTTATTTTGTCATAATCATCGTCGTTTATATCGTCATTATCATCGTTGTTATCGTCCTTATTATCCTCATAATTATCGTCGTTAATATCGTCGTTAATTTGTCATAATCATCGTCGTTAATGTCGTCGTTATTATCGTCATTATCATCGTTGTCATCGTCCTTATTATCCTCATAATTATCGTCGTTAATATCGTCGTTATTTTGTCATAATCATCGTCGTTTATATCGTCATTATCATCGTTGTTATCGTCCTTATTATCCTCGTAATTATCGTCGTTAATATCGTCGTTATTTTGTCATAATCATCGTCGTTAATGTCGTCGTTATTATCGTCATTATCTTCGTTGTTATCGTCCTTATTATTCTCATAATTAACGTCGTTAATATCGTCGTTATTTTGTGATAATCATCGTCGTTAATATCGTCGTTAATATAGTCGTTATTTTGTCATAATCATCGTCGTTTATATCGTCATTATCATCGTTGTTATCGTCCTTATTATCCTCATAATTATGGTCGTTAATATCGTCGTTATTTTGTCATAATCATCGACGTTAATGTCGTCGTTATTATCGTCATTATCTTCGTTGTTATCGTCATAATTATCATTGTTAATATCGTCGTTATTATTGTCATTATCTTCTTTTTATCGTCGTTAATATCGTCGTTATTATCGTCGTTATTATCGTCGTTAATGTCGTCGTTAATATCGTCATTATCATCGTTGTTATCGTCCTTATTATCCTCATAATTATCGTCGTTAATATCGTCGTTATTTTGTGATATTCATCGTCGTTAATGTCGTCGTTATTATCGTCATTACCATCGTTGTCATCGTCCTTATTATCCTCATAATTATCGTCGTTAATATCGTCGTTATTTTGTCATAATCATCGTCGTTTATATCGTCATTATCATCGTTGTTATCGTCCTTATTATCCTCATAATTATCGTCGTTAATATCGTCGTTAATTTGTCATAATCATCGTCGTTAATGTCGTCGTTATTATCGTCATTATCATCGTTGTCATCGTCCTTATTATCCTCATAATTATCGTCGTTAATATCGTCGTTATTTTGTCATAATCATCGTCGTTTATATCGTCATTATCATCGTTGTTATCGTCCTTATTATCCTCGTAATTATCGTCGTTAATATCGTCGTTATTTTGTCATAATCATCGTCGTTAATGTCGTCGTTATTATCGTCATTATCTTCGTTGTTATCGCCGTTATTATCGTCGTTAATATCGTCATTATCATCGTTGTTATCGTCCTTATTATCTTCATAATTATCGTCGTTAATATCGTCGTTATTTTGTCATAATCATCGTCGTTAATGTCGTCGTTATTATCGTCATTATCATCGTTGTTATCGTCCTTATTATCCTCATAATTATCGTCGTTAATATCGTCGTTAATTTGTCATAATCATCGTCGTTAATGTCGTCGTTATTATCGTCATTATCATCGTTGTCATCGTCCTTATTATCCTCATAATTATCGTCGTTAATATCGTCGTTATTTTGTCATAATCATCGTCGTTTATATCGTCATTATCATCGTTGTTATCGTCCTTATTATCCTCGTAATTATCGTCGTTAATATCGTCGTTATTTTGTCATAATCATCGTCGTTAATGTCGTCGTTATTATCGTCATTATCTTCGTTGTTATCGTCATAATTATCATCGTTAATACCGTCGTTATTATTGTCATTATCTTCTTTTTATCGTCGTTATTATCGTCGTTATTATCGTCGTTAATATCGTCGTTAATATCGTCATTATCATCGTTGTTATCGTCCTTATTATCCTCATAATTATCGTCGTTAATATCGTCGTTAATTTGACATAATCATCGTCGTTAATGTCGTCGTTATTATCGTCATTATCTTCGTTGTTATCGTCATAATTATCATTGTTAATATCGTCGTTATTATTGTCATTATCTTCTTTTTATCGTCGCTAATATCGTCGTTATTATCGTCGTTATTATCGTCGTTAATATCGTCGTTAATATCGTCATTATCATCGTTGTTATCGTCCTTATTATCCTCATAATTATCGTCGTTAATATCGTCGTTATTTTGTGATAATCATCGTCCTTAATGTCGTCGTTATTATCGTCATTATCTTCGTTGTTATCGTCATAATTATCATCGTTAATACCGTAGTTATTATTGTCATTATCTTCTTTTTATCGACGTTATTATCGTCGTTAATATCGTCGTTAATATCGTCGTTATTAAGTCGTTATTATCGTCGTTAATATCGTCGTAAATATCGTCATTATCATCGTTGTTATCGTCGTTATTATCGTCGTTAATATCCTCGTTATTTTGTCATAATCATCGTCGTTAAAGTCGTCGTTATTATCGTCATTATCTTCGTTGTTATCGTCCTTATTATCCTCATAATAATCGTCGTTAATATCGTCGTTATTTTGTCATAATCATCGTCGTTAATATCCTCGTTATTTTGTCATAATCATCGTCGTTAATGTCGTCGTTATTATCGTCATTATCTCTGTTGTTATCGTCCTTATTATCCTCATAATTAACGTTGTGAATATCGTCGTTATTTTGTGATAATCATCGTCGTTAATATCGTCGTTATTATCGTCGTTATTATCGTCGTTAATATCGTCGTTAATTTCGTCATTATCGTCGTTGTTATCGTCCTTATTATCCTAATAATTATCGTCGTTAATATCGTCGTTATTTTGTGATAATCATCGTCGTTAATATCGTCGTTATTATCGTCGTTATTATCGACGTTAATATCGTCGTTAATATCGTCATTATCATCGTTGTTTTCGTCGTTATTATCGTCGTTAATATCGTAATTATCATCGTTGTTATCGTCCTTATTATCCTCATAATTATGGTCGTTAATATCGTCGTTATTTTGTCATAATCATCGTCGTTAATGTCGTCGTTATTATCGTCATTACCATCGTTGTCATCGTCCTTATTATCCTCATAATTATCGTCGTTAATATCGTCGTTATTTTGTCATAATCATCGTCGTTTATATCGTCATTATCATCGTTGTTATCGTCCTTATTATCCTCATAATTATCGTCGTTAATATCGTCGTTAATTTGTCATAATCATCGTCGTTAATGTCGTCGTTATTATCGTCATTATCTTCGTTGTTACCGTCATAATTATCATTGTTGATATCGTCGTTATTATTGTCATTATCTTCTTTTTATCGTCGTTAATATCGTCGTTAATATCGTTGTTATTATCGTCGTTATTATCGTCGTTAATATCGTCGTTAATATCGTCATTATCATCGTTGTTATCGTCCTTATTATCCTCATAATTATCGTCGTTAATATCGTCGTTATTTTGTGATATTCATTGTCGTTAATGTCGTCGTTATTATCGTCATTACCTTCGTTGTCATCGTCCTTATTATCCTCATAATTATCGTCGTTAATATCTTCGTTAATATCGTCTTTATCATCGTTGTTATCGTCCTTATTATCCTCATAATTATCGTCGTTAATATCGTCGTTATTTTGTGATATTCATCGTCGTTAATGTCGTCGTTATTATCGTCATTACCATCGTTGTCATCGTCCTTATTATTCTCATAATTATCGTCGTTAATATCGTCGTTATTTTGTCCTAATCATCGTCGTTTATATCGTCATTATCATCGTTGTTATCGTCCTTATTATCCTCATAATTATCGTCGTTATTATCGTCGTTAATTTGTCATAATCATCGTCGTTAATATCGTCGTTAATATCGTCATTATCATCGTTGTTATCGTTCTTATTATCCTCATAATTATCGTCGTTAATTTCGTCGTTATTTTGTCATAATCATCGTCGTTAATGTCGTCGTTATTATCGTCATTATCATCGTTGTCATCGTCCTTATTATCCTCATAATTATCGTCGTTAATATCGTCGTTATTTTGTCATAATCATCGTCGTTTATATCGTCATTATCATCGTTGTTATCGTCCTTATTATCCTCATAATTATCGTCGTTAATATCATCGTTAATTTGTCATAATCATCGTCGTTAATGTCGTCGTTATTATCGTCATTATCTTCGTTGTTATCGTCATAATTATCATTGTTAATATCGTCGTTATTATTGTCATTATCTTCTTTTTATCGTCGTTAATATCGTCGTTAATATCGTCGTTATTATCGTCGTTATTATCGTCGTTAATATCGTCGTTAATATCGTCATTATCATCGTTGTTATCGTCCTTATTATCCTCATAATTATCGTCGTTAATATCGTCGTTATTTTGTCATAAACATCGTCGTTAATGTCGTCGTTATTATCGTCATTATCATCGTTGTCATCGTCCTTATTATCCTCATAATTATCGTCGTTAATATCGTCGTTATTTTGTCATAATCATCGTCGTTTATATCGTCATTATCATCGTTGTTATCGTCCTTATTATCCTCGTAATTATCGTCGTTAATATCGTCGTTATTTTGTCATAATCATCGTCGTTAATGTCGTCGTTATTATCGTCATTATCTTCGTTGTTATCGTCATAATTATCATCGTTAATACCGTCGTTATTATTGTCATTATCTTCTTTTTATCGTCGTTATTATCGTCGTTATTATCGTCGTTAATATCGTCGTTAATATCGTCATTATCATCGTTGTTATCGTCCTTATTATCCTCATAATTATCGTCGTTAATATCGTCGTTAATTTGACATAATCATCGTCGTTAATGTCGTCGTTATTATCGTCATTATCTTCGTTGTTATCGTCATAATTATCATTGTTAATATCGTCGTTATTATTGTCATTATCTTCTTTTTATCGTCGCTAATATCGTCGTTATTATCGTCGTTATTATCGTCGTTAATATCGTCGTTAATATCGTCATTATCATCGTTGTTATCGTCCTTATTATCCTCATAATTATCGTCGTTAATATCGTCGTTATTTTGTGATAATCATCGACCTTAATGTCGTCGTTATTATCGTCATTATCTTCGTTGTTATCGTCATAATTATCATCGTTAATACCGTAGTTATTATTGTCATTATCTTCTTTTTATCGACGTTATTATCGTCGTTAATATCGTCGTTAATATCGTCGTTATTAAGTCGTTATTATCGTCGTTAATATCGTCGTAAATATCGTCATTATCATCGTTGTTATCGTCGTTATTATCGTCGTTAATATCCTCGTTATTTTGTCATAATCATCGTCGTTAATGTCGTCGTTATTATCGTCATTATCTTCGTTGTTATCGTCCTTATTATCCTCATAATAATCGTCGTTAATATCGTCGTTATTTTGTCATAATCATCGTCGTTAATGTCGTCGATATTATCGTCATTATCTTCGTTGTTATCGTCATAATTATCATCGTTAATACCGTAGTTATTATTGTCATTATCTTCTTTTTATCGTCGTTATTATCGTCGTTAATATCGTCGTTAATATCGTCGTTATTAAGTCGTCATTATCGTCGTTAATATCGTCGTTATTATCGTCATTATCATCGTTGTTATCGTCGTTATTATCGTCGTTAATATCCTCGTTATTTTGTCATAATCATCGTCGTTAATGTCGTCGTTATTATCGTCATTATCTCTGTTGTTATCGTCCTTATTATCCTCATAATAATCGTCGTTAATATCGTCGTTATTTTGTCATAATCATCGTCGTTAATGTCGTCGATATTATCGTCATTATCTTCGTTGTTATCGTCATAATTATCATCGTTAATACCGTAGTTATTATTGTCATTATCTTCTTTTTATCGTCGTTATTATCGTCGTTAATATCGTCGTTAATATCGTCATTATCATCGTTGTTATCGTCCTTATTATCCTCATAATTATCGTCGTTAATATCGTCGTTAATTTGACATAATCATCGTCGTTAATGTCGTCGTTATTATCGTCATTATCTTCGTTGTTATCGTCATAATTATCATTGTTAATATCGTCGTTATTATTGTCATTATCTTCTTTTTATCGTCGCTAATATCGTCGTTATTATCGTCGTTATTATCGTCGTTAATATCGTCGTTAATATCGTCATTATCATCGTTGTTATCGTCCTTATTATCCTCATAATTATCGTCGTTAATATCGTCGTTATTTTGTGATAATCATCGACCTTAATGTCGTCGTTATTATCGTCATTATCTTCGTTGTTATCGTCATAATTATCATCGTTAATACCGTAGTTATTATTGTCATTATCTTCTTTTTATCGACGTTATTATCGTCGTTAATATCGTCGTTAATATCGTCGTTATTAAGTCGTTATTATCGTCGTTAATATCGTCGTAAATATCGTCATTATCATCGTTGTTATCGTCGTTATTATCGTCGTTAATATCCTCGTTATTTTGTCATAATCATCGTCGTTAATGTCGTCGTTATTATCGTCATTATCTTCGTTGTTATCGTCCTTATTATCCTCATAATAATCGTCGTTAATATCGTCGTTATTTTGTCATAATCATCGTCGTTAATGTCGTCGATATTATCGTCATTATCTTCGTTGTTATCGTCATAATTATCATCGTTAATACCGTAGTTATTATTGTCATTATCTTCTTTTTATCGTCGTTATTATCGTCGTTATTATCGTCGTTAATATCGTCGTTATTAAGTCGTCATTATCGTCGTTAATATCGTCGTTATTATCGTCATTATCATCGTTGTTATCGTCGTTATTATCGTCGTTAATATCCTCGTTATTTTGTCATAATCATCGTCGTTAATGTCGTCGTTATTATCGTCATTATCTCTGTTGTTATCGTCCTTATTATCCTCATAATTAACGTTGTGAATATCGTCGTTATTTTGTGATAATCATCGTCGTTAATATCGTCGTTATTATCGTCGTTATTATCGTCGTTAATATCGTCGTTAATTTCGTCATTATCGTCGTTGTTATCGTCCTTATTATCCTAATAATTATCGTCGTTAATATCGTCGTTATTTTGTGATAATCATCGTCGTTAATATCGTCGTTATTATCGTCGTTATTATCGTCGTTAATATCGTCGTTAATATCGTCATTATCATCGTTGTTTTCGTCGTTATTATCGTCGTTAATATCGTAATTATCATCGTTGTTATCGTCCTTATTATCCTCATAATTATGGTCGTTAATATCGTCGTTATTTTGTCATAATCATCGTCGTTAATGTCGTCGTTATTATCGTCATTATCTTCGTTGTTATCGTCATAATTATCATCGTTATTATTGTCATTATCTTCTTTTTATCATCGTTATTATCGACGTTAATATCGTCGTTATTAAGTCGTTATTATCGTCGTTAATATCGTCGTTAATATCCTCGTTATTTTGTCATAATCATCGTCGTTAATGTCGTCGTTATTCTAGTCATTATCTACGTTGTTATCGTCCTTATTATCATCATAATTGACATTGTTAATATCGTCGTTATTTTGTGATAATCATCGTCGTTAATATCGTCGTTATTATCGTCGTTATTATCGTCGTTAATATCGTCGTTAATTTCGTCATTATCGTCGTTGTTATCGTCCTTATTATCCTAATAATTATCGTCGTTAATTTCGTCGTTATTTTGTGATAATCATCGTCGTTATTATCGTCGTTATTATCGTCGTTATTATCGTCGTTATTATCGTCATTATCATCGTTGTTATCGTCGTTATTATCGTCGTTAATATCGTCATTATCATCGTTGTTATCGTCCTTATTATCCTCATAATTATCGTCGTTAATATCGTCGTTATTTTGTCATAATCATCGTCGTTAATGTCGTCGTTATTATCGTCATTATCATCGTTGTTATCGTCCTTATTATCCTCATAATTATCGTCGTTAATATCGTCGTTAATTTGTCATAATCATCGTCGTTAATGTCGTCGTTATTATCGTCATTATCATCGTTGTCATCGTCCTTATTATCCTCATAATTATCGTCGTTAATATCGTCGTTATTTTGTCATAATCATCGTCGTTTATATCGTCATTATCATCGTTGTTATCGTCCTTATTATCCTCGTAATTATCGTCGTTAATATCGTCGTTATTTTGTCATAATCATCGTCGTTAATGTCGTCGTTATTATCGTCATTATCTTCGTTGTTATCGTCATAATTATCATCGTTAATACCGTCGTTATTATTGTCATTATCTTCTTTTTATCGTCGTTATTATCGTCGTTATTATCGTCGTTAATATCGTCGTTAATATCGTCATTATCATCGTTGTTATCGTCCTTATTATCCTCATAATTATCGTCGTTAATATCGTCGTTAATTTGACATAATCATCGTCGTTAATGTCGTCGTTATTATCGTCATTATCTTCGTTGTTATCGTCATAATTATCATTGTTAATATCGTCGTTATTATTGTCATTATCTTCTTTTTATCGTCGCTAATATCGTCGTTATTATCGTCGTTATTATCGTCGTTAATATCGTCGTTAATATCGTCATTATCATCGTTGTTATCGTCCTTATTATCCTCATAATTATCGTCGTTAATATCGTCGTTAATTTGACATAATCATCGTCGTTAATGTCGTCGTTATTATCGTCATTATCTTCGTTGTTATCGTCATAATTATCATTGTTAATATCGTCGTTATTATTGTCATTATCTTCTTTTTATCGTCGTTAATATCGTCGTTAATATCGTCGTTATTATCGTCGTTATTATCGTCGTTAATATCGTCGTTAATATCGTCATTATCATCGTTGTTATCGTCCTTATTATCCTCATAATTATCGTCGTTAATATCGTCGTTATTTTGTGATATTCATTGTCGTTAATGTCGTCGTTATTATCGTCATTACCTTCGTTGTCATCGTCCTTATTATCCTCATAATTATCGTCGTTAATATCTTCGTTAATATCGTCTTTATCATCGTTGTTATCGTCCTTATAATCCTCATAATTATCGTCGTTAATATCGTCGTTATTTTGTGATATTCATCGTCGTTAATGTCGTCGTTATTATCGTCATTACCATCGTTGTCATCGTCCTTATTATCCTCATAATTATCGTCGTTAATATCGTCGTTATTTTGTCATAATCATCGTCGTTTATATCGTCATTATCATCGTTGTTATCGTCCTTATTATCCTCATAATTATCGTCGTTATTATCGTCGTTAATTTGTCATAATCATCGTCGTTAATATCGTCGTTAATATCGTCATTATCATCGTTGTTATCGTTCTTATTATCCTCATAATTATCGTCGTTAATTTCGTCGTTATTTTGTCATAATCATCGTCGTTAATGTCGTCGTTATTATCGTCATTATCATCGTTGTCATCGTCCTTATTATCCTCATAATTATCGTCGTTAATATCGTCGTTATTTTGTCATAATCATCGTCGTTTATATCGTCATTATCATCGTTGTTATCGTCCTTATTATCCTCATAATTATCGTCGTTAATATCATCGTTAATTTGTCATAATCATCGTCGTTAATGTCGTCGTTATTATCGTCATTATCTTCGTTGTTATCGTCATAATTATCATTGTTAATATCGTCGTTATTATTGTCATTATCTTCTTTTTATCGTCGTTAATATCGTCGTTAATATCGTCGTTATTATCGTCGTTATTATCGTCGTTAATATCGTCGTTAATATCGTCATTATCATCGTTGTTATCGTCCTTATTATCCTCATAATTATCGTCGTTAATATCGTCGTTATTTTGTCATAAACATCGTCGTTAATGTCGTCGTTATTATCGTCATTATCATCGTTGTCATCGTCCTTATTATCCTCATAATTATCGTCGTTAATATCGTCGTTATTTTGTCATAATCATCGTCGTTTATATCGTCATTATCATCGTTGTTATCGTCCTTATTATCCTCGTAATTATCGTCGTTAATATCGTCGTTATTTTGTCATAATCATCGTCGTTAATGTCGTCGTTATTATCGTCATTATCTTCGTTGTTATCGTCATAATTATCATCGTTAATACCGTCGTTATTATTGTCATTATCTTCTTTTTATCGTCGTTATTATCGTCGTTATTATCGTCGTTAATATCGTCGTTAATATCGTCATTATCATCGTTGTTATCGTCCTTATTATCCTCATAATTATCGTCGTTAATATCGTCGTTAATTTGACATAATCATCGTCGTTAATGTCGTCGTTATTATCGTCATTATCTTCGTTGTTATCGTCATAATTATCATTGTTAATATCGTCGTTATTATTGTCATTATCTTCTTTTTATCGTCGCTAATATCGTCGTTATTATCGTCGTTATTATCGTCGTTAATATCGTCGTTAATATCGTCATTATCATCGTTGTTATCGTCCTTATTATCCTCATAATTATCGTCGTTAATATCGTCGTTATTTTGTGATAATCATCGACCTTAATGTCGTCGTTATTATCGTCATTATCTTCGTTGTTATCGTCATAATTATCATCGTTAATACCGTAGTTATTATTGTCATTATCTTCTTTTTATCGACGTTATTATCGTCGTTAATATCGTCGTTAATATCGTCGTTATTAAGTCGTTATTATCGTCGTTAATATCGTCGTAAATATCGTCATTATCATCGTTGTTATCGTCGTTATTATCGTCGTTAATATCCTCGTTATTTTGTCATAATCATCGTCGTTAATGTCGTCGTTATTATCGTCATTATCTTCGTTGTTATCGTCCTTATTATCCTCATAATAATCGTCGTTAATATCGTCGTTATTTTGTCATAATCATCGTCGTTAATGTCGTCGATATTATCGTCATTATCTTCGTTGTTATCGTCATAATTATCATCGTTAATACCGTAGTTATTATTGTCATTATCTTCTTTTTATCGTCGTTATTATCGTCGTTAATATCGTCGTTAATATCGTCGTTATTAAGTCGTCATTATCGTCGTTAATATCGTCGTTATTATCGTCATTATCATCGTTGTTATCGTCGTTATTATCGTCGTTAATATCCTCGTTATTTTGTCATAATCATCGTCGTTAATGTCGTCGTTATTATCGTCATTATCTCTGTTGTTATCGTCCTTATTATCCTCATAATTAACGTTGTGAATATCGTCGTTATTTTGTGATAATCATCGTCGTTAATATCGTCGTTATTATCGTCGTTATTATCGTCGTTAATATCGTCGTTAATTTCGTCATTATCGTCGTTGTTATCGTCCTTATTATCCTAATAATTATCGTCGTTAATATCGTCGTTATTTTGTGATAATCATCGTCGTTAATATCGTCGTTATTATCGTCGTTATTATCGTCGTTAATATCGTCGTTAATATCGTCATTATCATCGTTGTTATCGTCCTTATTATCGTCGTTAATATCGTAATTATCATCGTTGTTATCGTCCTTATTATCCTCATAATTATCGTCGTTAATATCGTCGTTATTTTGTCATAATCATCGTCGTTAATGTCGTCGTTATTATCGTCATTATCTTCGTTGTTATCGTCATAATTATCATCGTTATTATTGTCATTATCTTCTTTTTATCATCGTTATTATCGACGTTAATATCGTCGTTATTAAGTCGTTATTATCGTCGTTAATATCGTCGTTAATATCCTCGTTATTTTGTCATAATCATCGTCGTTAATGTCGTCGTTATTCTAGTCATTATCTACGTTGTTATCGTCCTTATTATCATCATAATTGACATTGTTAATATCGTCGTTATTTTGTGATAATCATCGTCGTTAATATCGTCGTTATTATCGTCGTTATTATCGTCGTTAATATCGTCGTTAATTTCGTCATTATCGTCGTTGTTATCGTCCTTATTATCCTAATAATTATCGTCGTTAATTTCGTCGTTATTTTGTGATAATCATCGTCGTTATTATCGTCGTTATTATCGTCGTTATTATCGTCGTTATTATCGTCATTATCATCGTTGTTATCGTCGTTATTATCGTCGTTAATATCGTCATTATCATCGTTGTTATCGTCCTTATTATCCTCATAATTATCGTCGTTAATATCGTCGTTATTTTGTCATAATCATCGTCGTTAATGTCGTCGTTATTATCGTCATTATCATCGTTGTTATCGTCCTTATTATCCTCATAATTATCGTCGTTAATATCGTCGTTAAATTGTCATAATCATCGTCGTTAATGTCGTCGTTATTATCGTCATTATCATCGTTGTCATCGTCCTTATTATCCTCATAATTATCGTCGTTAATATCGTCGTTATTTTGTCATAATCATCGTCGTTTATATCGTCATTATCATCGTTGTTATCGTCCTTATTATCCTCGTAATTATCGTCGTTAATATCGTCGTTATTTTGTCATAATCATCGTCGTTAATGTCGTCGTTATTATCGTCATTATCTTCGTTGTTATCGTCATAATTATCATCGTTAATACCGTCGTTATTATTGTCATTATCTTCTTTTTATCGTCGTTATTATCGTCGTTATTATCGTCGTTAATATCGTCGTTAATATCGTCATTATCATCGTTGTTATCGTCCTTATTATCCTCATAATTATCGTCGTTAATATCGTCGTTAATTTGACATAATCATCGTCGTTAATGTCGTCGTTATTATCGTCATTATCTTCGTTGTTATCGTCATAATTATCATTGTTAATATCGTCGTTATTATTGTCATTATCTTCTTTTTATCGTCGCTAATATCGTCGTTATTATCGTCGTTATTATCGTCGTTAATATCGTCGTTAATATCGTCATTATCATCGTTGTTATCGTCCTTATTATCCTCATAATTATCGTCGTTAATATCGTCGTTATTTTGTGATAATCATCGTCCTTAATGTCGTCGTTATTATCGTCATTATCTTCGTTGTTATCGTCATAATTATCGTCGTTAATATCGTCGTTATTTTGTCATAATCATCGTCGTTAATGTCGTCGTTATTATCGTCATTATCTTCGTTGTTATCGTCCTTATTATTCTCATAATTAACGTCGTTAATATCGTCGTTATTTTGTGATAATCATCGTCGTTAATATCGTCGTTAATATAGTCGTTATTTTGTCATAATCATCGTCGTTTATATCGTCATTATCATCGTTGTTATCGTCCTTATTATCCTCATAATTATGGTCGTTAATATCGTCGTTATTTTGTCATAATCATCGACGTTAATGTCGTCGTTATTATCGTCATTATCTTCGTTGTTATCGTCATAATTATCATTGTTAATATCGTCGTTATTATTGTCATTATCTTCTTTTTATCGTCGTTAATATCGTCGTTATTATCGTCGTTATTATCGTCGTTAATATCGTCGTTAATATCGTCATTATCATCGTTGTTATCGTCCTTATTATCCTCATAATTATCGTCGTTAATATCGTCGTTATTTTGTGATATTCATCGTCGTTAATGTCGTCGTTATTATCGTCATTACCATCGTTGTCATCGTCCTTATTATCCTCATAATTATCGTCGTTAATATCGTCGTTATTTTGTCATAATCATCGTCGTTTATATCGTCATTATCATCGTTGTTATCGTCCTTATTATCCTCATAATTATCGTCGTTAATATCGTCGTTAATTTGTCATAATCATCGTCGTTAATGTCGTCGTTATTATCGTCATTATCATCGTTGTCATCGTCCTTATTATCCTCATAATTATCGTCGTTAATATCGTCGTTATTATCGTCGTTATTATCGTCGTTAATATCGTCGTTAATATCGTCATTATCATCGTTGTTTTCGTCGTTATTATCGTCGTTAATATCGTAATTATCATCGTTGTTATCGTCCTTATTATCCTCATAATTATCGTCGTTAATATCGTCGTTATTTTGTCATAATCATCGTCGTTAATGTCGTCGTTATTATCGTCATTATCTTCGTTGTTATCGTCATAATTATCATCGTTATTATTGTCATTATCTTCTTTTTATCATCGTTATTATCGACGTTAATATCGTCGTTATTAAGTCGTTATTATCGTCGTTAATATCGTCGTTAATATCCTCGTTATTTTGTCATAATCATCGTCGTTAATGTCGTCGTTAATATCGTCATTATCATCGTTGTTATCGTCCTTATTATCCTCATAATTATCGTCGTTAATATCGTCGTTATTTTGTGATAATCATCGACCTTAATGTCGTCGTTATTATCGTCATTATCATCGTTGTTATCGTCGTTATTATCGTCGTTAATATCGTCATTATCATCGTTGTTATCGTCCTTATTATCCTCATAATTATCGTCGTTAATATCGTCGTTATTTTGTCATAATCATCGTCGTTAATGTCGTCGTTATTATCGTCATTATCTTCGTTGTTATCGTCCTTATTATTCTCATAATTAACGTCGTTAATATCGTCGTTATTTTGTGATAATCATCGTCGTTAATATCGTCGTTAATATAGTCGTTATTTTGTCATAATCATCGTCGTTTATATCGTCATTATCATCGTTGTTATCGTCCTTATTATCCTCATAATTATGGTCGTTAATATCGTCGTTATTTTGTCATAATCATCGACGTTAATGTCGTCGTTATTATCGTCATTATCTTCGTTGTTATCGTCATAATTATCATTGTTAATATCGTCGTTATTATTGTCATTATCTTCTTTTTATCGTCGTTAATATCGTCGTTATTATCGTCGTTATTATCGTCGTTAATATCGTCGTTAATATCGTCATTATCATCGTTGTTATCGTCCTTATTATCCTCATAATTATCGTCGTTAATATCGTCGTTATTTTGTGATATTCATCGTCGTTAATGTCGTCGTTATTATCGTCATTACCATCGTTGTCATCGTCCTTATTATCCTCATAATTATCGTCGTTAATATCGTCGTTATTTTGTCATAATCATCGTCGTTTATATCGTCATTATCATCGTTGTTATCGTCCTTATTATCCTCATAATTATCGTCGTTAATATCGTCGTTAATTTGTCATAATCATCGTCGTTAATGTCGTCGTTATTATCGTCATTATCATCGTTGTCATCGTCCTTATTATCCTCATAATTATCGTCGTTAATATCGTCGTTATTTTGTCATAATCATCGTCGTTTATATCGTCATTATCATCGTTGTTATCGTCCTTATTATCCTCGTAATTATCGTCGTTAATATCGTCGTTATTTTGTCATAATCATCGTCGTTAATGTCGTCGTTATTATCGTCATTATCTTCGTTGTTATCGTCATAATTATCATCGTTAATACCGTCGTTATTATTGTCATTATCTTCTTTTTATCGTCGTTATTATCGTCGTTATTATCGTCGTTAATATCGTCGTTAATATCGTCATTATCATCGTTGTTATCGTCCTTATTATCCTCATAATTATCGTCGTTAATATCGTCGTTAATTTGACATAATCATCGTCGTTAATGTCGTCGTTATTATCGTCATTATCTTCGTTGTTATCGTCATAATTATCATTGTTAATATCGTCGTTATTATTGTCATTATCTTCTTTTTATCGTCGCTAATATCGTCGTTATTATCGTCGTTATTATCGTCGTTAATATCGTCGTTTATATCGTCATTATCATCGTTGTTATCGTCCTTATTATCCTCATAATTATCGTCGTTAATATCGTCGTTATTTTGTGATAATCATCGTCCTTAATGTCGTCGTTATTATCGTCATTATCTTCGTTGTTATCGTCATAATTATCATCGTTAATACCGTAGTTATTATTGTCATTATCTTCTTTTTATCGACGTTATTATCGTCGTTAATATCGTCGTTAATATCGTCGTTATTAAGTCGTTATTATCGTCGTTAATATCGTCGTAAATATCGTCATTATCATCGTTGTTATCGTCGTTATTATCGTCGTTAATATCCTCGTTATTTTGTCATAATCATCGTCGTTAATGTCGTCGTTATTATCGTCATTATCTTCGTTGTTATCGTCCTTATTATCCTCATAATAATCGTCGTTAATATCGTCGTTATTTTGTCATAATCATCGTCGTTAATGTAGTCGATATTATCGTCATTATCTTCGTTGTTATCGTCATAATTATCATCGTTAATACCGTAGTTATTATTGTCATTATCTTCTTTTTATCGTCGTTATTATCGTCGTTAATATCGTCGTTAATATCGTCGTTATTAAGTCGTCATTATCGTCGTTAATATCGTCGTTATTATCGTCATTATCATCGTTGTTATCGTCGTTATTATCGTCGTTAATATCCTCGTTATTTTGTCATAATCATCGTCGTTAATGTCGTCGTTATTATCGTCATTATCTCTGTTGTTATCGTCCTTATTATCCTCATAATTAACTTTGAGAATATCGTCGTTATTTTGTGATAATCATCGTCGTTAATATCGTCGTTATTATCGTCGTTATTATCGTCGTTAATATCGTCGTTAATTTCGTCATTATCGTCGTTGTTATCGTCCTTATTATCCTAATAATTATCGTCGTTAATATCGTCGTTATTTTGTGATAATCATCGTCGTTAATATCGTCGTTATTATCGTCGTTATTATCGTCGTTAATATCGTCGTTAATATCGTCATTATCATCGTTGTTTTCGTCGTTATTATCGTCGTTAATATCGTAATTATCATCGTTGTTATCGTCCTTATTATCCTCATAATTATCGTCGTTAATATCGTCGTTATTTTGTCATAATCATCGTCGTTAATGTCGTCGTTATTATCGTCATTATCTTCGTTGTTATCGTCATAATTATCATCGTTAATATCGTCGTTATTATTGTCATTATCTTCTTTTTATCGTCGTTATTATCGACGTTAATATCGTCGTTATTAAGTCGTTATTATCGTCGTTAATATCGTCGTTAATATCCTCGTTATTTTGTCATAATCATCGTCGTTAATGTCGTCGTTATTATAGTCATTATCTACGTTGTTATCGTCCTTATTATCATCATAATTGACATTGTTAATATCGTCGTTATTTTGTGATAATCATCGTCGTTAATATCGTCGTTATTATCGTCGTTATTATCGTCGTTAATATCGTCGTTAATTTCGTCATTATCGTCGTTGTTATCGTCCTTATTATCCTAATAATTATCGTCGTTAATTTCGTCGTTATTTTGTGATAATCATCGTCGTTAATATCGTCGTTATTATCGTCGTTATTATCGTCGTTATTATCGTCATTATCATCGTTGTTATCGTCGTTATTATCGTCGTTAATATCGTCATTATCATCGTTGTTATCGTCCTTATTATCCTCATAATTATCGTCGTTAATATCGTCGTTATTTTGTCATAATCATCGTAGTTAATGTCGTCGTTATTATCGTCATTATCTTCGTTGTTATCGTCCTTATTATTCTCATAATTAACGTCGTTAATATCGTCGTTATTTTGTGATAATCATCGTCGTTAATATCGTCGTTAATATAGTCGTTATTTTTGTCATAATCATCGTCGTTTATATCGTCATTATCATCGTTGTTATCGTCCTTATTATCCTCATAATTATGGTCGTTAATATCGTCGTTATTTTGTCATAATCATCGACGTTAATGTCGTCGTTATTATCGTCATTATCTTCGTTGTTATCGTCATAATTATCATTGTTAATATCGTCGTTATTATTGTCATTATCTTCTTTTTATCGTCGTTAATATCGTCGTTATTATCGTCGTTATTATCGTCGTTAATATCGTCGTTAATATCGTCATTATCATCGTTATTATCGTCCTTATTATCCTCATAATTATCGTCGTTAATATCGTCGTTATTTTGTGATATTCATCGTCGTTAATGTCGTCGTTATTATCGTCATTACCATCGTTGTCATCGTCCTTATTATCCTCATAATTATCGTCGTTAATATCGTCGTTATTTTGTCATAATCATCGTCGTTTATATCGTCATTATCATCGTTGTTATCGTCCTTATTATCCTCATAATTATCGTCGTTAATATCGTCGTTAATTTGTCATAATCATCGTCGTTAATGTCGTCGTTATTATCGTCATTATCTTCGTTGTTATCGTCATAATTATCATTGTTAATATCGTCGTTATTATTGTCATTATCTTCTTTTTATCGTCGTTAATATCGTCGTTATTATCGTCGTTATTATCGTCGTTAATATCGTCGTTAATATCGTCATTATCATCGTTATTATCGTCCTTATTATCCTCATAATTATCGTCGTTAATATCGTCGTTATTTTGTGATATTCATCGTCGTTAATGTCGTCGTTATTATCGTCATTACCATCGTTGTCATCGTCCTTATTATCCTCATAATTATCGTCGTTAATATCGTCGTTATTTTGTCATAATCATCGTCGTTTATATCGTCATTATCATCGTTGTTATCGTCCTTATTATCCTCATAATTATCGTCGTTAATATCGTCGTTAATTTGTCATAATCATCGTCGTTAATGTCGTCGTTATTATCGTCATTATCTTCGTTGTTATCGTCATAATTATCATTGTTAATATCGTCGTTATTATTGTCATTATCTTCTTTTTATCGTCGTTAATATCGTCGTTAATATCGTCGTTATTATCGTCGTTATTATCGTCGTTAATATCGTCATTAATATCGTCATTATCATCGTTGTTATCGTCCTTATTACCCTATAATTATCGTCGTTAATATCGTCGTTATTTTGTCATAATCATCGTCGTTAATGTCGTCGTTATTATCGTCATTATCATCGTTGTCATCGTCCTTATTATCTTCATAATTATCGTCGTTAATATCGTCGTTATTTTGTCATAATCATCGTCGTTTATATCGTCATTATCATCGTTGTTATCGTCCTTATTATCCTCATAATTATCGTCGTTAATATCGTCGTTAATTTGTCAAAATCATCGTCGTTAATGTCGTCGTTATTATCGTCATTATCTTCGTTGTTATCGTCATAATTATCATTGTTAATATCGTCGTTATTATTGTCATTATTTTCTTTTTATCGTCTTTAATATCGTCGTTAATATCGTCGTTATTATCGTCGTTATTATCGTCGTTAATATCGTCGTTATTATCGTCGTTATTATCGTCGTTAATATCGTCGTTAATTTCGTCATTATCGTCGTTGTTATCGTCCTTATTATCCTAATAATTATCGTCGTTAATATCGTCGTTATTTTGTGATAATCATCGTCGTTAATATCGTCGTTATTATCGTCGTTATTATCGTCGTTAATATCGTCGTTAATATCGTCATTATCATCGTTGTTTTCGTCGTTATTATCGTCGTTAATATCGTAATTATCATCGTTGTTATCGTCCTTATTATCCTCATAATTATCGTCGTTAATATCGTCGTTATTTTGTCATAATCATCGTCGTTAATGTCGTCGTTATTATCGTCATTATCTTCGTTGTTATCGTCATAATTATCATCGTTAATATCGTCGTTATTATTGTCATTATCTTCTTTTTATCGTCGTTATTATCGACGTTAATATCGTCGTTATTAAGTCGTTATTATCGTCGTTAATATCGTCGTTAATATCCTCGTTATTTTGTCATAATCATCGTCGTTAATGTCGTCGTTATTATAGTCATTATCTACGTTGTTATCGTCCTTATTATCATCATAATTGACATTGTTAATATCGTCGTTATTTTGTGATAATCATCGTCGTTAATATCGTCGTTATTATCGTCGTTATTATCGTCGTTAATATCGTCGTTAATATCGTCATTATCATCGTTGTTATCGTCCTTATTATCCTCATAATTATCGTCGTTAATATCGTCGTTATTTTGTGATATTCATCGTCGTTAATGTCGTCGTTATTATCGTCATTACCATCGTTGTCATCGTCCTTATTATCCTCATAATTATCGTCGTTAATATCGTCGTTATTTTGTCATAATCATCGTCGTTTATATCGTCATTATCATCGTTGTTATCGTCCTTATTATCCTCATAATTATCGTCGTTAATATCGTCGTTAATTTGTCATAATCATCGTCGTTAATGTCGTCGTTATTATCGTCATTATCTTCGTTGTTATCGTCATAATTATCATTGTTAATATCGTCGTTATTATTGTCATTATCTTCTTTTTATCGTCGTTAATATCGTCGTTAATATCGTCGTTATTATCGTCGTTATTATCGTCGTTAATATCGTCGTTAATATCGTCATTATCATCGTTGTTATCGTCCTTATTACCCTATAATTATCGTCGTTAATATCGTCGTTATTTTGTCATAATCATCGTCGTTAATGTCGTCGTTATTATCGTCATTACCATCGTTGTCATCGTCCTTATTATCCTCATAATTATCGTCGTTAATATCGTCGTTATTTTGTCATAATCATCGTCGTTTATATCGTCATTATCATCGTTGTTATCGTCCTTATTATCCTCATAATTATCGTCGTTAATATCGTCGTTAATTTGTCAAAATCATCGTCGTTAATGTCGTCGTTATTATCGTCATTATCTTCGTTGTTATCGTCATAATTATCATTGTTAATATCGTCGTTATTATTGTCATTATTTTCTTTTTATCGTCGTTAATATCGTCGTTAATATCGTCGTTATTATCGTCGTTATTATCGTCGTTAATATCGTCGTTATTATCGTCGTTATTATCGTCGTTAATATCGTCGTTAATTTCGTCATTATCGTCGTTGTTATCGTCCTTATTATCCTAATAATTATCGTCGTTAATTTCGTCGTTATTTTGTGATAATCATCGTCGTTAATATCGTCGTTAATATCGTCGTTATTATCGTCGTTATTATCGTCATTATCATCGTTGTTATCGTCGTTATTATCGTCGTTAATATCGTCATTATCATCGTTGTTATCGTCCTTATTATCCTCATAATTATCGTCGTTAATATCGTCGTTATTTTGTCATAATCATCGTCGTTAATGTCGTCGTTATTATCGTCATTATTTTCATTGTTATCGTCCTTATTATCCTCATAATTATCGTCGTTAATATCGTCGTTAATTTTTCAAAATCATCGTCGTTAATGTCGTCGTTATTATCGTCATTATCTTCGTTGTTATCGTCATAATTATCATTGTTAATATCGTCGTTATTATTGTCATTATCTTCTTTTTATCGTCGTTAATATCGTCGTTAATATCGTCATTATTATCGTCGTTATTATCGTCGTTAATATCGTCGTTAATATCGTCATTATCATCGTTGTAATCGTCCTTATTATCCTCATAATTATCGTCGTTAATATCGTCGTTATTTTGTCATAATCATCGTCGTTAATGTCGTCGTTATTATCGTCATTATCATCGTTGTCATCGTCCTTATTATCTTAATAATTATCGTCGTTAATATCGTCGTTATTTTGTGATAATCATCGTCGTTAATATCGTCGTTATTATCGTCGTTAATATCGTCGTTAATATCGTCATTATCATCGTTGTTTTCGTCGTTATTATCGTTGTTAATATCGTCATTATCATCGTTGTTATCGTCTTTATTATCCTCATAATTATCGTCGTTAATATCGTCGTTATTTTCTCATAATCATCGTCGTTAATGTCGTCGTTATTATAGTCATTATCTTCGTTGTTATCGTCCTTATTATCATCATAATTAACGTTGTTAATATCGTCGTTATTTTGTGATAATCATCGTCGTTAATATCGTCGTTATTATCGTCGTTATTATCGTCGTTAATATCGTTGTTAATTTCGTCATTATCGTCGTTGTTATCGTCCTTATTATCCTAATAATTATCGTCGTTAATTTCGTCGTTATTTTGTGATAATCATCGTCGTTAATATCGTCGTTAATATCGTCGTTATTATCGTCGTTATTATCGTCATTATCATCGTTGTTATCGTCGTTATTATCGTCGTTAATATCGTCATTATCATCGTTGTTATCGTCCTTATTATCCTCATAATTATCGTCGTTAATATCGTCGTTATTTTGTCATAATCATCGTCGTTAATGTCGTCGTTATTATCGTCATTATTTTCATTGTTATCGTCCTTATTATCCTCATAATTAACGTCGTTAATATCGTCGTTATTTTGTGATAATCATCGTCGTTAATATCGTCGTTATTATCGTCGTTATTATCGTCATTATCATCGTTGTTATCGTCGTTATTATCGTCGTTAATATCGTCATTATCATCGTTGTTATCGTCCTTATTATCCTCATAATTATCGTCTTTAATATCGTCGTTATTTTGTCATAATCATCGTCGTTAATGTCGTCGTTATTATCGTCATTATCTTCGTTGTTATCGTCCTTATTATCCTCATAATTAACGTCGTTAATATCGTCGTTATTTTGTGATAATCATCGTCGTTAATATCGTCGTTAATACAGTCGTTATTTTGTCATAATCATCGTCGTATATATCGTCATTATCATCGTTGTTATCGTCCTTATTATCCTCATAATTATGGTCGTTAATATCGTCGTTATTTTGTCATAATCATCGTCGTTAATGTCGTCGTTATTATCGTCATTATCTTCGTTGTTATCGTCATAATTATCATTGTTAATATCGTCGTTATTATTGTCATTATCTTCTTTTTAACGTCGTTAATATCGTCGTTATTATCGTCGTTATTATCGTCGTTAATATCGTCGTTAATATCGTCATTATCATCGTTGTTATCGTCCTTATTATCCTCATAATTATCGTCGTTAATATCGTCGTTATTTTGTGATATTCATCGTCGTTAATGTCGTCGTTATTATCGTCATTACCATCGTTGTCATCGTCCTTATTATCCTCATAATTATCGTCGTTAATATCGTCGTTATTTTGTCATAATCATCGTCGTTTATATCGTCATTATCATCGTTGTTATCGTCCTTATAATCCTCATAATTATCGTCGTTAATATCGTCGTTAATTTGTCATAATCATCGTCGTTAATGTCGTCGTTATTATCGTCATTATCTTCGTTGTTATCGTCATAATTATCATTGTTAATATCGTCGTTATTATTGTCATTATCTTCTTTTTATCGTCGTTAATATCGTCGTTAATATCGTCGTTATTATCGTCGTTATTATCGTCGTTAATATCGTCGTTAATATCGTCATTATCATCGTTGTTATCGTCCTTATTACCCTATAATTATCGTCGTTAATATCGTCGTTATTTTGTCATAATCATCGTCGTTAATGTCGTCGTTATTATCGTCATTACCATCGTTGTCATCGTCCTTATTATCCTCATAATTATCGTCGTTAATATCGTCGTTATTTTGTCATAATCATCGTCGTTTATATCGTCATTATCATCGTTGTTATCGTCCTTATTATCCTCATAATTATCGTCGTTAATATCGTCGTTAATTTGTCAAAATCATCGTCGTTAATGTCGTCGTTATTATCGTCATTATCTTCGTTGTTATCGTCATAATTATCATTGTTAATATCGTCGTTATTATTGTCATTATCTTCTTTTTATCGTCGTTAATATCGTCGTTAATATCGTCGTTATTATCGTCGTTATTATCGTCGTTAATATCGTCGTTAATATCGTCATTATCATCGTTGTTATCGTCCTTATTACCCTATAATTATCGTCGTTAATATCGTCGTTATTTTGTCATAATCATCGTCGTTTATGTCGTCGTTATTATCGTCATTACCATCGTTGTCATCGTCCTTATTATCCTCATAATTATCGTCGTTAATATCGTCGTTATTTTGTCATAATCATCGTCGTTTATATCGTCATTATCATCGTTGTTATCGTCCTTATTATCCTCATAATTATCGTCGTTAATATCGTCGTTAATTTGTCAAAATCATCGTCGTTAATGTCGTCGTTATTATCGTCATTATCTTCGTTGTTATCGTCATAATTATCATTGTTAATATCGTCGTTATTATTGTCATTATCTTCTTTTTATCGTCGTTAATATCGTCGTTAATATCGTCGTTATTATCGTCGTTATTATCGTCGTTAATATCGTCGTTAATATCGTCATTATCATCGTTGTTTTCGTCGTTATTATCGTCGTTAATATCGTAATTATCATCGTTGTTATCGTCCTTATTATCCTCATAATTATCGTCGTTAATATCGTCGTTATTTTGTCATAATCATCGTCGTTAATGTCGTCGTTATTATCGTCATTATCTTCGTTGTTATCGTCATAATTATCATCGTTATTATTGTCATTATCTTCTTTTTATCATCGTTATTATCGACGTTAATATCGTCGTTATTAAGTCGTTATTATCGTCGTTAATATCGTCGTTAATATCCTCGTTATTTTGTCATAATCATCGTCGTTAATGTCGTCGTTATTCTAGTCATTATCTACGTTGTTATCGTCCTTATTATCATCATAATTGACATTGTTAATATCATCGTTATTTTGTGATAATCATCGTCGTTAATATCGTCGTTATTATCGTCGTTATTATCGTCGTTAATATCGTCGTTAATTTCGTCATTATCGTCGTTGTTATCGTCCTTATTATCCTAATAATTATCGTCGTTAATTTCGTCGTTATTTTGTGATAATCATCGTCGTTATTATCGTCGTTATTATCGTCGTTATTATCGTCGTTATTATCGTCATTATCATCGTTGTTATCGTCGTTATTATCGTCGTTAATATCGTCATTATCATCGTTGTTATCGTCCTTATTATCCTCATAATTATCGTCGTTAATATCGTCGTTATTTTGTCATAATCATCGTCGTTAATGTCGTCGTTATTATCGTCATTATCTTCGTTGTTATCGTCCTTATTATTCTCATAATTAACGTCGTTAATATCGTCGTTATTTTGTGATAATCATCGTCGTTAATATCGTCGTTATTATCGTCGTTAATATCGTCGTTAATATCATCATTATCATCGTTGTTTTCGTCGTTATTATCGTCGTTAATATCGTCATTATCATAGTTTTATTGTCCTTATTATCCTCATAATTATCGTCGTTAATATCGTCGTTATTTTGTCATAATCATCGTCGTTAATGTCGTCGTCATTATCGTCATTATCTTCGTTGTTATCGTCATAATTATCATCGTTAATATCGTCGTTATTATTGTCATTATCTTCTTTTTATCGTCGTTATTATCGACGTTAATATCGTCGTTATTAAGTCGTTATTATCGTCGTTAATATCGTTATTATCATCGTTGTTATCGTCGTTATTATCGTCGTTAATATCCTCGTTATTTTGTCATAATCATCGTCGTTAATGTCGTCGTTATTATAGTCATTATCTTCGTTGTTATCGTCCTTATTATCATCATAATTAACGTTGTTAATATCGTCGTTATTTTGTGATAATCATCGTCGTTAATATCGTCGTTATCATCGTCGTTATTATCGTCGTTAATATCGTCGTTAATTTCGTCATTATCGTCGTTGTTATCGTCCTTATTATCCTAATAATTATCGTCGTTAATTTCGTCGTTATTTTGTGATAATCATCGTCGTTAATATCGTCGTTAATATCGTCGTTATTATCGTCGTTATTATCGTCATTATCATCGTTGTTATCGTCGTTATTATCGTCGTTAATATCGTCATTATCATCGTTGTTATCGTCCTTATTATCCTCATAATTATCGTCGTTAATATCGTCGTTATTTTGTCATAATCATCGTCGTTAATGTCGTCGTTATTATCGTCATTATTTTCATTGTTATCGTCCTTATTATCCTCATAATTAACGTCGTTAATATCGTCGTTATTTTGTGATAATCATCGTCGTTAATATCGTCGTTATTATCGTCGTTATTATCGTCATTATCATCGTTGTTATCGTCGTTATTATCGTCGTTAATATCGTCATTATCATCGTTGTTATCGTCCTTATTATCCTCATAATTATCGTCGTTAATATCGTCGTTATTTTGTCATAATCATCGTCGTTAATGTCGTCGTTATTATCGTCATTATCTTCGTTGTTATCGTCCTTATTATCCTCATAATTAACGTCGTTAATATCGTCGTTATTTTGTGATAATCATCGTCGTTAATATCGTCGTTAATATAGTCGTTATTTTGTCATAATCATCGTCGTTTATATCGTCATTATCATCGTTGTTATCGTCCTTATAATCCTCATAATTATCGTCGTTAATATCGTCGTTAATTTGTCATAATCATCGTCGTTAATGTCGTCGTTATTATCGTCATTATCTTCGTTGTTATCGTCATAATTATCATTGTTAATATCGTCGCTATTATTGTCATTATCTTCTTTTTATCGTCGTTAATATCGTCGTTAATATCGTCGTTATTATCGTCGTTATTATCGTCGTTAATATCGTCGTTAATATCGTCATTATCATCGTTGTTATCGTCCTTATTACCCTATAATTATCGTCGTTAATATCGTCGTTATTTTGTCATAATCATCGTCGTTAATGTCGTCGTTATTATCGTCATTACCATCGTTGTCATCGTCCTTATTATCCTCATAATTATCGTCGTTAATATCGTCGTTATTTTGTCATAATCATCGTCGTTTATATCGTCATTATCATCGTTGTTATCGTCCTTATTATCCTCATAATTATCGTCGTTAATATCGTCGTTAATTTGTCAAAATCATCGTCGTTAATGTCGTCGTTATTATCGTCATTATCTTCGTTGTTATCGTCATAATTATCATTGTTAATATCGTCGTTATTATTGTCATTATCTTCTTTTTATCGTCGTTAATATCGTCGTTAATATCGTCGTTATTATCGTCGTTATTATCGTCGTTAATATCGTCGTTAATATCGTCATTATCATCGTTGTAATCGTCCTTATTATTCTCATAATTATCGTCGTTAATATCGTCGTTATTTTGTGATAATCATCGTCGTTAATATCGTCGTTATTATCGTCGTTATTATCGTCGTTAATATCGTCGTTAATTTCGTCATTATCGTCGTTGTTATCGTCCTTATTATCCTAATAATTATCGTCGTTAATTTCGTCGTTATTTTGTGATAATCATCGTCGTTAATATCGTCGTTAATATCGTCGTTATTATCGTCGTTATTATCGTCATTATCATCGTTGTTATCGTCGTTATTATCGTCGTTAATATCGTCATTATCATCGTTGTTATCGTCCTTATTATCCTCATAATTATCGTCGTTAATATCGTCGTTATTTTGTCATAATCATCGTCGTTAATGTCGTCGTTATTATCGTCATTATCTTCGTTGATATCGTCGTTATTATCGTCGTTAATATCGTCATTATCATCGTTGTTATCGTCCTTATTATCCTCATAATTATCGTCGTTAATATCGTCGTTATTTTGTCATAATCATCGTCGTTAATGTCGTCGTTATTATCGTCATTATCTTCGTTGTCATCGTCCTTATTATCCTCATAATTATCGTCGTTAATATCGTCGTTATTTTGTCATAATCATCGTCGTTTATATCGTCATTATCATCGTTGTTATCGTCCTTATTATCCTCATAATTATCGTCGTTAATATCGTCGTTAATTTGTCAAAATCATCGTCGTTAATGTCGTCGTTATTATCGTCATTATCTTCGTTGTTATCGTCATAATTATCATTGTTAATATCGTCGTTATTATTGTCATTATCTTCTTTTTATCGTCGTTAATATCGTCGTTAATATCGTCGTTATTATCGTCGTTATTATCGTCGTTAATATCGTCGTTAATATCGTCATTATCATCGTTGTAATCGTCCTTATTATCCTCATAATTATCGTCGTTAATATCGTCGTTATTTTGTCATAATCATCGTCGTTAATGTCGTCGTTATTATCGTCATTATCATCGTTGTCATCGTCCTTATTATCCTAATAATTATCGTCGTTAATATCGTCGTTATTTTGTGATAATCATCGTCGTTAATATCGTCGTTATTATCGTCATTATCATCGTTGTCATCGTCCTTATTATCCTAATAATTATCGTCGTTAATATCGTCGTTATTTTGTGATAATCATCGTCGTTAATATCGTCGTTATTATCGTCGTTAATATCGTCGTTAATATCATCATTATCATCGTTGTTTTCGTCGTTATTATCGTCGTTAATATCGTCATTATCATAGTTTTATTGTCCTTATTATCCTCATAATTATCGTCGTTAATATCGTCGTTATTTTGTCATAATCATCGTCGTTAATGTCGTCGTTATTATCGTCATTATCTTCGTTGTTATCGTCATAATTATCATCGTTAATATCGTCGTTATTATTGTCATTATCTTCTTTTTATCGTCGTTATTATCGACGTTAATATCGTCGTTATTAAGTCGTTATTATCGTCGTTAATATCGTCGTTAATATCGTTATTATCATCGTTGTTATCGTCGTTATTATCGTCGTTAATATCCTCGTTATTTTGTCATAATCATCGTCGTTAATGTCGTCGTTATTATAGTCATTATCTTCGTTGTTATCGTCCTTATTATCATCATAATTAACGTTGTTAATATCGTCGTTATTTTGTGATAATCATCGTCGTTAATATCGTCGTTATCATCGTCGTTATTATCGTCGTTAATATCGTCGTTAATTTCGTCATTATCGTCGTTGTTATCTTCCTTATTTTCCTAATAATTATCGTCTTTAATTTCGTCGTTATTTTGTGATAATCATCGTCGTTAATATCGTCGTTAATATCGTCGTTATTATCGTCGTTATTATCGTCATTATCATCGTTGTTATCGTCGTTATTATCGTCGTTAATATCGTCATTATCATCGTTGTTATCGTCCTTATTATCCTCATAATTATCGTCGTTAATATCGTCGTTATTTTGTCATAATCATCGTCGTTAATGTCGTCGTTATTATCGTCATTATTTTCATTGTTATCGTCCTTATTATCCTCATAATTAACGTCGTTAATATCGTCGTTATTTTGTGATAATCATCGTCGTTAATATCGTCGTTATTATCGTCGTTATTATCGTCATTATCATCGTTGTTATCGTCGTTATTATCGTCGTTAATATCGTCATTATCATCGTTGTTATCGTCCTTATTATCCTCATAATTATCGTCGTTAATATCGTCGTTATTTTGACATAATCATCGTCCTTAATGTCGTCGTTATTATCGTCATTATCTTCGTTGTTATCGTCCTTATTATCCTCATAATTAACGTCGTTAATATCGTCGTTATTTTGTGATAATCATCGTCGTTAATATCGTCGTTAATATAGTCGTTATTTTGTCATAATCATCGTCGTATATATCGTCATTATCATCGTTGTTATCGTCCTTATTATCCTCATAATTATGGTCGTTAATATCGTCGTTATTTTGTCATAATCATCGTCGTTAATGTCGTCGTTATTATCGTCATTATCTTCGTTGTTATCGTCATAATTATCATTGTTAATATCGTCGTTATTATTGTCATTATCTTCTTTTTAACGTCGTTAATATCGTCGTTATTATCGTCGTTATTATCGTCGTTAATATCGTCGTTAATATCGTCATTATCATCGTTGTTATCGTCCTTATTATCCTCATAATTATCGTCGTTAATATCGTCGTTATTTTGTGATATTCATCGTCGTTAATGTCGTCGTTATTATCGTCATTACCATCGTTGTCATCGTCCTTATTATCCTCATAATTATCGTCGTTAATATCGTCGTTATTTTGTCATAATCATCGTCGTTTATATCGTCATTATCATCGTTGTTATCGTCCTTATAATCCTCATAATTATCGTCGTTAATATCGTCGTTAATTTGTCATAATCATCGTCGTTAATGTCGTCGTTATTATCGTCATTATCTTCGTTGTTATCGTCATAATTATCATTGTTAATATCGTCGTTATTATTGTCATTATCTTCTTTTTATCGTCGTTAATATCGTCGTTAATATCGTCGTTATTATCGTCGTTATTATCGTCGTTAATATCGTCGTTAATATCGTCATTATCATCGTTGTTATCGTCCTTATTACCCTATAATTATCGTCGTTAATATCGTCGTTATTTTGTCATAATCATCGTCGTTAATGTCGTCGTTATTATCGTCATTACCATCGTTGTCATCGTCCTTATTATCCTCATAATTATCGTCGTTAATATCGTCGTTATTTTGTCATAATCATCGTCGTTTATATCGTCATTATCATCGTTGTTATCGTCCTTATTATCCTCATAATTATCGTCGTTAATATCGTCGTTAATTTGTCAAAATCATCGTCGTTAATGTCGTCGTTATTATCGTCATTATCTTCGTTGTTATCGTCATAATTATCATTGTTAATATCGTCGTTATTATTGTCATTATCTTCTTTTTATCGTCGTTAATATCGTCGTTAATATCGTCGTTATTATCGTCGTTATTATCGTCGTTAATATCGTCGTTAATATCGTCATTATCATCGTTGTAATCGTCCTTATTATTCTCATAATTATCGTCGTTAATATCGTCGTTATTTTGTCATAATCATCGTCGTTAAAGTCGTCGTTATTATCGTCATTATCATCGTTGTCATCGTCCTTATTATCCTAATAATTATCGTCGTTAATATCGTCGTTATTTTGTGATAATCATCGTCGTTAATATCGTCGTTATTATCGTCATTATCATCGTTGTCATCGTCCTTATTATCCTAATAATTATCGTCGTTAATATCGTCGTTATTTTGTGATAATCATCGTCGTTAATATCGTCGTTATTATCGTCGTTAATATCGTCTTTAATATCATCATTATCATCGTTGTTTTCGTCGTTATTATCGTCGTTAATATCGTCATTATCATCGTTTTATTGTCCTTATTATCCTCATAATTATCGTCGTTAATATCGTCGTTATTTTGTCATAATCATCGTCGTTAATGTCGTCGTTATTATCGTCATTATCTTCGTTGTTATCGTCATAATTATCATCGTTAATATCGTCGTTATTATTGTCATTATCTTCTTTTTATCGTCGTTATTATCGACGTTAATATCGTCGTTATTAAGTCGTTATTATCGTCGTTAATATCGTCGTTAATATCGTTATTATCATCGTTGTTATCGTCGTTATTATCGTCGTTAATATCCTCGTTATTTTGTCATAATCATCGTCGTTAATGTCGTCGTTATTATAGTCATTATCTTCGTTGTTATCGTCCTTATTATCATCATAATTAACGTTGTTAATATCGTCGTTATTTTGTGATAATCATCGTCGTTAATATCGTCGTTATTATCGTCGTTATTATCGTCGTTAATATCGTCGTTAATTTCGTCATTATCGTCGTTGTTATCGTCCTTATTATCCTAATAATTATCGTCGTTAATTTCGTCGTTATTTTGTGATAATCATCGTCGTTAATATCGTCGTTAATATCGTCGTTATTATCGTCGTTATTATCGTCATTATCATCGTTGTTATCGTCGTTATTATCGTCGTTAATATCGTCATTATCATCGTTGTTATCGTCCTTATTATCCTCATAATTATCGTCGATAATATCGTCGTTATTTTGTCATAATCATCGTCGTTAATGTCGTCGTTTTATCGTCATTATTTTCATTGTTATCGTCCTTATTATCCTCATAATTAACGTCGTTAATATCGTCGTTATTTTGTCATAATCATCGTCGTTAATATCGTCGTTATTATCGTCGTTATTATCGTCATTATCATCGTTGATATCGTCGTTATTATCGTCGTTAATATCGTCATTATCATCGTTGTTATCGTCCTTATTATCCTCATAATTATCGTCGTTAATATCGTCGTTATTTTGTCATAATCATCGTCGTTAATGTCGTCGTTATTATCGTCATTATCTTCGTTGTTATCGTCCTTATTATCCTCATAATTAACGTCGTTAATATCGTCGTTATTTTGTGATAATCATCGTCGTTAATATCGTCGTTAATATAGTCGTTATTTTGTCATAATCATCGTCGTATATATTGTCATTATCATCGTTGTTATCGTCCTTATTATCCTCATAATTATGGTCGTTAATATCGTCGTTATTTTGTCATAATCATCGTCGTTAATGTCGTCGTTATTATCGTCATTATCTTCGTTGTTATCGTCATAATTATCATTGTTAATATCGTCGTTATTATTGTCATTATCTTCTTTTTATCGTCGTTAATATCGTCGTTATTATCGTCGTTATTATCGTCGTTAATATCGTCGTTAATATCGTCATTATCATCGTTGTTATCGTCCTTATTATCCTCATAATTATCGTCGTTAATATCGTCGTTATTTTGTGATATTCATCGTCGTTAATGTCGTCGTTATTATCGTCATTACCATCGTTGTCATCGTCCTTATTATCCTCATAATTATCGTCGTTAATATCGTCGTTATTTTTTCATAATCATCGTCGTTTATATCGTCATTATCATCGTTGTTATCGTCCTTATTATCCTCATAATTATCGTCGTTAATATCGTCGTTAATTTGTCATAATCATCGTCGTTAATGTCGTCGTTATTATCGTCATTATCTTCGTTGTTATCGTCATAATTATGGTTGTTAATATCGTCGTTATTATTGTCATTATCTTCTTTTTATCGTCGTTAATATCGTCGTAATTATCGTCGTTATTATCGTCGTTAATATCGTCGTTAATATTGTCATTATCATCGTTGTTATCGTCCTTATTATCCTCATAATTATCGTCGTTAATATCGTCGTTATTTTGTGATATTCATCGTCGTTAATGTCGTCGTTATTATCGTAATTACCATCGTTGTCATCGTCCTTATTATCCTCATAATTATCGTCGTTAATATCGTCGTTATTTTGTCATAATCATCGTCGTTTATATCGTCATTATCATCGTTGTTATCGTCCTTATTATCCTCATAATTATCGTCGTTAATATCGTCGTTAATTTGTCATAATCATCGTCGTTAATGTCGTCGTTATTATCGTCATTATCTTCGTTGTTATCGTCATAATTATCATTGTTAATATCGTCGTTATTATTGTCATTATCTTCTTTTAATCGTCGTTAATATCGTCGTTAATATCGTCGTTATTATCGTCGTTATTATCGTCGTTAATATCGTCGTTAATATCGTCATTATCATCGTTGTTATCGTCCTTATTATCCTCATAATTATCGTCGTTGATATCGTCGTTATTTTGTCATAATCATCGTCGTTAATGTCGTCGTTATTATCGTCATTATCATCGTTGTCATCGTCCTTATTATCCTCATAATTATCGTCGTTAATATCGTCGTTATTTTGTCATAATCATCGTCGTTAATATCGTCGTTATTATCGTCATTATCTTCGTGGTTATCGTCATAATTATCATTGTTAATATCGTCGTTATTATTGTCATTATCTTCTTTTTATCGTCGTTAATATCGTCGTTATTATCGTCGTTATTATCGTCGTTAATATCGTCGTTAATATCGTCATTATCATCGTTGTTATCGTCCTTATTATCCTCATAATTATCGTCGTTAATATCGTCGTTATTTTGTGATATTCATCGTCGTTAATGTCGTCGTTATTATCGTCATTACCATCGTTGTCATCGTCCTTATTATCCTCATAATTATCGTCGTTAATATCGTCGTTATTTTGTCATAATCATCGTCGTTTATATCGTCATTATCATCGTTGTTATCGTCCTTATTATCCTCATAATTATCGTCGTTAATATCGTCGTTAATTTGTCATAATCATCGTCGTTAATGTCGTCGTTATTATCGTCATTATCTTCGTTGTTATCGTCATAATTATCATTGTTAATATCGTCGTTATTATTGTCATTATCTTCTTTTTATCGTCGTTAATATCGTCGTTAATATAGTCGTTATTATCGTCGTTATTATCGTCGTTAATATCGTCGTTAATATCGTCATTATCATCGTTGTTATCGTCCTTATTACCCTATAATTATCGTCGTTAATATCGTCGTTATTTTGTCATAATCATCGTCGTTAATGTCGTCGTTATTATCGTCATTATCATCGTTGACATCGTCCTTATTATCCTCATAATTATCGTCGTTAATATCGTCGTTATTTTGTCATAATCATCGTCGTTTATATCGTCATTATCATCGTTGTTATCGTCCTTATTATCCTCATAATTATCGTCGTTAATATCGTCGTTAATTTGTCAAAATCATCGTCGTTAATGTCGTCGTTATTATCGTCATTATCTTCGTTGTTATCGTCATAATTATCATTGTTAATATCGTCGTTATTATCGTCATTATCTTCGTTGTTATCGTCATAATTATCATTGTTAATATCGTCTTTATTATTGTCATTATCTTCTTTTTATCGTCGTTAATATCGTCGTCAATATCGTCGTTATTATCGTCGTTATTATCGTCGTTAATATCGTCGTTAATATCGTCATTATCATCGTTGTTATCGTCCTTATTACCCTATAATTATCGTCGTTAATATCGTCGTTATTTTGTCATAATCATCGTCGTTAATGTCGTCGTTATTATCGTCATTATCATCGTTGACATCGTCCTTATTATCCTCATAATTATCGTCGTTAATATCGTCGTTATTTTGTCATAATCATCGTCGTTTATATCGTCATTATCATCGTTGTTATCGTCCTTATTATCCTCATAATTATCGTCGTTAATATCGTCGTTAATTTGTCAAAATCATCGTCGTTAATGTCGTCGTTATTATCGTCATTATCTTCGTTGTTATCGTCATTATTATCATTGTTAATATCGTCGTTATTATCGTCATTATCTTCGTTGTTATCGTCATAATTATCATTGTTAATATCGTCTTTATTATTGTCATTATCTTCTTTTTATCGTCGTTAATATCGTCGTCAATATCGTCGTTATTATCGTCGTTATTATCGTCGTTAATATCGTCGTTAATATCGTCATTATCATCGTTGTTATCGTCCTTATTACCCTATAATTATCGTCGTTAATATCGTCGTTATTTTGTCATAATCATCGTCGTTAATGTCGTCATTATCATCGTCATTATCATCGTTGTCATCGTCCTTATTATCCTCATAATTATCGTCGTTAATATCGTCGTTATTTTGTCATAATCATCGTCGTTTATATCGTCATTATCATCGTTGTTATCGTCCTTATTATCCTCATAATTATCGTCGTTAATATCGTCGTTAATTTGTCAAAATCATCGTCGTTAATGTCGTCGTTATTATCGTCATTATCTTCGTTGTTATCGTCATAATTATCATTGTTAATATCGTCGTTATTATTGTCATTATCTTCTTTTTATCGTCGTTAATATCGTCGTTAATATCGTCGTTATTATCGTCGTTATTATCGTCGTTAATATCGTCGTTAATATCGTCATTATCATCGTTGTAATCGTCCTTATTATCCTCATAATTATCGTCGTTAATATCGTCGTTATTTTGTCATAATCATCGTCGTTAATGTCGTCGTTATTATCGTCATTATCATCGTTGTCATCGTCCTTATTATCCTAATAATTATCGTCGTTAATATCGTCGTTATTTTGTGATAATCATCGTCGTTAATATCGTCGTTATTATCGTCGTTAATATCGTCGTTAATATCGTCATTATCATCGTTGTTTTCGTCGTTATTATCGTCGTTAATATCGTCATTATCATCGTTGTTATCGTCCTTATTATCCTCATAATTATCGTCGTTAATATCGTCGTTATTTTGTCATAATCATCGTCGTTAATGTCGTCGTTATTATCGTCATTATCTTCGTTGTTATCGTCATAATTATCATTGTTAATATCGTCGTTATTATCGTCATTATCTTCGTTGTTATCGTCATAATTATCATTGTTAATATCGTCGTTATTATTGTCATTATCTTAGTTTTATCGTCGTTAATATCGTCGTTAACATCGTCGTTATTATCGTCGTTATTATCGTCGTTAATATCGTCGTTAATATCGTCATTATCATCGTTGTTATCGTCCTTATTACCCTATAATTATCGTCGTTAATATCGTCGTTATTTTGTCATAATCATCGTCGTTAATGTCGTCGTTATTATCGTCATTATCATCGTTGTCATCGTCCTTATTATAATCATAATTATCGTCGTTAATATCGTCGTCATTTTGCCATAATCATCGTCGTTTATATCGTCATTATCATCGTTGTTATCGTCCTTATTATCCTCATAATTATCGTCTTTAATATCGTCGTTATTTTGTCATAATCATCGTCGTTAATGTCTTCGTTATTATCGTCATTATTTTCATTGTTATCGTCCTTATTATCCTCATAATTAACGTCATTAATATCGTCGTTATTTTGTGATAATCATCGTCGTTAATATCGTCGTTAATATTGTCGTTATTTTGTCATAATCATGGTCGTTTATATCGTCATTATCATCGTTGTTATCGTCCTTATTATCCTCATAATTATGGTCGTTAATACCTTCGTTATTTTGTCATAATCATCGTCGTTAATGTCGTCGTTATTATCGTCATTATCTTCGTTGTTATCGTCATAATTATCATTGTTAATATCGTCGTTATTATTGTCATTATCTTCTTTTTATCGTCGTTAATATCGTCGTTATTATCGTCGTTATTATCGTCGTTAATATCGTCGTTAATATCGTCATTATCATCGTTGTTATCGTCCTTATTATCCTCATAATTATCGTCGTTAATATCGTCGTTATTTTGTGATATTCATCGTCGTTAAAATCGTCGTTATTATCGTCATTACCATCGTTGTCATCGTCCTTATTATCCTCATAATTAGCGTCGTTAATATCGTCGTTATTTTGTCATAATCATCGTCGTTTATATCGTCATTATCATCGTTGTTATCGTCCTTATTATCCTCATAATTATCGTCGTTAATATCGTCGTTAATTTGTCATAATCATCGTCGTTAATGTCGTCGTTATTATCGTCATTATCTTCGTTGTTATCGTCATAATTATCATTGTTAATATCGTCGTTATTATTGACATTATCTTCTTTTTATCGTCGTTAATATCGTCGTTAATATCGTCGTTATTATCGTCGTTATTATCGTCGTTAATATCGTCGTTAATATCGTCATTATCATCGTTGTTATCGTCCTTATTACCCTATAATTATCGTCGTTAATATCGTCGTTATTTTGTCATAATCATCGTCGTTAATGTCGTCGTTATTATCGTCATTATCATCGTTGTCATCGTCCTTATTATCCTCATAATTATCGTCGTTAATATCGTCGTTATTTTGTCATAATCATCGTCGTTTATATCGTCATTATCATCGTTGTTATCGTCCTTATTATCCTCATAATTATCGTCGTTAATATCGTCGTTAATTTGTCAAAATCATCGTCGTTAATGTCGTCGTTATTATCGTAATTATCTTCGTTGTTATCGTCATAATTATCATTGTTAATATCGTCGTTATTATTGTCATTATCTTCTTTTTATCGTCGTTAATATCGTCGTTAATATCGTCGTTATTATCGTCGTTATTATCGTCGTTAATATCGTCGTTAATATCGTCATTATCATCGTTGTTATCGTCCTTATTATCCTCATAATTATCGTTGTTAATATCGTCGTTATTTTGTGATAATCATCGTCGTTAATGTCGTCGTTATTATCGTCATTACCATCGTTGTCATCGTCCTTATTATCCTCATAATTATCGTCGTTAATATCGTCGTTATTTTGTCATAATCATCGTCGTTTATATCGTCATTATCATCGTTGTTATCGTCCTTATTATCCTCATAATTATCGTCGTTATTATCGTCGTTAATTTGTCAAAATCATCGTCGTTAATGTCGTCGTTATTATCGTCATTATCTTCGTTGTTATCGTCATAATTATCATTGTTAATATCGTCGTTATTATTGTCATTATCTTCTTTTTATCGTCGTTAATATCGTCGTTAATATCGTCGTTATTATCGTCGTTATTATCGTCGTTAATATCGTCGTTAATATCGTCATTATCATCGTTGTTATCGTCCTTATTATCCTCATAATTATCGCTGTTAATATCGTCGTTATTTTGTGATAATCATCGTCGTTAATGTCGTCGTTATTATCGTCATTACCATCGTTGTCATCGTCCTTATTATCCTCATAATTATCGTCGTTAATATCGTCGTTATTTTGTCATAATCATCGTCGTTTATATCGTCATTATCATCGTTGTTATCGTCCTTATTATCCTCATAATTATCGTCGTTAATATCGTCGTTATTTTGTCATAATCATCGTCGTTAATGTCGTCGTTATTATCGTCATTATCATCGTTGTTATCGTCCTTATTATCCTCATAATTATCGTTGTTAATATCGTCGTTATTTTGTGATAATCATCGTCGTTAATGTCGTCGTTATTATCGTCATTACCATCGTTGTCATCGTCCTTATTATCCTCATAATTATCGTCGTTAATATCGTCGTTATTTTGTCATAATCATCGTCGTTTATATCGTCATTATCATCGTTGTTATCGTCCTTATTATCCTCATAATTATCGTCGTTATTATCGTCGTTAATTTGTCAAAATCATCGTCGTTAATGTCGTCGTTATTATCGTCATTATCTTCGTTGTTATCGTCATAATTATCATTGTTAATATCGTCGTTATTATTGTCATTATCTTCTTTTTATCGTCGTTAATATCGTCGTTAATATCGTCGTTATTATCGTCGTTATTATCGTCGTTAATATCGTCGTTAATATCGTCATTATCATCGTTGTTATCGTCCTTATTATCCTCATAATTATCGCTGTTAATATCGTCGTTATTTTGTGATAATCATCGTCGTTAATGTCGTCGTTATTATCGTCATTACCATCGTTGTCATCGTCCTTATTATCCTCATTATTATCGTCGTTAATATCGTCGTTATTTTGTCATAATCATCGTCGTTTATATCGTCATTATCATCGTTGTTATCGTCCTTATTATCCTCATAATTATCGTCGTTAATATCGTCGTTATTTTGTCATAATCATCGTCGTTAATGTCGTCGTTATTATCGTCATTATCATCGTTGTCATCGTCCTTATTATCCTAATAATTATCGTCGTTAATATCGTCGTTATTTTGTGATAATCATCATCGTTAATATCGTCGTTATTATCGTCGTTAATATTGTCGTTAATATCGTCATTATCATCGTTGTTTTCGTCGTTATTATCGTCGTTAATATCGTCATTATCATCGTTGTTATCGTCCTTATTATCCTCATAATTATCGTCGTTAATATCGTCGTTATTTTGTGATAATCATCGTCGTTAATATCGTCGTTATTATCGTCGTTAATATCGTCGTTAATATCGTCATTATCATCGTTGTTTTCGTCGTTATTATCGTCGTTAATATCGTCATTATCATCGTTGTTATCGTCCTTATTATCCTCATAATTATCGTCGTTAATATCGTCGTTATTTTGTCATAATCATCGTCGTTAATGTCGTCGTTATTATAGTCATTATCTTCGTTGTTATCGTCCTTATTATCATCATAATTAACGATGTTAATATCGTCGTTATTTTGTGATAATCATCGTCGTTAATATCGTCGTTATTATCGTCGTTATTATCGTCGTTAATATCGTCGTTAATTTCGTCATTATCGTCGTTGTTATCGTCCTTATTATCCTAATAATTATCGTCGTTAATTTCGTCGTTATTTTGTGATAATCATCGTCGTTAATATCGTCGTTATTATCGTCGTTATTATCGTCGTTATTATCGTCATTATCATCATTGTTATCGTCGTTATTATCGTCGTTAATATCGTCATTATCATCGTTGTTATCGTCCTTATTATCCTCATAATTATCGTCGTTAATATCGTCGTTATTTTGTCATAATCATCGTCGTTAATGTCGTCGTTATTATCCTCATTATTTTCATTGTTATCGTCCTTATTATCCTCATAATTAACGTCGTTAATATCGTCGTTATTTTGTGATAATCATCGTCGTTAATATCGTCGTTAATATAGTCGTTATTTTGTCATAATCATGGTCGTTTATATCGTCATTATCATCGTTGTTATCGTCCTTTTTATCCTTATAATTATGGTCGTTAATATCTTCGTTATTTTGTCATAATCATCGTCGTTAATGTCGTCGTTATTATCGTCATTATCTTCGTTGTTATCGTCATAATTATCATTGTTAATATCGTCGTTATTATTGTCATTATCTTCTTTTTATCGTCGTTAATATCGTCGTTATTATCGTCGTTATTATCGTCGTTAATATCGTCGTTAATATCGTCATTATCATCGTTGTTATCGTCCTTATTATCCTCATAATTATCGTCGTTAATATCGTCATTATCATCGTTGTTATCGTCCTTATTATCCTCATAATTATCGTCGTTAATATCGTCGTTATTTTGTCATAATCATCGTCGTTAATGTCGTCGTTATTATCGTCATTATCTTCGTTGTTATCGTCATAATTATCATTGTTAATATCGTCGTTATTATCGTCATTATCTTCGTTGTTATCGTCATAATTATCATTGTTAATATCGTTGTTATTATTGTCATTATCTTCTTTTTATCGTCGTTAATATCGTCGTTATTATCGTCGTTATTATCGTCGTTAATATCGTCGTTAATATCGTCATTATCATCGTTGTTATCGTCCTTATTATCCTCATAATTATCGTTGTTAATATCGTCGTTATTTTGTGATAATCATCGTCGTTAATGTCGTCGTTATTATCGTCATTACCATCGTTGTCATCGTCCTTATTATCCTCATAATTATCGTCGTTAATATCGTCGTTATTTTGTCATAATCATCGTCGTTTATATCGTCATTATCATCGTTGTTATCGTCCTTATTATCCTCATAATTATCGTCGTTATTATCGTCGTTAATTTGTCAAAATCATCGTCGTTAATGTCGTCGTTATTATCGTCATTATCTTCGTTGTTATCGTCATAATTATCATTGTTAATATCGTCGTTATTATTGTCATTATCTTCTTTTTATCGTCGTTAATATCGTCGTTAATATCGTCGTTATTATCGTCGTTATTATCGTCGTTAATATCGTCGTTAATATCGTCATTATCATCGTTGTTATCGTCCTTATTATCCTCATAATTATCGCTGTTAATATCGTCGTTATTTTGTGATAATCATCGTCGTTAATGTCGTCGTTATTATCGTCATTACCATCGTTGTCATCGTCCTTATTATCCTCATAATTATCGTCGTTAATATCGTCGTTATTTTGTCATAATCATCGTCGTTTATATCGTCATTATCATCGTTGTTATCGTCCTTATTATCCTCATAATTATCGTCGTTAATATCGTCGTTATTTTGTCATAATCATCGTCGTTAATGTCGTCGTTATTATCGTCATTATCATCGTTGTTATCGTCCTTATTATCCTCATAATTATCGTTGTTAATATCGTCGTTATTTTGTGATAATCATCGTCGTTAATGTCGTCGTTATTATCGTCATTACCATCGTTGTCATCGTCCTTATTATCCTCATAATTATCGTCGTTAATATCGTCGTTATTTTGTCATAATCATCGTCGTTTATATCGTCATTATCATCGTTGTTATCGTCCTTATTATCCTCATAATTATCGTCGTTATTATCGTCGTTAATTTGTCAAAATCATCGTCGTTAATGTCGTCGTTATTATCGTCATTATCTTCGTTGTTATCGTCATAATTATCATTGTTAATATCGTCGTTATTATTGTCATTATCTTCTTTTTATCGTCGTTAATATCGTCGTTAATATCGTCGTTATTATCGTCGTTATTATCGTCGTTAATATCGTCGTTAATATCGTCATTATCATCGTTGTTATCGTCCTTATTATCCTCATAATTATCGCTGTTAATATCGTCGTTATTTTGTGATAATCATCGTCGTTAATGTCGTCGTTATTATCGTCATTACCATCGTTGTCATCGTCCTTATTATCCTCATTATTATCGTCGTTAATATCGTCGTTATTTTGTCATAATCATCGTCGTTTATATCGTCATTATCATCGTTGTTATCGTCCTTATTATCCTCATAATTATCGTCGTTAATATCGTCGTTATTTTGTCATAATCATCGTCGTTAATGTCGTCGTTATTATCGTCATTATCATCGTTGTCATCGTCCTTATTATCCTAATAATTATCGTCGTTAATATCGTCGTTATTTTGTGATAATCATCATCGTTAATATCGTCGTTATTATCGTCGTTAATATTGTCGTTAATATCGTCATTATCATCGTTGTTTTCGTCGTTATTATCGTCGTTAATATCGTCATTATCATCGTTGTTATCGTCCTTATTATCCTCATAATTATCGTCGTTAATATCGTCGTTATTTTGTGATAATCATCGTCGTTAATATCGTCGTTATTATCGTCGTTAATATCGTCGTTAATATCGTCATTATCATCGTTGTTTTCGTCGTTATTATCGTCGTTAATATCGTCATTATCATCGTTGTTATCGTCCTTATTATCCTCATAATTATCGTCGTTAATATCGTCGTTATTTTGTCATAATCATCGTCGTTAATGTCGTCGTTATTATAGTCATTATCTTCGTTGTTATCGTCCTTATTATCATCATAATTAACGTTGTTAATATCGTCGTTATTTTGTGATAATCATCGTCGTTAATATCGTCGTTATTATCGTCGTTATTATCGTCGTTAATATCGTCGTTAATTTCGTCATTATCGTCGTTGTTATCGTCCTTATTATCCTAATAATTATCGTCGTTAATTTCGTCGTTATTTTGTGATAATCATCGTCGTTAATATCGTCGTTATTATCGTCGTTATTATCGTCGTTATTATCGTCATTATCATCATTGTTATCGTCGTTATTATCGTCGTTAATATCGTCATTATCATCGTTGTTATCGTCGTTATTATCGTCGTTAATATCGTCATTATCATCGTTGTTATCGTCCTTATTATCCTCATAATTATCGTCGTTAATATCGTCGTTATTTTGTGATAATCATCGTCGTTAATATCGTCGTTATTATCGTCGTTAATATCGTCGTTAATATCGTCATTATCATCGTTGTTTTCGTCGTTATTATCGTCGTTAATATCGTCATTATCATCGTTGTTATCGTCCTTATTATCCTCATAATTATCGTCGTTAATATCGTCGTTATTTTGTCACAATCATCGTCGTTAATGTCGTCGTTATTATCGTCATTATCATCGTTGTTATCGTCCTTATCATCCTCATAATTATCGTCGTTAATATCGTCGTTATTTTGTCATAATCATCGTCGTTAATGTCGTCGTTATTATCGTCATTATCTTCGTTGTTATCGTCATAATTATCATTGTTAATATCGTCGTTATTATTGTCATTATCTTCTTTTTATCGTCGTTAATATCGTCGTTATTATCGTCGTTATTATCGTCGTTAATATCGTCGTTAATTTCGTCATTATCGTCGTTGTTATCGTCCTTATTATCCTAATAATTATCGTCGTTAATTTCGTCGTTATTTTGTGATAATCATCGTCGTTAATATCGTCGTTATTATCGTCGTTATTATCGTCGTTATTATCGTCATTATCATCATTGTTATCGTCGTTATTATCGTCGTTAATATCGTCATTATCATCGTTGTTATCGTCCTTATTATCCTCATAATTATCGTCGTTAATATCGTCGTTATTTTGTCATAATCATCGTCGTTAATGTCGTCGTTATTATCCTCATTATTTTCATTGTTATCGTCCTTATTATCCTCATAATTAACGTCGTTAATATCGTCGTTATTTTGTGATAATCATCGTCGTTAATATCGTCGTTAATATAGTCGTTATTTTGTCATAATCATGGTCGTTTATATCGTCATTATCATCGTTGTTATCGTCCTTTTTATCCTTATAATTATGGTCGTTAATATCTTCGTTATTTTGTCATAATCATCGTCGTTAATGTCGTCGTTATTATCGTCATTATCTACGTTGTTATCGTCATAATTATCATCGTTAATATCGTCGTTATTATTGTCATTATCTTCTTTTTATCGTCGTTATTATCGTCGTTAATATCGTCGTTATTTTGTGATAATCATCGTCGTTAATATCGTCGTTATTATCGTCGTTAATATCGTCGTTAATATCGTCATTATCATCGTTGTTTTCGTCGTTATTATCGTCGTTAATATCGTCATTATCATCGTTGTTATCGTCCTTATTATCCTCATAATTATCGTCGTTAATATCGTCGTTATTTTGTCATAATCATCGTCGTTAATGTCGTCGTTATTATAGTCATTATCTTCGTTGTTATCGTCCTTATTATCATCATAATTAACGTTGTTAATATCGTCGTTATTTTGTGATAATCATCGTCGTTAATATCGTCGTTATTATCGTCGTTATTATCGTCGTTAATATCGTCGTTAATTTCGTCATTATCGTCGTTGTTATCGTCCTTATTATCCTAATAATTATCGTCGTTAATTTCGTCGTTATTTTGTGATAATCATCGTCGTTAATATCGTCGTTATTATCGTCGTTATTATCGTCGTTATTATCGTCATTATCATCATTGTTATCGTCGTTATTATCGTCGTTAATATCGTCATTATCATCGTTGTTATCGTCCTTATTATCCTCATAATTATCGTCGTTAATATCGTCGTTATTTTGTCATAATCATCGTCGTTAATGTCGTCGTTATTATCCTCATTATTTTCATTGTTATCGTCCTTATTATCCTCATAATTAACGTCGTTAATATCGTCGTTATTTTGTGATAATCATCGTCGTTAATATCGTCGTTAATATAGTCGTTATTTTGTCATAATCATGGTCGTTTATATCGTCATTATCATCGTTGTTATCGTCCTTTTTATCCTTATAATTATGGTCGTTAATATCTTCGTTATTTTGTCATAATCATCGTCGTTAATGTCGTCGTTATTATCGTCATTATCTACGTTGTTATCGTCATAATTATCATCGTTAATATCGTCGTTATTATTGTCATTATCTTCTTTTTATCGTCGTTATTATCGTCGTTAATATCGTCGTTATTATCGTCGTTAATATCGTCGTTAATATCGTCATTATCATCGTTGTTATCGTCCTTATTATCCTCATAATTATCGTCGTTAATATCGTCGTTATTTTGTCACAATCATCGTCGTTAATGTCGTCGTTATTATCGTCATTATCATCGTTGTTATCGTCCTTATCATCCTCATAATTATCGTCGTTAATATCGTCGTTATTTTGTCATAATCATCGTCGTTAATGTCGTCGTTATTATCGTCATTATCTTCGTTGTTATCGTCATAATTATCATTGTTAATATCGTCGTTATTATTGTCATTATCTTCTTTTTATCGTCGTTAATATCGTCGTTATTATCGTCGTTATTATCGTCGTTAATATCGTCGTTAATATCGTCATTATCATCGTTGTTATCGTCCTTATTATCCTCATAATTATCGTCGTTAATATCGTCATTATCATCGTTGTTATCGTCCTTATTATCCTCATAATTATCGTCGTTAATATCGTCGTTATTTTGTCATAATCATCGTCGTTAATGTCGTCGTTATTATCGTCATTATCTTCGTTGTTATCGTCATAATTATCATTGTTAATATCGTCGTTATTATCGTCATTATCTTCGTTGTTATCGTCATAATTATCATTGTTAATATCGTAGTTATTATTGTCATTATCTTCTTTTTATCGTCGTTAATATCGTCGTTAATATCGTCGTTATTATCGTCGTTATTATCGTCGTTAATATCGTCGTTAATATCGTCATTATCATCGTTGTTATCGTCCTTATTACCCTATAATTATCGTCGTTAATTTCGTCGTTATTTTGTCATAATCATCGTCGTTAATGTCGTCGTTATTATCGTCATTATCATCGTTGTCATCGTCCTTATTATAATCATAATTATCGTCGTTAATATCGTCGTTATTTTGTCATAATCATCGTCGTTTATATCGTCATTATCATCGTTGTTATCGTCCTTATTATCCTCATAATTATCGTCGTTAATATCGTCGTTATTTTGTCATAATCATCGTCGTTAATGTCGTCGTTATTATCGTCATTATTTTCATTGTTATCGTCCTTATTATCCTCATAATTAACGTCGTTAATATCGTCGTTATTTTGTGATAATCATCGTCGTTAATATCGTCGTTAATATAGTCGTTATTTTGTCATAATCATGGTCGTTTATATCGTCATTATCATCGTTGTTATCGTCCTTATTATCCTCATAATTAGGGTGGTTAATATCTTCGTTATTTTGTAATAATCATCGTCGTTAATGTCATCGTTATTATCGTCATTATCTTCGTTGTTATCGTCATAATTATCATTGTTAATATCGTCTTTATTATTGTCATTATCTTCTTTTTATCGTCGTTAATATCGTCGTTATTATCGTCGTTATTATCGTCGTTAATATCGTCGTTAATATCGTCATTATCATCGTTGTTATCGTCCTTATTATCCTCATAATTATCGTCGTTAATATCGTCGTTAATTTGTCAAAATCATCGTCGTTAATGTCGTCGTTATTATCGTCATTATCTTCGTTGTTATCGTCATAATTATCATTGTTAATATCGTCGTTATTATCGTCATTATCTTCGTTGTTATCGTCATAATTATCATTGTTAATATCGCCGTTATTATTGTCATTATCTTCTTTTTATCGTCGTTTATATCGTCGTTAATATCGTCATTATTATCGTCGTTATTATCGTCGTTAATATCGTCGTTAATATCGTCATTATCATCGTTGTTATCGTCCTTATTACCCTATAATTATCGTCGTTAATATCGTCGTTATTTTGTCATAATCATCGTCGTTAATGTCGTCGTTATTATCGTCATTATCATCGTTGTCATCGTCCTTATTATAATCATAATTATCGTCGTTAATATCGTCGTTATTTTGTCATAATCATCGTCGTTTATATCGTCATTATCATCGTTGTTATCGTCCTTATTATCCTCATAATTATCGTCGTTAATATCGTCGTTATTTTGTGATAATCATCGTCGTTAATGTCGTCGATATTATCGTCATTATCTTCGTTGTTATCGTCATAATTATCATCGTTAATACCGTTGTTATTATTGTCATTATCTTCTTTTTATCGACGTTATTATCGTCGTTAATATCGTCGTTATTTTGTGATAATCATCGTCGTTTATGTCGTCGATATTATCGTCATTATCTTCGTTGTTATCGTCATAATTATCATCGTTAATACCGTTGTTATTATTGTCATTATCTTCTTTTTATCGTCGTTATTATCGTCGTTAATATCGTCGTTATTATCGTCGTTATTATCGTCGTTAATATCGTCGTTAATATCGTCATTATCATCGTTGTTATCGTCCTTATTATCCTCATAATTATCGTCGTTAATATCGTCGTTATTTTGTCATAATCATCGTCGTTAATGTCGTCGTTATTATCGTCATTATCTTCGTTGTTATCGTCATAATTATCATTGTTAATATCGTCGTTATTATTGTCATTATCTTCTTTTTATCGTCGTTAATATCGTCGTTATTATCGTCGTTAATATCGTCGTTAATATCGTCATTATCATCGTTGTTATCGTCCTTATTATCCTCATAATTATCGTCGTTAATATCGTCGTTATTTTGTGATATTCATCGTCGTTAATGTCGTCGTTATTATCGTCATTACCATCGTTGTCATCGTCCTTATTTTCCTCATAATTATCGTCGTTAATATCGTCGTTATTTTGTCATAATCATCGTCGTTTATATCGTCATTATCATCGTTGTTATCGTCCTTATTATCCTCATAATTATCGTCGTTAATATCGTCGTTAATTTGTCATAATCATCGTCGTTAATGTCGTCGTTATTATCGTCATTATCTTCGTTGTTATCGTCATAATTATCATTGTTAATATCGTCGTTATTATTGTCATTATCTTCTTTTTATCGTCGTTAATATCGTCGTTAATATCGTCGTTATTATCGTCGTTATTATCGTCGTTAATATCGTCGTTAATATCGTCGTTATCATCGTTGTTATCGTCCTTATTATCCTCATAATTATCGTCGTTAATATCGTCGTTATTTTGTGATATTCATCGTCGTTAATGTCGTCGTTATTATCGTCATTATCATCGTTGTTATCGTCCTTATTATCCTCATAATTATCGTCGTTAATATCGTCGTTATTTTGTGATAATCATCGTCGTTAATTTCGTCGTTATAATCGTCATTACCATCGTTGTTAACGTCCTTATTATCCTCATAATTATCATCGTTAAAATGGTCGTTATTTTGTCATAATCATCGTCGTTAATGTCGTCGTTATTATCGTCATTATCATCGTTGTCATCGTCTTTATTATCCTCATAATTATCGTCGTTATTTTGTCATAATCATCGTCGTTTATATCGTCATTATCATCGTTGTTATCGTCCTCATTATCCTCACAATTATCGTCGTTAATATCTTCGTTATTTTGTCATAATCATCGTCGTTAATGTCGTCGTTATTATCGTCATTATCTTCATTGTTATCGTCATAATTATCATCGTTAATACCGTCGTTATTATTGTCATTATCTTCTTTTTATCGTCGTTATTATCGTCGTTAATATTATCGTTATTATCTTCGTTATTATCGTCGTTAATATCGTCGTTAATATCGCCATTATCATCGTTGTTATCGTCCTTATTATCCTCATAATTATCGTCGTTATTTAGTCATAATCATCGTCGTTAATGTCGTCGTTATTATCGTCATTATCATCGTTGTCATCGTCCTTATTATCCTCATAATTATCGTCGTTAATATCGTCGTTATTTTGTCATAATCATCGTCGTTTATATCGTCATTATCATCGTTGTTATCGTCCTTATTATCCTCATAATTATCGTCGTTAATATCACGTTATTTTGTCATAATCATCGTCGTTAATGTCGTCGTTATTATCGTCATTATCTTCGTTGTTATCGTCATAATTATCATCGTTAATACCGTCGTTATTATTGTCATTATCTTCTTTTTATCGTCGATATTATCGTCGTTAATATCGTCGTTATTATCGTCGTTATTATCGTCGTTAATATCGTCCTTTATATCGTCATTATCATCGTTGTTATCGTCCTTATTATCCTCATAATTATCGTCGTTAATATCGTCGTTATTTAGTCATAATCATTGTCGTTAATGTCGTCGTTATTATCGTCATTATCATCGTTGTCATCGTCTTTATTATCCTCATAATTATCGTCGTTAATATCGTCGTTATTTTGTCATAATCATCGTCGTTTATATCGTCATTATTATCGTTGTTATCGTCCTTATTATCCTCATAATTATCGTCGTTAATATCGTCGTTATTTTGTCATAATCATCGTCGTTAATGTCGTCGTTATTATCGTCATTATCTTCGTTGTCATCGTCATAATTATCATCGTTAATACCGTCGTTATTATTGTCATTATCTTCTTTTTATCTTCGTTATTATCGTCGTTCATATCGTCGTTATTAACGTCGTTATTATCGTCGTTAATATCGTCGTTAATATCGTCATTAACATCGTTGTTATCGTCCTTATTATCCTCATAATTATCGTCGTTAATATCGTCGTTATTTTGTCATAATCATCGTCATTTATGTCGTCGTTATTATCGTCATTATCATCGTTGTCATCGTCCTTATTATCTTCATAATTATCGTCGTTAATATCGTCGTTATTTTGTCATAATCATCGTCGTTTATATCGTCATTATCATCGTTGTTATCGTCCTTATTATCCTCATAATTATCGTCGTTAATATCGTCGTTATTTTGTCATAATCATCGTCGTTAATGTCGTCGATATTATCGTCATTATCTTCGTTGTCATCGTCATAATTATCATCGTTAATACCGTCGTTATTATTGTCATTAGGTTCTTTTTATCGTCGTTATTATCGTCGTTAATATCGTCGTTATTTTGTGATAATCATCGTCGTTAATATCGTCGTTATTATCGTCGTTAATATCGTCGTTAATATCGTCATTATCATCGTTGTTTTCGTCGTTATTATCGTCGTTAATATCGTCATTATCATCGTTGTTATCGTCCTTATTATCCTCATAATTATCGTCGTTAATATCGTCGTTATTTTGTCATAATCATCGTCGTTAATGTCGTCGTTATTATAGTCATTATCTTCGTTGTTATCGTCCTTATTATCATCATAATTAACGTTGTTAATATCGTCGTTATTTTGTGATAATCATCGTCGTTAATATCGTCGTTATTATCGTCGTTATTATCGTCGTTAATATCGTCGTTAATTTCGTCATTATCGTCGTTGTTATCGTCCTTATTATCCTAATAATTATCGTCGTTAATTTCGTCGTTATTTTGTGATAATCATCGTCGTTAATATCGTCGTTATTATCGTCGTTATTATCGTCGTTATTATCGTCATTATCATCATTGTTATCGTCGTTATTATCGTCGTTAATATCGTCATTATCATCGTTGTTATCGTCCTTATTATCCTCATAATTATCGTCGTTAATATCGTCGTTATTTTGTCATAATCATCGTCGTTAATGTCGTCGTTATTATCCTCATTATTTTCATTGTTATCGTCCTTATTATCCTCATAATTAACGTCGTTAATGTCGTCGTTATTTTGTGATAATCATCGTCGTTAATATCGTCGTTAATATAGTCGTTATTTTGTCATAATCATGGTCGTTTATATCGTCATTATCATCGTTGTTATCGTCCTTTTTATCCTTATAATTATGGTCGTTAATATCTTCGTTATTTTGTCATAATCATCGTCGTTAATGTCGTCGTTATTATCGTCATTATCTACGTTGTTATCGTCATAATTATCATCGTTAATATCGTCGTTATTATTGTCATTATCTTCTTTTTATCGTCGTTATTATCGTCGTTAATATCGTCGTTATTATCGTCGTTAATATCGTCGTTAATATCGTCATTATCATCGTTGTTATCGTCCTTATTATCCTCATAATTATCGTCGTTAATATCGTCGTTATTTTGTCACAATCATCGTCGTTAATGTCGTCGTTATTATCGTCATTATCATCGTTGTTATCGTCCTTATCATCCTCATAATTATCGTCGTTAATATCGTCGTTATTTTGTCATAATCATCGTCGTTAATGTCGTCGTTATTATCGTCATTATCTTCGTTGTTATCGTCATAATTATCATTGTTAATATCGTCGTTATTATTGTCATTATCTTCTTTTTATCGTCGTTAATATCGTCGTTATTATCGTCGTTATTATCGTCGTTAATATCGTCGTTAATATCGTCATTATCATCGTTGTTATCGTCCTTATTATCCTCATAATTATCGTCGTTAATATCGTCATTATCATCGTTGTTATCGTCCTTATTATCCTCATAATTATCGTCGTTAATATCGTCGTTATTTTGTCATAATCATCGTCGTTAATGTCGTCGTTATTATCGTCATTATCTTCGTTGTTATCGTCATAATTATCATTGTTAATATCGTCGTTATTATCGTCATTATCTTCGTTGTTATCGTCATAATTATCATTGTTAATATCGTCGTTATTATTGTCATTATCTTCTTTTTATCGTCGTTAATATCGTCGTTAATATCGTCGTTATTATCGTCGTTATTATCGTCGTTAATATCGTCGTTAATATCGTCATTATCATCGTTGTTATCGTCCTTATTACCCTATAATTATCGTCGTTAATTTCGTCGTTATTTTGTCATAATCATCGTCGTTAATGTCGTCGTTATTATCGTCATTATCATCGTTGTCATCGTCCTTATTATAATCATAATTATCGTCGTTAATATCGTCGTTATTTTGTCATAATCATCGTCGTTTATATCGTCATTATCATCGTTGTTATCGTCCTTATTATCCTCATAATTATCGTCGTTAATATCGTCGTTATTTTGTCATAATCATCGTCGTTAATGTCGTCGTTATTATCGTCATTATTTTCATTGTTATCGTCCTTATTATCCTCATAATTAACGTCGTTAATATCGTCGTTATTTTGTGATAATCATCGTCGTTAATATCGTCGTTAATATAGTCGTTATTTTGTCATAATCATGGTCGTTTATATCGTCATTATCATCGTTGTTATCGTCCTTATTATCCTCATAATTAGGGTGGTTAATATCTTCGTTATTTTGTAATAATCATCGTCGTTAATGTCATCGTTATTATCGTCATTATCTTCGTTGTTATCGTCATAATTATCATTGTTAATATCGTCTTTATTATTGTCATTATCTTCTTTTTATCGTCGTTAATATCGTCGTTATTATCGTCGTTATTATCGTCGTTAATATCGTCGTTAATATCGTCATTATCATCGTTGTTATCGTCCTTATTATCCTCATAATTATCGTCGTTAATATCGTCGTTATTTTGTGATATTCATCGTCGTTAAAATCGTCGTTATTATCGTCATTATCATCGTTGTCATCGTCCTTATTATCCTCATAATTATCGTCGTTAATATCGTCGTTATTTTGTCATAATCATCGTCGTTTATATCGTCATTATCATCGTTGTTATCGTCCTTATTATCCTCATAATTATCGTCGTTAATATCTTCGTTATTTTGTCATAATCATCGTCGTTAATGTCGTCGTTATTATCGTCATTATCTTCGTTGTTATCGTCATAATTATCATCGTTAATACCGTCGTTATTATTGTCATTATCTTCTTTTTATCGTCGATATTATCGTCGTTAATATCGTCGTTATTATCGTCGTTATTATCGTCGTTAATATCGTCCTTTATATCGTCATTATCATCGTTGTTATCGTCCTTATTATCCTCATAATTATCGTCGTTAATATCGTCGTTATTTAGTCATAATCATTGTCGTTAATGTCGTCGTTATTATCGTCATTATCATCGTTGTCATCGTCTTTATTATCCTCATAATTATCGTCGTTAATATCGTCGTTATTTTGTCATAATCATCGTCGTTTATATCGTCATTATTATCGTTGTTATCGTCCTTATTATCCTCATAATTATCGTCGTTAATATCGTCGTTATTTTGTCATAATCATCGTCGTTAATGTCGTCGTTATTATCGTCATTATCTTCGTTGTCATCGTCATAATTATCATCGTTAATACCGTCGTTATTATTGTCATTATCTTCTTTTTATCTTCGTTATTATCGTCGTTCATATCGTCGTTATTAACGTCGTTATTATCGTCGTTAATATCGTCGTTAATATCGTCATTAACATCGTTGTTATCGTCCTTATTATCCTCATAATTATCGTCGTTAATATCGTCGTTATTTTGTCATAATCATCGTCATTTATGTCGTCGTTATTATCGTCATTATCATCGTTGTCATCGTCCTTATTATCTTCATAATTATCGTCGTTAATATCGTCGTTATTTTGTCATAATCATCGTCGTTTATATCGTCATTATCATCGTTATTATCGTCCTTATTATCCTCATAATTATCGTCGTTAATATCGTCGTTATTTTGTCATAATCATCGTCGTTAATGTCGTCGATATTATCGTCATTATCTTCGTTGTCATCGTCATAATTATCATCGTTAATACCGTCGTTATTATTGTCATTAGGTTCTTTTTATCGTCGTTATTATCGTCGTTAATATCGTCGTTATTTTGTGATAATCATCGTCGTTAATATCGTCGTTATTATCGTCGTTAATATCGTCGTTAATATCGTCATTATCATCGTTGTTTTCGTCGTTATTATCGTCGTTAATATCGTCATTATCATCGTTGTTATCGTCCTTATTATCCTCATAATTATCGTCGTTAATATCGTCGTTATTTTGTCATAATCATCGTCGTTAATGTCGTCGTTATTATAGTCATTATCTTCGTTGTTATCGTCCTTATTATCATCATAATTAACGTTGTTAATATCGTCGTTATTTTGTGATAATCATCGTCGTTAATATCGTCGTTATTATCGTCGTTATTATCGTCGTTAATATCGTCGTTAATTTCGTCATTATCGTCGTTGTTATCGTCCTTATTATCCTAATAATTATCGTCGTTAATTTCGTCGTTATTTTGTGATAATCATCGTCGTTAATATCGTCGTTATTATCGTCGTTATTATCGTCATTATCATCATTGTTATCGTCGTTATTATCGTCGTTAATATCGTCATTATCATCGTTGTTATCGTCCTTATTATCCTCATAATTATCGTCGTTAATATCGTCGTTATTTTGTCATAATCATCGTCGTTAATGTCGTCGTTATTATCCTCATTATTTTCATTGTTATCGTCCTTATTATCCTCATAATTAACGTCGTTAATATCGTCGTTATTTTGTGATAATCATCGTCGTTAATATCGTCGTTAATATAGTCGTTATTTTGTCATAATCATGGTCGTTTATATCGTCATTATCATCGTTGTTATCGTCCTTTTTATCCTTATAATTATGGTCGTTAATATCTTCGTTATTTTGTCATAATCATCGTCGTTAATGTCGTCGTTATTATCGTCATTATCTACGTTGTTATCGTCATAATTATCATCGTTAATATCGTCGTTATTATTGTCATTATCTTCTTTTTATCGTCGTTATTATCGTCGTTAATATCGTCGTTATTATCGTCGTTAATATCGTCGTTAATATCGTCATTATCATCGTTGTTATCGTCCTTATTATCCTCATAATTATCGTCGTTAATATCGTCGTTATTTTGTCACAATCATCGTCGTTAATGTCGTCGTTATTATCGTCATTATCATCGTTGTTATCGTCCTTATCATCCTCATAATTATCGTCGTTAATATCGTCGTTATTTTGTCATAATCATCGTCGTTAATGTCGTCGTTATTATCGTCATTATCTTCGTTGTTATCGTCATAATTATCATTGTTAATATCGTCGTTATTATTGTCATTATCTTCTTTTTATCGTCGTTAATATCGTCGTTATTATCGTCGTTATTATCGTCGTTAATATCGTCGTTAATATCGTCATTATCATCGTTGTTATCGTCCTTATTATCCTCATAATTATCGTCGTTAATATCGTCATTATCATCGTTGTTATCGTCCTTATTATCCTCATAATTATCGTCGTTAATATCGTCGTTATTTTGTCATAATCATCGTCGTTAATGTCGTCGTTATTATCGTCATTATCTTCGTTGTTATCGTCATAATTATCATTGTTAATATCGTCGTTATTATCGTCATTATCTTCGTTGTTATCGTCATAATTATCATTGTTAATATCGTCGTTATTATTGTCATTATCTTCTTTTTATCGTCGTTAATATCGTCGTTAATATCGTCGTTATTATCGTCGTTATTATCGTCGTTAATATCGTCGTTAATATCGTCATTATCATCGTTGTTATCGTCCTTATTACCCTATAATTATCGTCGTTAATTTCGTCGTTATTTTGTCATAATCATCGTCGTTAATGTCGTCGTTATTATCGTCATTATCATCGTTGTCATCGTCCTTATTATAATCATAATTATCGTCGTTAATATCGTCGTTATTTTGTCATAATCATCGTCGTTTATATCGTCATTATCATCGTTGTTATCGTCCTTATTATCCTCATAATTATCGTCGTTAATATCGTCGTTATTTTGTCATAATCATCGTCGTTAATGTCGTCGTTATTATCGTCATTATTTTCATTGTTATCGTCCTTATTATCCTCATAATTAACGTCGTTAATATCGTCGTTATTTTGTGATAATCATCGTCGTTAATATCGTCGTTAATATAGTCGTTATTTTGTCATAATCATGGTCGTTTATATCGTCATTATCATCGTTGTTATCGTCCTTATTATCCTCATAATTAGGGTGGTTAATATCTTCGTTATTTTGTAATAATCATCGTCGTTAATGTCATCGTTATTATCGTCATTATCTTCGTTGTTATCGTCATAATTATCATTGTTAATATCGTCTTTATTATTGTCATTATCTTCTTTTTATCGTCGTTAATATCGTCGTTATTATCGTCGTTATTATCGTCGTTAATATCGTCGTTAATATCGTCATTATCATCGTTGTTATCGTCCTTATTATCCTCATAATTATCGTCGTTAATATCGTCGTTAATTTGTCAAAATCATCGTCGTTAATGTCGTCGTTATTATCGTCATTATCTTCGTTGTTATCGTCATAATTATCATTGTTAATATCGTCGTTATTATCGTCATTATCTTCGTTGTTATCGTCATAATTATCATTGTTAATATCGCCGTTATTATTGTCATTATCTTCTTTTTATCGTCGTTTATATCGTCGTTAATATCGTCATTATTATCGTCGTTATTATCGTCGTTAATATCGTCGTTAATATCGTCATTATCATCGTTGTTATCGTCCTTATTACCCTATAATTATCGTCGTTAATATCGTCGTTATTTTGTCATAATCATCGTCGTTAATGTCGTCGTTATTATCGTCATTATCATCGTTGTCATCGTCCTTATTATAATCATAATTATCGTCGTTAATATCGTCGTTATTTTGTCATAATCATCGTCGTTTATATCGTCATTATCATCGTTGTTATCGTCCTTATTATCCTCATAATTATCGTCGTTAATATCGTCGTTATTTTGTGATAATCATCGTCGTTAATGTCGTCGATATTATCGTCATTATCTTCGTTGTTATCGTCATAATTATCATCGTTAATACCGTTGTTATTATTGTCATTATCTTCTTTTTATCGACGTTATTATCGTCGTTAATATCGTCGTTATTTTGTGATAATCATCGTCGTTTATGTCGTCGTTATTATCGTCATTATCTTCGTTGTTATCGTCATAATTATCATCGTTAATACCGTTGTTATTATTGTCATTATCTTCTTTTTATCGTCGTTATTATCGTCGTTAATATCGTCGTTATTATCGTCGTTATTATCGTCGTTAATATCGTCGTTAATATCGTCATTATCATCGTTGTTATCGTCCTTATTATCCTCATAATTATCGTCGTTAATATCGTCGTTATTTTGTCATAATCATCGTCGTTAATGTCGTCGTTATTATCGTCATTATCTTCGTTGTTATCGTCATAATTATCATTGTTAATATCGTCGTTATTATTGTCATTATCTTCTTTTTATCGTCGTTAATATCGTCGTTATTATCGTCGTTAATATCGTCGTTAATATCGTCATTATCATCGTTGTTATCGTCCTTATTATCCTCATAATTATCGTCGTTAATATCGTCGTTATTTTGTGATATTCATCGTCGTTAATGTCGTCGTTATTATCGTCATTACCATCGTTGTCATCGTCCTTATTTTCCTCATAATTATCGTCGTTAATATCGTCGTTATTTTGTCATAATCATCGTCGTTTATATCGTCATTATCATCGTTGTTATCGTCCTTATTATCCTCATAATTATCGTCGTTAATATCGTCGTTAATTTGTCATAATCATCGTCGTTAATGTCGTCGTTATTATCGTCATTATCTTCGTTGTTATCGTCATAATTATCATTGTTAATATCGTCGTTATTATTGTCATTATCTTCTTTTTATCGTCGTTAATATCGTCGTTAATATCGTCGTTATTATCGTCGTTATTATCGTCGTTAATATCGTCGTTAATATCGTCGTTATCATCGTTGTTATCGTCCTTATAATCCTCATAATTATCGTCGTTAATATCGTCGTTATTTTGTGATATTCATCGTCGTTAATGTCGTCGTTATTATCGTCATTATCATCGTTGTTATCGTCCTTATTATCCTCATAATTATCGTCGTTAATATCGTCGTTATTTTGTGATAATCATCGTCGTTAATTTCGTCGTTATAATCGTCATTACCATCGTTGTTAACGTCCTTATTATCCTCATAATTATCATCGTTAAAATGGTCGTTATTTTGTCATAATCATCGTCGTTAATGTCGTCGTTATTATCGTCATTATCATCGTTGTCATCGTCTTTATTATCCTCATAATTATCGTCGTTATTTTGTCATAATCATCGTCGTTTATATCGTCATTATCATCGTTGTTATCGTCCTCATTATCCTCACAATTATCGTCGTTAATATCTTCGTTATTTTGTCATAATCATCGTCGTTAATGTCGTCGTTATTATCGTCATTATCTTCATTGTTATCGTCATAATTATCATCGTTAATACCGTCGTTATTATTGTCATTATCTTCTTTTTATCGTCGTTATTATCGTCGTTAATATTATCGTTATTATCGTCGTTATTATCGTCGTTAATATCGTCGTTAATATCGCCATTATCATCGTTGTTATCGTCCTTATTATCCTCATAATTATCGTCGTTATTTAGTCATAATCATCGTCGTTAATGTCGTCGTTATTATCGTCATTATCATGGTTGTCATCGTCCTTATTATCCTCATAATTATCGTCGTTAATATCGTCGTTATTTTGTCATAATCATCGTCGTTTATATCGTCATTATCATCGTTGTTATCGTCCTTATTATCCTCATAATTATCGTCGTTAATATCTTCGTTATTTTGTCATAATCATCGTCGTTAATGTCGTCGTTATTATCGTCATTATCTTCGTTGTTATCGTCATAATTATCATCGTTAATACCGTCGTTATTATTGTCATTATCTTCTTTTTATCGTCGATATTATCGTCGTTAATATCGTCGTTATTATCGTCGTTATTATCGTCGTTAATATCGTCCTTTATATCGTCATTATCATCGTTGTTATCGTCCTTATTATCCTCATAATTATCGTCGTTAATATCGTCGTTATTTAGTCATAATCATTGTCGTTAATGTCGTCGTTATTATCGTCATTATCATCGTTGTCATCGTCTTTATTATCCTCATAATTATCGTCGTTAATATCGTCGTTATTTTGTCATAATCATCGTCGTTTATATCGTCATTATTATCGTTGTTATCGTCCTTATTATCCTCATAATTATCGTCGTTAATATCGTCGTTATTTTGTCATAATCATCGTCGTTAATGTCGTCGTTATTATCGTCATTATCTTCGTTGTCATCGTCATAATTATCATCGTTAATACCGTCGTTATTATTGTCATTATCTTCTTTTTATCTTCGTTATTATCGTCGTTCATATCGTCGTTATTAACGTCGTTATTATCGTCGTTAATATCGTCGTTAATATCGTCATTAACATCGTTGTTATCGTCCTTATTATCCTCATAATTATCGTCGTTAATATCGTCGTTATTTTGTCATAATCATCGTCATTTATGTCGTCGTTATTATCGTCATTATCATCGTTGTCATCGTCCTTATTATCTTCATAATTATCGTCGTTAATATCGTCGTTATTTTGTCATAATCATCGTCGTTTATATCGTCATTATCATCGTTGTTATCGTCCTTATTATCCTCATAATTATCGTCGTTAATATCGTCGTTATTTTGTCATAATCATCGTCGTTAATGTCGTCGATATTATCGTCATTATCTTCGTTGTCATCGTCATAATTATCATCGTTAATACCGTCGTTATTATTGTCATTAGGTTCTTTTTATCGTCGTTATTATCGTCGTTAATATCGTCGTTATTAACGTCGTTATTATCGTCGTTAATATCGTCGTTAATATCGTCATTATCATCGTTGTTATCGTCCTTATTATCCTCATAATTATCGTCGTTAATATCGTCGTTATTTTGTCATAATCATCGTCGTTAATGTCGTCGTTATTATCGTCATTATCTTCGTTGTTATCGTCATAATTATCATTGTTAATATCGTCGTTATTATTGTCATTATCTTCTTTTTATCGTCGTTAATATCGTCGTTATTATCGTCGTTATTATCGTCATTACCATCGTTGTTATCGTCCTTATAATCCTCATAATTATCGTCGTTAAAATGGTCGTTATTTTGTCATAATCATCGTCGTTAATGTCGTCGTTATTATCGTCATTATCATCGTTGTTATCGTCCTTATTATCATCATAATTATCGTCGTTAATATCGTCGTTATTTTGTCATAATCATCGTCGTTAATGTCGTCGTTATTATCGTCATTATCATCGTTGTTATCGTCCTTATTATCCTCATAATTATCGTCGTTAATATCGTCGTTATTTTGTCATAATCATCGTCGTTAATGTCGTCGTTATTATCGTCATTATCTTCGTTGTCATCGTCATAATTATCATCGTTAATACCGTCGTTATTATTGTCATTATCTTCTTTTTATCGTCGTTATTATCGTCGTTCATATCGTCGTTATTAACGTCGTTATTATCGTCGTTAATATCGTCGTTAATATCGTCATTAACGTCGTTGTTATCGTCCTTATTATCCTCATAATTATCGTCGTTAATATCGTCGTTATTTTGTCATAATCATCGTCGTTATTGTCGTCGTTATTATCGTCATTATCTTCGTTGTTATTGTCATAATTATCATCGTTAATACCGTCGTTATTATTGTCATTATCTTCTTTTTATCGTCGTTATTATCGTCGTTAATATCGTCCTTTATATCGTCATTATCATAGTTGTTATCGTCCATATTATCCTCATAATTATCGTCGTTAATATCGTCGTTATTTTGTCATAATCATCGTCGTTAATGTCGTCGTTATTATCGTCATTATCATCGTTGTCATCGTCCTTATTATCCTCATAATTATCGTCGTTAATATCGTCGTTATTTTGTCATAATCATCGTCGTTAATATCGTCATTATCATCGTTGTTATCGTCCTTATTATCCTCATAATTATCGTCGTTAATATCGTCGTTATTTTGTCATAATCATCGTCGTTTATTTCGTCGTTATTATCGTCATTATCATCGTTGTCATCGTCCTTATTATCCTCATAATTATCGTCGTTAATATCGTCGTTATTTTGTCATAATCATCGTCGTTTATATCGTCATTATCATCGTTGTTATCGTCCTTATTATCCTCATAATTATCGTCGTTAATATCGTCGTTATTTTGTCATAATCATCGTCGTTAATGTCGTTGATATTATCGTCATTATCTTCGTTGTCATCGTCATAATTATCATCGTTAATACCGTCGTTATTATTGTCATTAGGTTCTTTTTATCGTCGTTATTATCGTCGTTAATATCGTCGTTATTAACGTCGTTATTATCGTCGTTAATATCGTCGATAATATCGTCATTATCATCGTTGTTATCGTCCTTATTATCCTCATAATTATCGTCGTTAATATCGTCGTTATTTTGTCATAATCATCGTCGTTAATGTCGTCGTTATTATCGTCATTATCTTCGTTGTTATCGTCATAATTATCATTGTTAATATCGTCGTTATTATTGTCATTATCTTCTTTTTATCGTCGTTAATATCGTCGTTATTATCGTCGTTATTATCGTCGTTAATATCGTCGTTAATATCGTCATTATCATCGTTGTTATCGTCCTTATTATCCTCATAATTATCGTCGTTAATATCGTCGTTATTTTGTGATAATCATCGTCGTTAATGTCGTCGTTATTATCGTCATTATCATCGTTGTCATCGTCCTTATTATCCTCATAATTATCGTCGTTAATATCGTCGTTATTTTGTCATAATCGTCGTCGTTTATATCGTCATTATCGTCGTTGTTATCGTCCTTATTATCCTCATAATTATCGTCGTTAATATCGTCGTTATTTTGTCATAATCATCGTTGTTAATGTCGTCGTTATTATCGTCATTATCTTCGTTGTCATCGTCATAATTATCATCGTTAATACCGTCGTTATTATTGTCATTATCTTCTTTTTATCGTTGTTACTATCGTCGTTAATATCGTCGTTATTAACGTCGTTATGATCGTCGTTAATATCGTCGTTAATATCGTCATTATCATCGTTGTTATCGTCCTTATTATCCTCATAATTATCGTCGTTAAAATGGTCGTTATTTTGGCATAATCATCGTCGTTAATGTCGTCGTTATTATCGTCATTATCATCGTTGTTATCGTCCTTATTATCCTCATAATTATCGTCGTTAATATCGTCGTTATTTTGTCATAATCATCGTCGTTAATGTCGTCGTTATTATCATCGTTGTTATCGTCCTTATTATCCTCATAATTATCGTCGTTAATATCGTCATTATCATCGTTTTCATCGTCGTTATTATCTTCGTTAATATCCTCGTTATTTTGTCATAATCATCGTCGTTAATGTCGTCGTTATTATCGTCATTATCTTCGTTGTTATCGTCATAATTATCATCGTTAATACCGTCGTTATTATTGTCATTATCTTCTTTTTATCGTCGTTATTATCGTCGTTAATATCGTCGTTATTATCGTCGTTATTATCGTCGTTAATATCGTCCTTTATATCGTAATTATCATCGTTGTTATCGTCCTTATTATCCTCATAATTATCGTCGTTAATATCGTCGTTATTTAGTCATAATCATCGTCGTTAATGTCGTCGTTATTATCGTCATTATCATCGTTGTCATCGTCCTTATTATCCTCATAATTATCGTCGTTAATATCGTCGTTATTTTGTCATAATCATCGTCGTTTATATCGTCATTATCGTCGTTGTTATCGTCCTTATTATCCTCATAATTATCGTCGTTAATATCGTCGTTATTTTGTCATAATCATCGTCGTTAATGTCGTCGTTATTATCGTCATTATCTTCGTTGTCATCGTCATAATTATCATCGTTAATACCGTCGTTATTATTGTCATTATCTTCTTTTTATCGTCGTTATTATCGTCGTTCATATCGTCGTTATTAACGTCGTTATTATCGTCGTTAATATCGTCGTTAATATCGTCATTAACGTCGTTGTTATCGTCCTTATTATCCTCATAATTATCGTCGTTAATATCGTCGTTATTTTGTCATAATCATCGTAATTTATGTCGTCGTTATTATCGTCATTATCATCGTTGTCATCGTCCTTATTATCTTCATAATTATCGTCGTTAATATCGTCGTTATTTTGTCATAATCATCGTCGTTTATATCGTCATTATCATCGTTGTTATCGTCCTTATTATCCTCATAATTATCGTCGTTAATATCGTCGTTATTTTGTCATAATCATCGTCGTTAATGTCGTCGATATTATCGTCATTATCTTCGTTGTCATCGTCATAATTATCATCGTTAATACCGTCGTTATTATTGTCATTAGGTTCTTTTTATCGTCGTTATTATCGTCGTTAATATCGTCGTTATTAACGTCGTTATTATCGTCGTTAATATCGTCGTTAATATCGTCATTATCATCGTTGTTATCGTCCTTATTATCCTCATAATTATCGTCGTTAATATCGTCATTATTTTGTCATAATCATCGTCGTTAATGTCGTCGTTATTATCGTCATTATCTTCGTTGTTATCGTCATAATTATCATTGTTAATATCGTCGTTATTATTGTCATTATCTTCTTTTTATCGTCGTAATATCGTCGTTATTATCGTCGTTATTATCGTCGTTAATATCGTCGTTAATATCGTCATTATCATCGTTGTTATCGTCCTTATTATCCTCATAATTATCGTCGTTAATATCGTCGTTATTTTGTGATAATCATCGTCGTTAATGTCGTCGTTATTATCGTCATTATCATCGTTGTCATCGTCATAATTATCATCGTTAATACCGTCGTTATTATTGTCATTATCTTCTTTTTATCGTCGTTATTATCGTCGTAAATATCGTCGTTATTAACGTCGTTATTATCGTCGTTAATATCGTCGTTAATATCGTCATTATCATCGTTGTTATCGTCTTTATTATCCTCATAATTATCGTCGTTAAAATGGTCGTTAATTGTGGCATACTCATCGTCGTTAATGTCGTCGTTATTATCGTCATTATCATCGTTGTTATCGTCCTTATTATCCTCATAATTATCGTCGTTAATATCGTCGTTATTTTGTCATAATCATCGTCGTAAATGTCGTCGTTATTATCATCGTTGTTATCGTCCTTATTATCCTCATAATTATCGTCGTTAATATCGTCATTATCATCGTTGTCATCGTCGTTATTATCTTCGTTAATATCCTCGTTATTTTGTCATAATCATCGCCGTTAATGTCGTCGTTATTATCGTCATTATCTTCGTTGTTATCGTCATAATTATCATCGTTAATACCGTCGTTATTATTGTCATTATCTTCTTTTTATCGTCGTTATTATCGTCGTAAATATCGTCGTTATTAACGTCGTTATTATCGTCGTTAATATCGTCGTTAATATCGTCATTATCATCGTTGTTATCGTCTTTATTATCCTCATAATTATCGTCGTTAAAATGGTCGTTAATTGTGGCATACTCATCGTCGTTAATGTCGTCGTTATTATCGTCATTATCATCGTTGTTATCGTCCTTATTATCCTCATAATTATCGTCGTTAATATCGTCGTTATTTTGTCATAATCATCGTCGTAAATGTCGTCGTTATTATCATCGTTGTTATCGTCCTTATTATCCTCATAATTATCGTCGTTAATATCGTCATTATCATCGTTGTCATCGTCGTTATTATCTTCGTTAATATCCTCGTTATTTTGTCATAATCATCGCCGTTAATGTCGTCGTTATTATCGTCATTATCTTCGTTGTTATCGTCATAATTATCATCGTTAATACCGTCGTTATTATTGTCATTATCTTCTTTTTATCGTCGTTATTATCGTCGTTAATATCGTCGTTATTATCGTCGTTATTATCGTCGTTAATATCGTCTTAATATCTTCATTATCATCGTTGTTATCGTCCTTATTATCCTCATATTTATCGTCGTTAATATCGCCGTTATTTTGTGATAATCATCGTCGTTAATGTCGTCGCTATTATCGTCATTACCATCGTTGTTATCGTCCTTATTATCCTCATAATTATCGTCGTTAATATCGTCGTTATTTCGTCATAATCATCGTCGTTAATGTCGTCGTTATTATCGTCATTATCTTCGTTGTTATCGTCCTTATTATCCTCATAATTATCGTCGATAATATCGTCGTTATTTTGTCATAATCATAGTCGTTAATGTCGTCGTTATTATCGTCATTATCTTCGTTGTTATCGTCATAATTAACATCGTTAATATCTTCGTTAGTTATTATTGTCATTATCTTCTTTTTATCGTCGTTATTATCGTCGTTAATATCGTCGTTATTATCGTCGTTATTATCGTCGTTAATATCTTCGTTAATATCGTCATTATCATCGTTGTTATCGTCCTTATTATCCTCATAATTATCGTCGTTAATATCGTCGTTATTTTGCCATAATCATCGTCGTTAATGTCGTCGTTATTATCGTCATTATCATCGTTGTCATCGTCCTTATTATCCTCATAATTATCGTCGTTAATATCGTCGTTATTTCGTCATAATCATCGTCGTTTATATCGTCATTATCATCGTTGTTATCGTCCTTATTATCCTCATAATTATCGTCGTTAATATCTTCGTTATTTTGTCATATTCATCGTCGTTAATGTCGTCGTTATTATCGTCATTATCATCGTTGTCATCTTCCTTATTATCCACATAATTATCGTCGTTAATATCGTCGTTATTTTGTCATAATCATCGTCGTTAATGTCGTCGTTATTATCGTCATTATCTTCGTTGTTATCGTCATAATTATCATCGTTAATACCGTCGTTATTATTGTCATTATCTTCTTTTTATCGTCGTTATTATCGTCGTTAATATCGTCGTTATTTTGTGATATTCAGCGTCGTGAATGTCGTCGTTATTATCGTCATTACCATCGTTGTTATCGTCCTTATTATCCTCATAATTATCGTCGTTAATATCGTCGTTATTGTTTCATAATCATCATCGTTAATATCGTCGTTATTATTGTCATTATCTTCTTTTTATCGTCGTTATTATCGTCGTTAATATCGTCGTTATTATCGTCGTTATTATCGTCGTTAATATCGTCGTTAATATCTTCATTATCATCGTTGTTATCGTCCTTATTATCCTCATATTTATCGTCGTTAATATCGCCGTTATTTTGTGATAATCATCGTCGTTAATGTCGTCGTTATTATCGTCATTACCATCGTTGTTATCGTCCTTATTATCCTCATAATTATCGTCGTTAATATCGTCGTTATTTCGTCATAATCATCGTCGTTAACGTCGTCGTAATTATCGTCATTATCTTCGTTGTTATCGTCCTTATTATCCTCATAATTATCGTCGTTAATATCGTCGTTATTTTGTCATAATCATTGTCGTTAATGTCGTCGTTATTATCGTCATTATCTTCGTTGTTATCGTCATAATTAACATCGTTAATATCTTCGTTAGTTATTATTGTCATTATCATCTTTTTATCGTCGTTATTATCGTCGTTAATATCGTCGTTATTATCGTCGTTATTATCGTCGTAAATATCGTCGTTAATATCGTCATTATCATCGTTCATATCGTCCTTATTATCCTCATAATTATCGTCGTTAATATCGTCGTATTTTGTGATAATCATCGTTGTTATCGTCCTTATTATCCTCATAATTATCGTCGTTAATATCGTCGTTATTTTGTGATAATCATCGTCGTTAATGTCGTCGTTTTATCGTCATTACCATCGTAGTTATCGTCCTTATTATCCTCATAATTATCGTCGTTAATATCGTCGTTATTTTGTCATAATCATCGTCGTTAATGTCGTCGATATTATCGTCATTATCTACGTTGTTATCGTCGTTATTGTCGTCATAATTATCATCGTCATTATCGTCGTTTTTATCATCATAATTATAGTCGTCATTATCGTCGTTAATATCGTCATTATCATCGTTGTTATCGTCCTTATTATCCTCATAATTATCGTCGTTAATATCGTTGATATTATCGTCATTATCTTCGTTGTTATCGTCGTTATTATCGTCGTTATTATCGTCATATTTATCATCGACATTATCGTCGTAAATATCGCCGTTATTTTGTCATAATCATCGTCGTTAATGTCGTCTTTATTATTGTCATTATCATCGTTGTTATCGTCCTTATTATCCTTATAATTATCGTCGTTAATATCGTCGTTATTTTGTCATAATCATCGTCGTTAATGTCGTCGTTATTATCGTCATTATCTTCGTTGTTATCGTCCTTATTATCCTCATAATTATCGTCGTTAATAATGTCGTTATTTTGTGATAATCATCGTCGTTAATGTCGTCGTTTTATCGTCATTACCATCGTGGTTATCGTCCTTATTATAATCATAATTATCGTCGTTAATATCGTCGTTATTTTGTCATAATCATCGTCGTTAATGTCGTCTTTATTTTCGTCATTATCATCGTTGTTATCGTCCTTATTATCCACATAATTATCGTCGTTAATATCGTCGTTATTTCGTCATAATCATCGTCGTTAATGTCGTCGTTATTATCGTCATTATCTTCGTTGTTATCGTCCTTATTATCCTCATAATTATCGTCGTTAATATCGTCGTATTTTGTGATAATCATCGTTGTTATCGTCCTTATTATCCTCATAATTATCGTCGTTAATATCGTCGTTATTTTGTGAAAATCATCGTCGTTATTGTCGTCGTTTTATCGTCATTACCATCGTAGTTATCGTCCTTATTATCCTCATAATTATCGTCGTTAATATCGTCGTTATTTTGTCATAATCATCGTCGTTAATGTCGTCGATATTATCGTCATTATCTTCGTTGTTATCGTCGTTATTATCGTCATAATTATCACCGTCAATATCGTCCTTTTTATCATCATAATTATAGTCGTCATTATCGTCGTTAATATCGTCATTATCATCGTTGTTATCGTCCTTATTATCCTCATAATTATCGTCGTTAATATCGTTGATATTATCGTCATTATCTTCGTTGTTATCGTCGTTATTATCGTCGTTATTATCGTCATATTTATCATCGACATTATCGTCGTAAATATCGCCGTTATTTTGTCATAATCATCGTCGTTAATGTCGTCTTTATTATTGTCATTATCATCGTTGTTATCGTCCTTATTATCCTCATAATTATCGTCGTTAATATCGTCGTTATTTTGTCATAATCATCGTCGTTAATGTCGTCGTTATTATCGTCATTACCATCGTTGTTATCGTCCTTATTATCCTCATAATTATCGTCGTTAATATCGTCGTTATTTTGTGATATTCATCGTCGTTAATGTCGTCGTTTTATCGTCATTACCATAGTAGTTTTCGTCCTTATTATCCTCATAATTATCGTCGTTAATATCGTCGTTATTTTGTCATAATCATCGTCGTTAATGTCGTCTTTATTTTCGTCATTATCATCGTTGTTATCGTCCTTATTATCCTCATAATTATCGTCGTTATTATCGTCGTTATTTTGTCATAATCATCGTCGTTAATGTCGTCGTTATTATCGTCATTAACATCGTTGTTATCGTCCTTATTATCCTCATAATTATCGTCGTTAATATCGTCGTTATTTTGTGATAATCATCGTTGTTATCGTCCTTATTATCCTCATAATTATCGTCGTTAATATCGTCGTTATTTTGTGATAATCATCGTCGTTAATGTCGTCTTTATTATCGTCATTATCATCGTTGTTATCGTCCTTATTATCCTCATAATTATATTCGTTAATATCGTCGTTATTTTGTCATAATCATCGTCGTTAATGTCGTCGTTATTATCGTCATTATCTTCGTTGTTATCGTCCTTATTATCCTCATAATTATCGTCGTTAATATCGTCGTTATTTTGTCATAATCATCGTCGTTAATGTCGTCGTTATTATCGTCATTATCTTCGTTGTTATCGTCATAAATAACATCGTTAATATCTTCGTTAGTTATTATTGTCATTATCTTCTTTTTATCGTCGTTATTATCGTCGTTAATATCGTCGTTATTATCGTCGTTATTATCGTCGTTAATATCGTCGTTAATATCGTCATTATCATCGTTCATATCGTCCTTATTATCCTCATAATTATCGTCGTTAATATCGTCGTATTTTGTGATAATCATCGTTGTTATCGTCATTATTATCCTCATAATTATCGTCGTTAATATCGTCGTTATTTTGTGATAATCATCGTCGTTAATGTCGTCGTTTTATCGTCATTACCATCGTGGTTATCGTCCTTATTATAATCATAATTATCGTCGTTAATATCGTCGTTATTTTGTCATAATCATCGTCGTTAATGTCGTCTTTATTTTCGTCATTATCATCGTTGTTATCGTCCTTATTATCCTCATAATTATCGTCGTTAATATCGTCGTTATTTTGTCATAATCATCGTCGTTAATGTCGTCGTTATTAACGTCATTATCATCGTTGTTATCGTCCTTATTATACACATAATTATCGTCGTTAATATCGTCGATATTTCGTCATAATCATCGTCGTTAATGTCGTCGTTATTATCGTCATTTTCTTCGTTGTTATCGTCCTTATTATCCTCATAATTATCGTCGTTAATATCGTCGTATTTTGTGATAATCATCGTTGTTATCGTCCTTATTATCCTCATAATTATCGTCGTTAATATCGCCGTTATTTTGTCATAATCATCGTCGTTAATGTCGTCTTTATTATTGTCATTATCATCGTTGTTATCGTCCTTATTATCCTCATAATTATCGTCGTTAATATCGTCGTTATTTTGTCATAATCATTGTCGTTAATGTCGTCGTTATTATCGTCATTACCATCGTTGTTATCGTCCTTATTATCCTCATAATTATCGTCGTTAATATCGTCGTTATTTTGTGATATTCATCGTCGTTAATGTCGTCGTTTTATCGTCATTACCATAGTAGTTATCGTCCTTATTATCCTCATAATTATCGTCGTTAATATCGTCGTTATTTTGTCATAATCATCGTCGTTAATGTCGTCTTTATTTTCGTCATTATCATCGTTGTTATCGTCCTTATTATCCTCATAATTATCGTCGTTAATATCGTTGATATTATCGTCATTATCTTCGTTGTTATCGTCGTTATTATCGTCGTTATTATCGTCATATTTATCATCGACATTATCGTCGTAAATATCGCCGTTATTTTGTCATAATCATCGTCGTTAATGTCGTCTTTATTATTGTCATTATCATCGTTGTTATCGTCCTTATTATCCTCATAATTATCGTCGTTAATATCGTCGTTATTTTGTCATAATCATCGTCGTTAATGTCGTCGTTATTATCGTCATTATCTTCGTTGTTATCGTCCTTATTGTCCTCATAATTATCGTCGTTAATAATGTCGTTATTTTGTGATAATCATCGTCGTTAATGTCGTCGTTTTATCGTTATTACCATCGTGGTTATCGTCCTTATTATAATCATAATTATCGTCGTTAACATCGTCGTTATTTTGTCATAATCATCGTCGTTAATTTCGTCTTTATTTTCGTCATTATCATCGTTGTTATCGTCCTTATTATCCACATAATTATCGTCGTTAATATCGTCGTTATTTCGTCATAATCATCGTCGTTAATGTCGTCGTTATTATCGTCATTATCTTCGTTGTTATCGTCCTTATTATCCTCATAATTATCGTCGTTAATATCGTCGTATTTTGTGATAATCATCGTTGTTATCGTCCTTATTATCCTCATAATTATCGTCGTTAATATCGTCGTTATTTTGTGAAAATCATCGTCGTTAATGTCGTCGTTTTATCGTCATTACCATCGTAGTTATCGTCCTTATTATCCTCATAATTATCGTCGTTAATATCGTCGTTATTTTGTCATAATCATCGTCGTTAATGTCGTCGATATTATCGTCATTATCTTCGTTGTTATCGTCGTTATTATCGTCATAATTATCACCGTCATTATCGTCCTTTTTATCATCATAATTATAGTCGTCATTATCGTCGTTAATATCGTCATTATCATCGTTGTTATCGTCCTTATTATCCTCATAATTATCGTCGTTAATATCGTTGATATTATCGTCATTATCTTCGTTGTTATCGTCGTTATTATCGTCGTTATTATCGTCATATTTATCATCGACATTATCGTCGTAAATATCGCCGTTATTTTGTCATAATCATCGTCGTTAATGTCGTCTTTATTATTGTCATTATCATCGTTGTTATCGTCCTTATTATCCTCATAATTATCGTCGTTCATATCGTCGTTATTTTGTCATAATCATCGTCGTTAATGTCGTCGTTATTATCGTCATTACCATCGTTGTTATCGTCCTTATTATCCTCATAATTATCGTCGTTAATATCGTCGTTATTTTGTGATAATCATCGTCGTTAATGTCGTCGTTTTATCGTCATTACCATAGTAGTTATCGTCCTTATTATCCTCATAATTATCGTCGTTAATATCGTCGTTATTTTGTCATAATCATCGTCGTTAATGTCGTCTTTATTTTCGTCATTATCATCGTTGTTATCGTCCTTATTATCCTCATAATTATCGTCGTTATTATCGTCGTTATTTTGTCATAATCATCGTCGTTAATGTCGTCGTTATTATCGTCATTAACATCGTTGTTATCGTCCTTATTATCCTCATAATTATCGTCGTTAATATCGTCGTTATTTTGTGATAATCATCGTTGTTATCGTCCTTATTATCCTCATAATTATCGTCGTTAATATCGTCGTTATTTTGTGATAATCATCGTCGTTAATGTCGTCTTTATTATCGTCATTATCATCGTTGTTATCGTCCTTATTATCCTCATAATTATCGTCGTTAATATCGTTGATATTATCGTCATTATCTTCGTTGTTATCGTCGTTATTATCGTCGTTATTATCGTCATATTTATCATCGACATTATCGTCGTAAATATCGCCGTTATTTTGTCATAATCATCGTCGTTAATGTCGTCTTTATTATTGTCATTATCATCGTTGTTATCGTCCTTATTATCCTCATAATTATCGTCGTTAATATCGTCGTTATTTTGTCATAATCATCGTCGTTAATGTCGTCGTTATTATCGTCATTATCTTCGTTGTTATCGTCCTTATTGTCCTCATAATTATCGTCGTTAATAATGTCGTTATTTTGTGATAATCATCGTCGTTAATGTCGTCGTTTTATCGTCATTACCATCGTGGTTATCGTCCTTATTATAATCATAATTATCGTCGTTAACATCGTCGTTATTTTGTCATAATCATCGTCGTTAATGTCGTCTTTATTTTCGTCATTATCATCGTTGTTATCGTCCTTATTATCCACATAATTATCGTCGTTAATGTCGTCGTTATTTCGTCATAATCATCGTCGTTAATGTCGTCGTTATTATCGTCATTATCTTCGTTGTTATCGTCCTTATTATCCTCATAATTATCGTCGTTAATATCGTCGTATTTTGTGATAATCATCGTTGTTATCGTCCTTATTATCCTCATAATTATCGTCGTTAATATCGTCGTTATTTTGTGAAAATCATCGTCGTTAATGTCGTCGTTTTATCGTCATTACCATCGTAGTTATCGTCCTTATTATCCTCATAATTATCGTCGTTAATATCGTCGTTATTTTGTCATAATCATCGTCGTTAATGTCGTCGATATTATCGTCATTATCTTCGTTGTTATCGTCGTTATTATCGTCATAATTATCACCGTCATTATCGTCCTTTTTATCATCATAATTATAGTCGTCATTATCGTCGTTAATATCGTCATTATCATCGTTGTTATCGTCCTTATTATCCTCATAATTATCGTCGTTAATATCGTTGATATTATCGTCATTATCTTCGTTGTTATCGTCGTTATTATCGTCGTTATTATCGTCATATTTATCATCGACATTATCGTCGTAAATATCGCCGTTATTTTGTCATAATCATCGTCGTTAATGTCGTCTTTATTATTGTCATTATCATCGTTGTTATCGTCCTTATTATCCTCATAATTATCGTCGTTCATATCGTCGTTATTTTGTCATAATCATCGTCGTAATGTCGTCGTTATTATCGTCATTACCATCGTTGTTATCGTCCTTATTATCCTCATAATTATCGTCGTTAATATCGTCGTTATTTTGTGATAATCATCGTCGTTAATGTCGTCGTTTTATCGTCATTACCATAGTAGTTATCGTCCTTATTATCCTCATAATTATCGTCGTTAATATCGTCGTTATTTTGTCATAATCATCGTCGTTAATGTCGTCTTTATTTTCGTCATTATCATCGTTGTTATCGTCCTTATTATCCTCATAATTATCGTCGTTATTATCGTCGTTATTTTGTCATAATCATCGTCGTTAATGTCGTCGTTATTATCGTCATTAACATCGTTGTTATCGTCCTTATTATCCTCATAATTATCGTCGTTAATATCGTCGTTATTTTGTGATAATCATCGTTGTTATCGTCCTTATTATCCTCATAATTATCGTCGTTAATATCGTCGTTATTTTGTGATAATCATCGTCGTTAATGTCGTCTTTATTATCGTCATTATCATCGTTGTTATCGTCCTTATTATCCTCATAATTATCGTCGTTAATATCGTTGATATTATCGTCATTATCTTCGTTGTTATCGTCGTTATTATCGTCGTTATTATCGTCATATTTATCATCGACATTATCGTCGTAAATATCGCCGTTATTTTGTCATAATCATCGTCGTTAATGTCGTCTTTATTATTGTCATTATCATCGTTGTTATCGTCCTTATTATCCTCATAATTATCGTCGTTAATATCGTCGTTATTTTGTCATAATCATCGTCGTTATTGTCGTCGTTATTATCGTCATTATCTTCGTTGTTATCGTCCTTATTGTCCTCATAATTATCGTCGTTAATAATGTCGTTATTTTGTGATAATCATCGTCGTTAATGTCGTCGTTTTATCGTCATTACCATCGTGGTTATCGTCCTTATTATAATCATAATTATCGTCGTTAACATCGTCGTTATTTTGTCATAATAATCGTCGTTAATGTCGTCTTTATTTTCGTCATTATCATCGTTGTTATCGTCCTTATTATCCACATAATTATCGTCGTTAATATCGTTGTTATTTCGTCATAATCATCGTCGTTAATGTCGTCGTTATTATCGTCATTATCTTCGTTGTTATCGTCCTTATTATCCTCATAATTATCGTCGTTAATATCGTCGTATTTTGTGATAATCATCGTTGTTATCGTCCTTATTATCCTCATAATTATCGTCGTTAATATCGTCGTTATTTTGTGAAAATCATCGTCGTTAATGTCGTCGTTTTATCGTCATTACCATCGTAGTTATCGTCCTTATTATCCTCATAATTATCGTCGTTAATATCGTCGTTATTTTGTCATAATCATCGTCGTTAATGTCGTCGATATTATCGTCATTATCTTCGTTGTTATCGTCGTTATTATCGTCATAATTATCACCGTCATTATCGTCCTTTTTATCATCATAATTATAGTCGTCATTATCGTCGTTAATATCGTCATTATCATCGTTGTTATCGTCCTTATTATCCTCATAATTATCGTCGTTAATATCGTTGATATTATCGTCATTATCTTCGTTGTTATCGTCGTTATTATCGTCGTTATTATCGTCATATTTATCATCGACATTATCGTCGTAAATATCGCCGTTATTTTGTCATAATCATCGTCGTTAATGTCGTCTTTATTATTGTCATTATCATCGTTGTTATCGTCCTTATTATCCTCATAATTATCGTCGTTCATATCGTCGTTATTTTGTCATAATCATCGTCGTTAATGTCGTCGTTATTATCGTCATTACCATCGTTGTTATCGTCCTTATTATCCTCATAATTATCGTCGTTAATATCGTCGTTATTTTGTGATAATCATCGTCGTTAATGTCGTCGTTTTATCGTCATTACCATAGTAGTTATCGTCCTTATTATCCTCATAATTATCGTCGTTAATATCGTCGTTATTTTGTCATAATCATCGTCGTTAATGTCGTCGTTATTTTCGTCATTATCATCGTTGTTATCGTCCTTATTATCCTCATAATTATCGTCGTTATTATCGTCGTTATTTTGTCATAATCATCGTCGTTAATGTCGTCGTTATTATCGTCATTAACATCGTTGTTATCGTCCTTATTATCCTCATAATTATCGTCGTTAATATCGTCGTTATTTTGTGATAATCATCGTTGTTATCGTCCTTATTATCCTCATAATTATCGTCGTTAATATCGTCGTTATTTTGTGATAATCATCGTCGTTAATGTCGTCGTTATTATCGTCATTATCATCGTTGTTATCGTCCTTATTATCCTCATAATTATCGTCGTTAATATCGTTGATATTATCGTCATTATCTTCGTTGTTATCGTCGTTATTATCGTCGTTATTATCGTCATATTTATCATCGACATTATCGTCGTAAATATCGCCGTTATTTTGTCATAATCATCGTCGTTAATGTCGTCTTTATTATTGTCATTATCATCGTTGTTATCGTCCTTATTATCCTCATAATTATCGTCGTTAATATCGTCGTTATTTTGTCATAATCATCGTCGTTATTGTCGTCGTTATTATCGTCATTATCTTCGTTGTTATCGTCCTTATTGTCCTCATAATTATCGTCGTTAATAATGTCGTTATTTTGTGATAATCATCGTCGTTAATGTCGTCGTTTTATCGTCATTACCATCGTGGTTATCGTCCTTATTATAATCATAATTATCGTCGTTAACATCGTCGTTATTTTGTCATAATAATCGTCGTTAATGTCGTCTTTATTTTCGTCATTATCATCGTTGTTATCGTCCTTATTATCCACATAATTATCGTCGTTAATATCGTTGTTATTTCGTCATAATCATCGTCGTTAATGTCGTCGTTATTATCGTCATTATCTTCGTTGTTATCGTCCTTATTATCCTCATAATTATCGTCGTTAATATCGTCGTATTTTGTGATAATCATCGTTGTTATCGTCCTTATTATCCTCATAATTATCGTCGTTAATATCGTCGTTATTTTGTGAAAATCATCGTCGTTAATGTCGTCGTTTTATCGTCATTACCATCGTAGTTATCGTCCTTATTATCCTCATAATTATCGTCGTTAATATCGTCGTTATTTTGTCATAATCATCGTCGTTAATGTCGTCGATATTATCGTCATTATCTTCGTTGTTATCGTCGTTATTATCGTCATAATTATCACCGTCATTATCGTCCTTTTTATCATCATAATTATAGTCGTCATTATCGTCGTTAATATCGTCATTATCATCGTTGTTATCGTCCTTATTATCCTCATAATTATCGTCGTTAATATCGTTGATATTATCGTCATTATCTTCGTTGTTATCGTCGTTATTATCGTCGTTATTATCGTCATATTTATCATCGACATTATCGTCGTAAATATCGCCGTTATTTTGTCATAATCATCGTCGTTAATGTCGTCTTTATTATTGTCATTATCATCGTTGTTATCGTCCTTATTATCCTCATAATTATCGTCGTTCATATCGTCGTTATTTTGTCATAATCATCGTCGTTAATGTCGTCGTTATTATCGTCATTACCATCGTTGTTATCGTCCTTATTATCCTCATAATTATCGTCGTTAATATCGTCGTTATTTTGTGATAATCATCGTCGTTAATGTCGTCGTTTTATCGTCATTACCATAGTAGTTATCGTCCTTATTATCCTCATAATTATCGTCGTTAATATCGTCGTTATTTTGTCATAATCATCGTCGTTAATGTCGTCTTTATTTTCGTCATTATCATCGTTGTTATCGTCCTTATTATCCTCATAATTATCGTCGTTATTATCGTCGTTATTTTGTCATAATCATCGTCGTTAATGTCGTCGTTATTATCGTCATTAACATCGTTGTTATCGTCCTTATTATCCTCATAATTATCGTCGTTAATATCGTCGTTATTTTGTGATAATCATCGTTGTTATCGTCCTTATTATCCTCATAATTATCGTCGTTAATATCGTCGTTATTTTGTGAAAATCATCGTCGTTAATGTCGTCTTTATTATCGTCATTATCATCGTTGTTATCGTCCTTATTATCCTCATAATTATCGTCGTTAATATCGTTGATATTATCGTCATTATCTTCGTTGTTATCGTCGTTATTATCGTCGTTATTATCGTCATATTTATCATCGACATTATCGTCGTAAATATCGCCGTTATTTTGTCATAATCATCGTCGTTAATGTCGTATTTATTATTGTCATTATCATCGTTGTTATCGTCCTTATTATCCTCATAATTATCGTCGTTAATATCGTCGTTATTTTGTCATAATCATCGTCGTTAATGTCGTCGTTATTAACGTCATTATCTTCGTTGTTATCGTCCTTATTATCCTCATAATTATCGTCGTTAATATCGTCGTTATTTTGTCATAAACATCGTCGTTAATGTCGTCGTTATTATCGTCATTATCTTCGTTGTTATCGTCATAATTAACATCGTTAATATCTTCATTAGTTATTATTGTCATTATCTTCTTTTTATCGTCGTTATTATCGTCGTTAATATCGTCGTTATTATCGTCGTTATTATCGTCGTTAATATCGTCGTTATTATCGTCGTTATTATCGTCGTTAATATCGTCGTTAATATCTTCATTATCATCGTTGTTATCGTCCTTATTATCCTCATAATTATCGTCGTTAATATCGTCGTTATTTTGTCATAATCATCGTCGTTATTTTGTCATAATCATCGTCGTTAATGTCGTCGTTATTATCGTCATTACCATCGTTGTTATCGTCCTTATTATCCTCATAATTATCGTCGTTAATATCGTCGTTATTTTGTGATAATCATCGTCGCTAATGTCGTTTTTATTATCGTCATTATGATCGTTGTTATCGTCCTTATTATCCTCATAATTATATTCGTTAATATCGTCGTTATTTTGTCATAATCATCGTCGTTAATGTCGTCGTTATTAACGTCATTATCTTCGTTGTTATCGTCCTTATTATCCTCATAATTATCGTCGTTAATATCGTCGTTATTTTGTCATAATCATCGTCGTTAATGTCGTCGTTATTATCGTCATTATCTTCGTTGTTATCGTCATAATTAACATCGTTAATATCTTCATTAGTTATTATTGTCATTATCTTCTTTTTATCGTCGTTATTATCGTCGTTAATATCGTCGTTATTATCGTCGTTATTATCGTCGTTAATATCGTCGTTATTATCGTCGTTATTATCGTCGTTAATATCGTCGTTAATATCGTCGTTATTAACGTCGTTATTATCGTTGTTAATATCGTCGTTAATATCGTCATTATCATCGTTGTTATCGTCCTTATTATCCTCAAAATTATCGTCGTTAATATCGTCGTTATTTTGTCATAATCATCGTCGTTAATGTCGTCGTTATTATCGTCATTATCTTCGTTGTTATCGTCATAATTATCATTGTTAATATCGTCGTTATTATTGTCATTATCTTCTTTTTATCGTCGTTAATATCGTCGTTATTATCGTCGTTAATATCGTCGTTAATATCGTCATTATCATCGTTGTTATCGTCCTTATTATCCTCATAATTATCGTCGTTAATATCGTCGTTATTTTGTGATAATCATCGTCGTTAATATCGTCGTTATTATCGTCATTACCATCGTTGTGATCGTCCTTATTATCCTCATAATTATCGTCGTTAAAATGGTCGTTATTTTGTCATAATCATCGTCGTTAATGTCGTCGTTATTATCGTCATTATCATCGTTGTTATTGTCCTTATTATCCTCATAATTATCGCCGTTAATATCGTCGTTATTTTGTCATAATCATCGTCGTTAATGTCGTCGTTATTATCGTCATTATCATCGTTGTTATCGTCCTTATTATCCTCATAATTATCGTCGTTAATATCGTCGTTATTTTGTCATAATCATCGTCGTTATTGTCGTCGTTATTATCGTCATTATCTTCGTTGTTATCGTCATAATTATCGTCGTTAATATCGTCGTTATTATTGTCATTATCTTCTTTTTATCGTCGTTATTATCGTCGTTAATATCGTCGTTATTATCGTCGTAATTATCGTCGTTAATATCGTCCTTTATATCGTCATTATCATCGTTGTTATCGTCCTTATTATCCTGATAATTATCGTCGTTGTCATCGTCCTTATTATCCTCATAATTATCGTCGTTAATATCGTCGTTATTTTGTCATAATCATCGTCGTTAATGTCGTCGTTATTATCGTCATTATCTTCGTTGTTATCGTCATAATTATCATCGTTAATACCGTCGTTATTATTGTCATTATCTTCTTTTTATCGTCGTTATTATCGTCGTCAATATCCTCGTTATTTTGTCATAATCATCGTCGTTAATGTCGTCGTTATTATCGTCATTATCATCGTTGTCATCTTCCTTATTATCCTCATAATAATCGTCGTTAATATCGTCGTTATTTTGTCATAATCATCGTCGTTAATGTCGTCGTTATTATCGTCATTATCTTCGTTGTTATCGTCATAATTATAATCGTTAATACCGTCGTTATTATTGTCATTATCTTCTTTTTATCGTCGTTATTATCGTCGTTAATATCGTCGTTATTTTGTGATATTCAGCGTCGTGAATGTCGTCGTTATTATCGTCATTACCATCGTTGTTATCGTCCTTATTATCCTCATAATTATCGTCGTTAATATCGTCGTTATTATCGTCATTACCATCGTTGTTATCGTCCTTATTATCCTCATAATTATCGTCGTTAAAATGGTCGTTATTTTGTCATAATCATCGTCGTTAATGTCGTCGTTATTATCGTCATTATCATCGTTGTTATTGTCCTTATTATCCTCATAATTATCGCCGTTAATATCGTCGTTATTTTGTCATAATCATCGTCGTTAATGTCGTCGTTATTATCGTCATTATCATCGTTGTTATCGTCCTTATTATCCTCATAATTATCGTCGTTAATATCGTCGTTATTTTGTCATAATCATCGTCGTTATTGTCGTCGTTATTATCGTCATTATCTTCGTTGTTATCGTCATAATTATCATCGTTAATATCATCGTTATTATTGTCATTATCTTCTTTTTATCGTCGTTATTATCGTCGTTAATATCGTCGTTATTAAGTCGTTATTATCGTCGTTAATATCGTCGTTAATATCTTCATTATCATCGTTGTTATCGTCGTTATTATCGTCGTTAATATCCTCGTTATTTTGTCATAATCATCGTCGTTAATGTCGTCGTTATTATCGTCATTATCATCGTTGTCATCGTCCTTATTATCCTCATAATTATCGTCGTTAATATCGTCGTTATTTTGTCATAATCATCGTCGTTAATGTCGTCGTTATTATCGTCATTATCTTCGTTGTTATCGTCATAATTATCATCGTTAATACCGTCGTTATTATTGTCATTATCTTCTTTTTATCGTCGTTATTATCGTCGTCAATATCCTCGTTATTTTGTCATAATCATCGTCGTTAATGTCGTCGTTATTATCGTCATTATCATCGTTGTCATCTTCCTTATTATCCTCATAATAATCGTCGTTAATATCGTCGTTATTTTGTCATAATCATCGTCGTTAATGTCGTCGTTATTATCGTCATTATCTTCGTTGTTATCGTCATAATTATAATCGTTAATACCGTCGTTATTATTGTCATTATCTTCTTTTTATCGTCGTTATTATCGTCGTTAATATCGTCGTTATTTTGTGATATTCAGCGTCGTGAATGTCGTCGTTATTATCGTCATTACCATCGTTGTTATCGTCCTTATTATCCTCATAATTATCGTCGTTAATATCGTCGTTATTTTGTCATAATCATCATCGTTAATATCGTCGTTATTATTGTCATTATCTTCTTTTTATCGTCGTTATTATCGTCGTTAATATCGTCGTTATTATCGTCGTTATTATCGTCGTTAATATCGTCGTTAATATCTTCATTATCATCGTTGTTATCGTCCTTATTATCCTCATATTTATCGACGTTAATATCGCCGTTATTTTGTGATAATCATCGTCGTTAATGTCGTCGTTATTATCGTCATTACCATCGTTGTTATCGTCCTTATTATCCTCATAATTATCGTCGTTAATATCGTCGTTATTTCGTCATAATCATCGTCGTTAATGTCGTCGTTATTATCGTCATTATCTTCGTTGTTATCGTCCTTATTATCCTCATAATTATCGTCGTTAATATCGTCGTTATTTTGTCATAATCATAGTCGTTAATGTCGTCGTTATTATCGTCATTATCTTCGTTGTTATCGTCATAATTAACATCGTTAATATCTTCGTTAGTTATTATTGTCATTATCTTCTTTTTATCGTCGTTATTATCGTCGTTAATATCGTCGTTATTATCGTCGTTATTATCGTCGTTAATATCGTCGTTAATATCGTCATTATCATCGTTCATATCGTCCTTATTATCCTCATAATTATCGTCGTTAATATCGTCGTATTTTGTGATAATCATCGTTGTTATCGTCCTTATTATCCTCATAATTATCGTCGTTAATATCGTCGTTATTTTGTGATAATCATCGTCGTTAATGTCGTTGTTATTATCGTCATTATCATCGTTGTCATCGTCCTTATTATCCTCATAATTATCGTCGTTAATATCGTCGTTATTTTGTCATAATCATTGTCGTTATTGTCGTCGTTATTATCGTCATTATCTTCGTTGTTATCGTCATAATTATCATCGTTAATATCGTCGTTATTATTGTCATTATCTTCTTTTTATCGTCGTTATTATCGTCGTTAATATCGTCGTTATTAAGTCGTTATTATCGTCGTTAATAACGTCGTTAATATCTTCATTATCATCGTTGTTATCGTCGTTATTATCGTCGTTAATATCCTCGTTATTTTGTCATAATCATCGTCGTTAATGTCGTCGTTATTATCGTCATTATCATCGTTGTCATCGTCCTTATTATCCTCATAATTATCGTCGTTAATATCGTCGTTATTTTGTCATAATCATCGTCGTTAATGTCGTCGTTATTATCGTCATTATCTTCGTTGTTATCGTCATAATTATCATCGTTAATACCGTCGTTATTATTGTCATTATCTTCTTTTTATCGTCGTTATTATCGTCGTTAATATCCTCGTTATTTTGTCATAATCATCGTCGTTAATGTCGTCGTTATTATCGTCATTATCATCGTTGTCATCTTCCTTATTATCCTCATAATTATCGTCGTTAATATCGTCGTTATTTTGTCATAATCATCGTCGTTAATGTCGTCGTTATTATCGTCATTATCTTCGTTGTTATCGTCATAATTATCATCGTTAATACCGTCGTTATTATTGTCATTATCTTCTTTTTATCGTCGTTATTATCGTCGTTAATATCGTCGTTATTTTGTGATATTCAGCGTCGTGAATGTCGTCGTTATTATCGTTATTACCATCGTTGTTATCGTCCTTATTATCCTCATAATTATCGTCGTTAATATCGTCGTTATTTTTTCATAATCATCATCGTTAATATCGTCGTTATTATTGTCATTATCTTCTTTTTATCGTCGTTATTATCGTCGTTAATATCGTCGTTATTTTGTGATATTCAGCGTCGTGAATGTCGTCGTTATTATCGTTATTACCATCGTTGTTATCGTCCTTATTATCCTCATAATTATCGTCGTTAATATCGTCGTTATTTTGTCATAATCATCATCGTTAATATCGTCGTTATTATTGTCATTATCTTCTTTTTATCGTCGTTATTATCGTCGTTAATATCGTCGTTATTATCGTCGTTATTATCGTCGTTAATATCGTCGTTAATATCTTCATTATCATCGTTGTTATCGTCCTTATTATCCTCATAATTATATTCGTTAATATCGTCGTTATTTTGTCATAATCATCGTCGTTAATGTCGTCGTTATTATCGTCATTATCTTCGTTGTTATCGTCCTTATTATCCTCATAATTATCGTCGTTAATATCGTCGTTATTTTGTCATAATCATCGTCGTTAATGTCGTCGTTATTATCGTCATTATCTTCGTTGTTATCGTCCTTATTATCCTCATAATTATCGTCGTTAATATCGTCCTTATTTTGTCATAATCATAGTCGTTAATGTCGTCGTTATTATCGTCATTATCTTCGTTGTTATCGTCATAATTAACATCGTTAATATCTTCGTTAGTTATTATTGTCATTATCTTCTTTTTATCGTCGTTATTATCGTCGTTAATATCGTCGTTATTATCGTCGTTATTATCGTCGTTAATATCGTCGTTAATATCGTCATTATCATCGTTCATATCGTCCTTATTATACTCATAATTATCGTCGTTAATATCGTCGTATTTTGTGATAATCATCGTTGTTATCGTCCTTATTATCCTTATAATTATCGTCGTTAATATCGTCGTTATTTTGTGATAATCATCGTCGTTAATGTCGTCGTTTTATCGTCATTACCATCGTAGTTATCGTCCTTATTATCCTCATAATTATCGTCGTTAATATCGTCGTTATTTTGTCATAATCATCGTCGTTAATGTCGTCGATATTATCGTCATTATCTACGTTGTTATCGTCGTTATTGTCGTCATAATTATCATCGTCATTATCGTCGTTTTTATCATCATAATTATTGTCGTCATTATCGTCGTTAATATCGTCATTATCATCGTTGTTATCGTCCTTATTATCTTCATAATTATCGTCGTTAATATCGTTGATATTATCGTCATTATCTTCGTTGTTATCGTCGTTATTATCGTCGTTATTATCGTCATACTTATCATCGACATTATCGTCGTAAATATCGCCGTTATTTTGTCATAATCATCGTCGTTAATGTCGTCTTTATTATTGTCATTATCATCGTTGTTATCGTCCTTATTATCCTCATAATTATCGTCGTTAATATCGTCGTTATTTTGTCATAATCATCGTCGTTAATGTCGTCGTTATTATCGTCATTATCTTCGTTGTTATCGTCCTTATTATCCTCATAATTATCGTCGTTAATAATGTCGTTATTTTGTGATAATCATCGTCGTTAATGTCGTCGTTTTATCGTCATTACCATCGTGGTTATCGTCCTTATTATAATCATAATTATCGTCGTTAATATCGTCGTTATTTTGTCATAATCATCGTCGTTAATGTCGTCTTTATTTTCGTCATTATCATCGTTGTTATCGTCCTTATTATCCACATAATTATCGTCGTTAATATCGTCGTTATTTCGTCATAATCATCGTCGTTAATGTCGTCGTTATTATCGTCATTATCTTCGTTGTTATCGTCCTTATTATCCTCATAATTATCGTCGTTAATATCGTCGTATTTTGTGATAATCATTGTTGTTATCGTCCTTATTATCCTCATAATTATCGTCGTTAATATCGTCGTTATTTTGTGAAAATCATCGTCGTTAATGTCGTCGTTTTATCGTCATTACCATCGTAGTTATCGTCCTTATTATCCTCATAATTATCGTCGTTAATATCGTCGTTATTTTGTCATAATCATCGTCGTTAATGTCGTCGATATTATCGTCATTATCTTCGTTGTTATCGTCGTTATTATCGTCATAATTATCACCGTCATTATCGTGCTTTTTATCATCATAATTATAGTCGTCATTATCGTCGTTAATATCGTCATTATCATCGTTGTTATCGTCCTTATTATCCTCATAATTATCGTCGTTAATATCGTTGATATTATCGTCATTATCTTCGTTGTTATCGTCGTTATTATCGTCGTTATTATCGTCATATTTATCATCGACATTATCGTCGTAAATATCGCCGTTATTTTGTCATAATCATCGTCGTTAATGTCGTCTTTATTATTGTCATTATCATCGTTGTTATCGTCCTTATTATCCTCATAATTATATTCGTTAATATCGTCGTTATTTTGTCATAATCATCGTCGTTAATGTCGTCGTTATTATCGTCATTACCATCGTTGTTATCGTCCTTATTATCCTCATAATTATCGTCGTTAATATCGTCGTTATTTTGTGATATTCATCGTCGTTAATGTCGTCGTTTTATCGTCATTACCATAGTAGTTATCGTCCTTATTATCCTCATAATTATCGTCGTTAATATCGTCGTTATTTTGTCATAATCATCGTCGTTAATGTCGTCTTTATTTTCGTCATTATCATCGTTGTTATCGTCCTTATTATCCACATAATTATCGTCGTTAATATCGTCGTTATTTCGTCATAATCATCGTCGTTAATGTCGTCGTTATTATCGTCATTATCTTCGTTGTTATCGTCCTTATTATCCTCATAATTATCGTCGTTAATATCGTCGTATTTTGTGATAATCATCGTTGTTATCGTTCTTATTATCCTCATAATTATCGTCGTTAATATCGTCGTTATTTTGTGAAAATCATCGTCGTTAATGTCGTCGTTTTATCGTCATTACCATCGTAGTTATCGTCCTTATTATCCTCATAATTATCGTCGTAAATATCGTCGTTATTTTGTCATAATCATCGTCGTTAATGTCGTCGATATTATCGTCATTATCTTCGTTGTTATCGTCGTTATTATCGTCATAATTATCACCGTCATTATCGTCCTTTTTATCATCATAATTATAGTCGTCATTATCGTCGTTAATATCGTCATTATCATCGTTGTTATCGTCCTTATTATCCTCATAATTATCGTCGTTAATATCGTTGATATTATCGTCATTATCTTCGTTGTTATCGTCGTTATTATCGTCGTTATTATCGTCATATTTATCATCGACATTATCGTCGTAAATATCGCCGTTATTTTGTCATAATCATCGTCGTTAATGTCGTCTTTATTATTGTCATTATCATCGTTGTTATCGTCCTTATTATCCTCATAATTATCGTCGTTAATATCGTCGTTGTTTTGTCATAATCATCGTCGTTAATGTCGTCGTTATTATCGTCATTACCATCGTTGTTATCGTCCTTATTATCCTCATAATTATCGTCGTTAATATCGTCGTTATTTTGTGATAATCATCGTCGTTAATGTCGTCGTTTTATCGTCATTACCATCGTAGTTATCGTCCTTATTATCCTCATAATTATCGTCGTTAATATCGTCGTTATTTTGTCATAATCATCGTCGTTAATGTCGTCGATATTATCGTCATTATCTTCGTTGTTATCGTCCTTATTATCCACATAATTATCGTCGTTAATATCGTCGTTATTTCGTCATAATCATCGTCGTTAATGTCGTCGTTATTATCGTCATTATCTTCGTTGTTATCGTCATAATTAACATCGTTAATATCTTCGTTAGTTATTATTGTCATTATCTTCTTTTTATCGTCGTTATTATCGTCGTTAATATCGTCGTTATTATCGTCGTTATTATCGTCGTTAATATCGTCGTTAATATCGTCATTATCATCGTTCATATCGTCCTTATTATCCTCATAATTATCGTCGTTAATATCGTCGTATTTTGTGATAATCATCGTTGTTATCGTCCTTATTATCCTCATAATTATCGTCGTTAATATCGTCGTTATTTTGTGATAATCATCGTCGCTAATGTCGTCTTTATTATCGTCATTATGATCGTTGTTATCGTCCTTATTATCCTCATAATTATATTCGTTAATATCGTGGTTATTTTGTCATAATCATCGTCGTTAATGTCGTCGTTATTATCGTCATTATCTTCGTTGTTATCGTCCTTATTATCCTCATAATTATCGTCGTTAATATCGTCGTATTTTGTGATAATCATCGTTGTTATCGTCCTTATTATCCTCATAATTATATTCGTTAATATCGTCGTTATTTTGTCATAATCATCGTCGTTAATGTCGTCGTTATTATCGTCATTATCTTCGTTGTTATCGTCCTTATTATCCTCATAATTATTGTCGTTAATATCGTCGTTATTTTGTCATAATCATCGTCGTTAATGTCGTCGTTATTATCGTCATTATCTTCGTTGTTATCGTCATAATTAACATCGTTAATATCTTCGTTAGTTATTATTGTCATTATCTTCTTTTTATCGTCGTTATTATCGTCGTTAATATCGTCGTTATTATCGTCGTTATTATCGTCGTTAATATCGTCGTTAATATCGTCATTATCATCGTTCATATCGTCCTTATTATCCTCATAATTATCGTCGTTAATATCGTCGTATTTTGTGATAATCATCGTTGTTATCGTCCTTATTATCCTCATAATTATCGTCGTTAATATCGTCGTTATTTTGTGATAATCATCGTCGCTAATGTCGTCTTTATTATCGTCATTATGATCGTTGTTATCGTCCTTATTATCCTCATAATTATATTCGTTAATATCGTGGTTATTTTGTCATAATCATCGTCGTTAATGTCGTCGTTATTATCGTCATTATCTTCGTTGTTATCGTCCTTATTATCCTCATAATTATCGTCGTTAATATCGTCGTATTTTGTGATAATCATCGTTGTTATCGTCCTTATTATCCTCATAATTATCGTCGTTAATATCGTCGTTATTTTGTGAAAATCATCGTCGTTAATGTCGTCGTTTTATCGTCATTACCATCGTAGTTATCGTCCTTATTATCCTCATAATTATCGTCGTTAATATCGTCGTTATTTTGTCATAATCATCGTCGTTAATGTCGTCGATATTATCGTCATTATCTTCGTTGTTATCGTCCTTATTATCCTCATAATTATCGTCGTTAATATCGTCGTTATTTTGTGATAATCATCGTCGTTAATGTCGTCGTTATTATCGTCATTAACATCGTTGTTATCGTCCTTATTATACTCATAATTATCGTCGTTAATATCGTCGTTATTTTGTGATAATCATCGTTGTTATCGTCCTTATTATCCTCATAATTATCGTCGTTAATATCGTCGTTATTTTGTGATAATCATCGTCGTTAATGTCGTCTTTATTATCGTCATTATCATCGTTGTTATCGTCCTTATTATCCTCATAATTATATTCGTTAATATCGTCGTTATTTTGTCATAATCATCGTCGTTAATGTCGTCGTTATTATCGTCATTATCTTCGTTGTTATCGTCCTTATTATCCTCATAATTATTGTCGTTAATATCGTCGTTATTTTGTCATAATCATCGTCGTTAATGTCGTCGTTATTATCGTCATTATCTTCGTTGTTATCGTCATAATTAACATCGTTAATATCTTCGTTAGTTATTATTGTCATTATCTTCTTTTTATCGTCGTTATTATCGTCGTTAATATCGTCGTTATTATCGTCGTTATTATCGTCGTTAATATCGTCGTTAATATCGTCATTATCATCGTTCATATCGTCCTTATTATCCTCATAATTATCGTCGTTAATATCGTCGTATTTTGTGATAATCATCGTTGTTATCGTCCTTATTATCCTCATAATTATCGTCGTTAATATCGTCGTTATTTTGTGATAATCATCGTCGCTAATGTCGTCTTTATTATCGTCATTATGATCGTTGTTATCGTCCTTATTATCCTCATAATTATATTCGTTAATATCGTGGTTATTTTGTCATAATCATCGTCGTTAATGTCGTCGTTATTATCGTCATTATCTCCGTTGTTATCGTCCTTATTATCCTCATAATTATCGTCGTTAATATCGTCGTTATTTTGTCATAATCATCGTCGTTAATGTCGTCGTTATTATCGTCATTATCTTCGTTGTTATCGTCATAATTAACATCGTTAATATCTTCGTTAGTTATTATTGTCATTATCTTCTTTTTATCGTCGTTATTATCGTCGTTAATATCGTCGTTATTATCGTCGTTATTATCGTCGTTAATATCGTCGTTATTATCGTCGTTATTATCGTCGTTAATATCGTCGTTAATATCTTCATTATAATCGTTGTTATCGTCCTTATTATCCTCATATTTATCGTCGTTAATATCGTCGTTATTTTGTGATAATCATCGTCGTTAATGTCGTCGTTATTATCGTCATTACCATCGTTGTTATCGTCCTTATTATCCTCATAATTATCGTTGTTAATATCGTCGTTATTTTGTGATAATCATCGTCGTTAATGTCGTCGTTTTATCGTCATTACCATAGTAGTTATCGTCCTTATTATCCTCATAATTATCGTCGTTAATATCGTCGTTATTTTGTCATAATCATCGTCGTTAATGTCGTCTTTATTTTCGTCATTATCATCGTTGTTATCGTCCTTATTATCCTCATAATTATCGAGGTTAATATCGTCGTTATTTTGTCATAATCATCGTCGTTAATGTCGTCGTTATTATCGTCATTATCTTCGTTGTTATCGTCCTTATTATCCTCATAATTATCGTCGTTAATATCGTCGTTATTTTGTCATAATCATCGTCGTTAATGTCGTCGTTATTATCGTCATTATCTTCGTTGTTATCGTCCTTATTATCCTCATAATTATCGTCGTTAATATCGTCGTTATTTTGTCATAATCTTCGTCGTTAATGTCGTCGTTATTATCGTCATTATCTTCGTTGTTATCGTCATAATTAACATCGTTAATATCCTCGATAGTTATTATTGTCATTATCTTCTTTTTATCGTCGTTATTATCGTCGTTAATATCGTCGTTATTATCGTCGTTATTATCGTCGTTAATTTCGTCGTTATTATCGTCGTTATTATCGTCGTTAATATCGTCGTTATTATCGTCATTACCATCGTTGTTATCGTCCTTATTATTTTCATAATTATCGTCGTTAATAATGTCGTTATTTTGTGATAATCATCGTCGTTAATGTCGTCGTTTTATCGTCATTACCATCGTGGTTATCGTCCTTATTATCCTCATAATTATCGTCGTTAATATCGTCGTTATTTTGTCATAATCATCGTCGTTAATGTCGTCTTTATTTTCGTCATTACCATCGTTGTTATCGTCCTTATTATCCTCATAATTATCGTCGTTAATAATGTCGTTATTTTGTGATAATCATCGTCGTTAATGTCGTCGTTTTATCGTCATTAACATCGTGGTTATCGTCCTTATTATACTCATAATTATCGTCGTTAATATCGTCGTTATTTTGTCATAATCATCGTCGTTAATGTCGTCTTTATTTTCGTCATTATCATCGTTGTTATCGTCCTTATTATCCACATAATTATCGTCGTTAATATCGTCGTTATTTCGTCATAATCATCGTCGTTAATGTCGTCGTTATCATCGTCATTATCTTCGTTGTTATCGTCCTTATTATCCTCATAATTATCGTCGTTAATATCGTCGTATTTTGTGATAATCATCGTTGTTATCGTCCTTATTATCCTCATAATTATCGTCGTTAATATCGTCGTTATTTTGTGAAAATCATCGTCGTTAATGTCGTCGATATTATCGTCATTATCTTCGTTGTTATCGTCGTTATTATCGTCATAATTATCATCGTCATTATCGTCCTTTTTATCATCATAATTATAGTCGTCATTATCGTCGTTAATATCGTCGTTATTTTGTCATAATCATCGTCGTTAATGTCGTCGTTATTATCGTCATTACCATCGTTGTTATCGTCCTTATTATCCTCATAATTATCGTCGTTAATATCGTCGTTATTTTGTGATAATCATCGTCGTTAATGTCGTCGTTTTATCGTCATTACCATAGTAGTTATCGTCCTTATTATCCTCATAATTATCGTCGTTAATATCGTCGTTATTTTGTCATAATCATCGTCGTTAATATCGTCGTTATTTTGTCATAATCATCGTCGTTAATGTCGTCGTTATTATCGTCATTATCTTCGTTGTTATCGTCATAATTAACATCGTTAATATCTTCGTTAGTTATTATTGTCATTATCTTCTTTTTATCGTCGTTATTATCGTCGTTAATATTGTCGTTATTATCGACATTATCATCGTTGTTATTGTCGTTATTATCCTCATAATTATCGTCATTAATATCGTCGTTATTATCGTCATTATCATCGTTGTTATCGTTGTTATTATCCTCATAATTATCGTCCTTAATATCGTCGTTATTATCGTCATTATCATCGTTGTTATCGTCGTTATTATCCTCATAATTATCGTCGTTAATATCGTCGTTGTTATCGTCATTAACATCGTTGTTATCGTCGTTATTTACGTCGATATTAAGTCGTTATTATCGTCGTTATTATCTTCGTTATAACGTTATTATCGTCGTTATAATCAACGTTATTATCATCGCTATTATCGTCGTTATTATCGTCGTTATTATCGTCGTTATTATCGTCGTTATTATCTTCGATATAACGTTATTATCGTCGTTATAATCAACGTTATTATCATCGCTATTATCGTCGTTATTATCATCGCTTTTATCGTCGTTATTATCGTCGTTATTATAGTCGTTATTATCCTTATTATTATCGTCATTAATATCGTCGTTATTTTGTCATTATCATCGTTGTATCGTCGTTATTATCCTCGATATAACGTTAATATCGTCGTTATTATCGTCATTATCATCGTTGTTATCGTTGTTATTATCCTCATAATTATCGTCCTTAATATCGTCGTTATTATCGTCATTATCATCGTTGTTATGGTCGTTATTATCCTCATAATTATCGTCGTTATTATCGTCATTATCATCGTTGTTATCGTCGTTATTATCCTCATAATTATCCTCGTTAATATCGTCGTTGTTATCGTCATTAACATCGTTGTTATCGTCGTTATTTACGTCAATATTACAGTCGTTATTATCGTCGTTATTATCTTCGATTAACGTTATTATCGTCGTTATAATCAACGTTATTATCATCGCTATTATCGTCGTTATTATCGTCGTTATTATCGTCGTTATTATCGTCGTTATTATCTTCGATATAACGTTATTATCGTCGTTATAATCAACGTTATTATCATCGCTATTATCGTCGTTATTATCGTCGTTATTATCGTCGATATTATCGTTGTTATTATAGTCGTCATTATCGTCGTTAATATCGTTGTAATTATCATCGTTGTTATCGTCGATATTATCGTTGTTATTATAGTCGTCATTATCGTCGTTAATATCGTTGTTATTATCATCATTGTTATCGATGTTATTAACCTCATAATTATCGTCGTTATTATCGTCGATATTATCGTAGTTATTATCGTCGTTATTATCTTCGATATAACGTTATTATCATCGTTATAATCAACGTTATTATCATCGCTATTATCGTCGTTATTATCGTCGCTATTATCTTCGTTATTATCTTCGATATAACGTTATTATCGTCGTTATAATCAACGTTACTATCATCGCTATTATCGTCGTTATTATCGTCGATATTATCGTCGTTATTATAGTCGTCATTATCGTCGTTAATATCGTTGTTATTATCATCGTTGTTATCGTTGTTATTATCCTCAAAATTATCGTCGTTAATATCGTCGTTATTATCGTCATTATCATTGTTGTTATCGTCGTTATTATCCTCATAATTATCGTCGTTAATATCGTCGTTATTATCGTCATTATCATCGTTGTTATCGTCGTTATTATCCTCATAATTATCGTCGTTTCTATCGTCGTTGTTATCGACATTAACATCGTTGTTATCGTCGTTATTTACGTCGATATTATAGTCGTTATTATCGTCGTTATTATCTTCGATATAACGTTATTATCGTCGTTATAATCAACGTTATTATCATCGCTATTATCGTCGTTATTATCGTCGTTATTATCGTCGTTATTATCGTCGTTATTATCTTCGATATAACGTTATTATCGTCGTTATAATCAACGTTATTATCATCGCTATTATCGTCGTTATTATCGTCGTTATTATCCTCATAAATATCATCGTTAATATCGTCAATATTTTGTCATTATCATCGCTTTTATCGTCGTTATTATCGTCGTTATTATCCTCATAATTATCGTCGTTAATATCGTCGTTATTTGGTCATTATCATCGCTATTATCGTCGTTATTATCGTCGTTATTATAGTCGTTATTATCCTCATAATTATCGTCGTTAATATCGTCGTTATTTGGTCATTATCATGGTTGTTATCGTCGTTATTATCTTCGATATAACGTTATTATCGTCGTTATAATCAACGTTTTTATCATCGCTATTATCGTCGTTATTATCGTCCTTATTATCGTCGTTATCATCTTCGTTATTATCTTCGATTTAACGTTATTATCGTCGTTATAATCAACGTTAATATCATCGCTATTATCGTCGTTATTATCGTCGTTATTATCGTCGATATTATCGTCGTTAGTATAGTCGTCATTATCATCGTTAATATCATCGTTAATATCATCGTTGTTATCGTTGTTATTATCCTCATAATCATCGTCGTTAATATCGTCGTTATTATCGACATAATCATCGTTGTTATCGTCGTTATTATCCTCATAATTATCGTCGTTAATATCGTCGTTATTATCGTCATTAACATCGTTGTTATCGTCGTTATTATCCTTATAATTATCGTCGTTATTATCGTCATTATCATCGTTGTTTTCTTCGTAATTATCATCATAATTATCGTCGTTAATATTGTCATTATCATCGTTGTTATCGCCGTTATAATCCTCATAATTATCGTCGTTATTATCGTCATTATCATTGTTGATATCGCCGTTATTATCCTCATAATTATCGTCGTTAGTATCGTCGTTATTATCTTTATTATCAACGTTGTTATCGTCATAAATATCCTCATAATTTTCGTCGTTAATATCGTCGTTATTACCGACATTATCATCGTTGTTATCGTCGTTATTGTCGTCAAAATTATCGTCGATAATGTCGTCGTTAATATCGTCGTTATTATCGTCGTTATTATAGTCGTTATTATCCTCATAATTATCGTCGTTAATATTGTCGTTATTTTGTCATTATCATCCTTGTTATCGTCGTTATTATCTTCGATATAACGTTATTATCGTCGTTAGTATCGTCGTTATTATCGTCATTATCATCGTTGTTATCGTCGTTACTATCCTCTTAATAATCGTCGCTAATATCGTCGTTATTATCATCATTAACATTGTTGTTATCGTCGTTATTATCGTCGATATTATCGTCGTTATTATCGTCGTTATTATCTTCGATATAACGTTATTATCGTCGTTATAATCAACGTTATTATCATCGCTATTATCGTCGTTATTATCGTCGTTATTATCGTCGTTATTATCCTCATAATTATCGTCGTTAATATCGTCGATATTTTGTCATTATCATCGCTATTATCGTCGTTATAATCAACGTTATTATCATCGCTATTATCGTCGTTATTATCTTCGATATTATCGTCGATATTATCGCCGTTATTATAGTCCTCATTATCGTCGTTAATATCGTCGTTATTATCAACGTTGTTATCGTTGTTATTATCCTCATAATTTTCGTCGTTAATATCGTCGATATTTTGTCATTATCATCGTTGTTATCGTCGTTATTATCGTCGTTATTATCTTCGATATAACGTAATTATCGTCGTTATAATCAACGTTATTATCATCGCTATTATCGTCGTTATTATCGTCGTTATTATCTTCGATATAACTTTATTATCGTCGCTATAATCAACGTTAATATCATCTCTATTATCGTCGTTATTATCGTCGTTATTATCGCCGTTATTATCCTCATAATTATCGTCGTTAATATCGTCGATATTTTGTCATTATCATCGCTATTATCGTCGATATTATCGTCGTTATTATCGTCATTATCATCTTTTTTAACGTCGTTATTATCCTCATAATTATCGTCGTTAATATCGTCGTTATTATCGTCATTATCATCGTTGTTATCGTCGTTATTATTATCATAATTATCGTCGTTATTATCGTCATTATCATCGTTGTTATCGTCTTTATTATCCTCATAATTATCGTCGATATTATCGTCATTATCATCTTTTTTATCGTCGTTATTATCCTCATAATTATCGTCGTTAATATCGTCGTCATTATCGTCATTATCATCGCTGTTATCGTCGCTATTGTCGTCAAAATTATCGTCGATACTGTCGTCGTTAATATCGTCGTTAATATCGTCGATATTATCGTCCTTATTATCGTCGTTAATATCGTCGTTATTATCGCCATTATCATCGTTATTAACGTCATAATTATCGTCGTTATTATCGTCGTAATTATCGTAATAATTATCGTCGTTAATATCGTCGTTATTTTGTCATTATCATCGTTGTTATCGTCGTTAATATCGTCGTTATTTTGTCATTATCATCGTTGTTATCGTCGTTATTATCTTCGATATAACGTTATTATCGTCGTTATTATCAACGTTATTATCATCGCTATTATCGTCGTAATTATCGTCGTTATTATCGTCGATATTATCATCGTTATTATAGTCGCCATTATCGTCGTTAATATCGTCGTTATTATCATCGTTGTTATCGCTAATATTATTTTCATAATTATCGTCGTTAATATCGTCGTTATTACCGTCATTATCATCGTTGTTATCGTCGATATTATCCTCACAATTATCGTCGTTAATATCGTCATTATTATCGTCATTATCATTGTTGTTATCGTCGTTATTATCCTCATAATTATCGCCGTTAATATCGTCGTTATTATCGTCATTAACATCGTTGTTATCGTCGTGATTATCGACGATAATACCGTCGTTATTATCGTCGTTATTATCTTCGATATAACGTTATTATCGTCGTTATAATCAACGTTATTATCATCGCTATTATCGTCGTTATTATCGTCGTTATTATCTTCCATATAACGTTATTATCGTCGTTATTATCGTCGATATTATCGTCGTTATTATAGTCGTCATTATAGTCGATATTATCGTCGTTATTATTCTCATAATTATCGTCGTTAATATCGTCGATATTTTGTTATTATCATCGCTATTATTGTCGTTATTATCGTCGTTATTATTGTCGATATTATCGTTGTTATTATAGTCGTCATTATCGTCGTTAATATCGTCGTTATTATCCACGTCGTTATTATCCTCATAATATTCGTCGTTATTGTCGTCGTTATCATCGTTGTTATCGTCGTTATTATCCTCATAATTATCGTCGTTAATATCGTCGTTATTATGGTCATTATCATCGTTGTTATCGTCGTTATTATCGTCGTTATTATAGTCGTTACTATCCTCATAATTATCGTCGTTAATATCGTCGTTATTTTGTAATTATCATCGTTGTTATCGTCGTTAATATCCTCGTTATTTTGTCATTATTATCGTTGTTATCGTCGTTATTATCGTCGTTATTATCTTCGATATAACGTTATTATCGCCGTTATAATCAACGTTATTATCATCGCTATTATCGTCGTTATTATCCTCGTTATTATCTTTGATATAACGTTATTATCGTCGCTATAATCAACGTTATTATCATCGCTATTATCGTCGTTATTATCGTCGATATTATCGCCGTTATTATCCCCATAATTATCGTCGTTAATATCGTCGATATTTTGTCATTATCATCGCTATTATCGTCGATATTATCGTCGTTATTATCGTCATTATCATCTTTTTTATCGTCGTTATTATCCTCATAATTATCGTCGTTAATATCGTCGTTATTATCGTCATTATCATCGTTGTTATCGTCGTTATTATCCTCATAATTATCGTCGTTATTATCGTCATTATCATCGTTGTTATCGTCGTTATTATCCTCATAATTATCGTCGTTAATATCGTCGTTATTATCGTCATTAACATCGTTTTTATCGTTGTTATTATTCTCATAAATTTCGTCGTTAATATCGTCGTTATTATCGTCATTATCATCGTTGTTATCGTTTGTTATTATCCTCATAATTATCGTCGTTAATATCGTTGTTATTATCGTCATTATCATCGTTTTTATGGTCGTTATTTTCGTCAAAATTATCTTCGATACTGTCGTCGTTAATATCGTCGTTATTATCGTCGTTATTATCGTCGTTATTATCATCGTTGTTATCGTCGTTAATATCCTCATAATTATCGTCGTTAATATCGTCGTTATTTTGTCATTATCATCGTTGTTATCGTCGTTATTATTGTCGTTATTATCTTCGATATAACGTTATTATCGTCGTTATAATCAACGTTAATATCATCGCTATTATCGTCGTTATTATCTTCGTTATTATCGTCGATATTATCGTCGTTATTATAGTCGTCATTATCGTCGTTAATATCGTCGTTATTATCATCGTTGTTATCGTTGTTATTATCCTCATAATTTTCGTCGTTAATATCGTCGTTATTTTGTCATTATCATCGTTGTTATCGTCGTTATTATCGTCGTTATTATCTTCGATATAACGTAATTATCGTCGTTATAATCAACGTTATTATCATCGCTATTATCGTCGTTATTATCGTCGTTATTATCTTCGATATAACGTTATTATCGTCGCTATAATCAACGTTAATATCATCGCTATTATCGTCGTTATTATCGTCGTTATTATCGCCGTTATTATCCTCATAATTATCGTCGTTAATATCGTCGATATTTTGTCATTATCATCGCTATTATCGTCGATATTATCGTCGTTATTATCGTCATTATCATCTTTTTTATCGTCGTTATTATCCTCATAATTATCGTCGTTAATATCGTCGTTATTATCGTCATTATCATCGTTGTTATCGTCGTTATTATCCTCATAATTATCGTCGTTATTATCGTCATTATCATCGTTGTTATCGTCGTTATTATCCTCATAATTATCGTCGTTAATATCGTCGTTATTATCGTCATTAACATCGTTTTTATCCTCGTTATTATCGTCGATATTATCGTCCTTATTATCGTCGTTATTATCTTCGATATAACTTTATTATCATCGTTATAATCAACGTTATTATCATCGCTATTATCGTCGTTATTATCGTCGTTATTATCGTCGTTATTATCGTCGATGTTATAGTCGTTACTATTCTCATAATTATCGTCGTTAATATCGTCGTTATTATCGTCATTATCATCGTTGTTATCGTCTTTATTATCCTCATAATTATCGTCGATATTATCGTCATTATCATCTTTTTTATCGTCGTTATTATCCTCAAAATTATCGTCGTTATTATCGTCGTTATTATCGTCGTTATTATCGTCGTTATTATCTTCGATATAACGTTATTATCGTCGTTATAATCAACGTTATTATCATCGCTATTATCGTCGTTGTTATCGTCGTTATTATCGTCGTTATTATCCTCATAATTATCGTCGTTAATATCGTCGATATTTTGTCATTATCATCGCTATTATCGTCGTTAATATCGCCGTTATTATTGTCGTTATTATCCTCATAATTATCGTCGTTAATATCGTCGTTATTTTGTCAATATCATCGTTGTTATCGTCGTTATTATCTTCTTTATTATCTTCGATATAACGTTATTATCGTCGTTATAATCAACGTTATTATCATCGCTATTATCGTCGTTAATATCGTCGTTACTATCGTCGATATTATCGTCGTTATTATAGTCGTCATTATCGTCGTTAATATCGTCGTTATTATCATCGTTGTTATCGTTGTTATTATCCTCATAATTATAGTCGTTAATATCGTTGTTATTATCGTCATTATCATCGTTGTTATCGTCGTTATTATCCTCATAATTATCGTCGTTAATATCGTCGTTATTATAGTCATTATTATCGTTGTTATCGTCGTTATTATCCTCATAATTATTGTCGATATTATCGTCATTATCATCATTGTTATCGTCGTTATTATCCTCCTAATTATCGTCGTTAATATCGTCGCTATTTTGACATTATCATCGTTTTTATGGTCGTTATTATCGTCGTTATTATCTTCGATATAACGTTATTATCGTCGTTATAATCAACATTAATACATCGCTATTATCGTCGTTATTATCGTCGTTATTATCGTCGATATTATCGTCGTTATTATCGTCGACATTATCGTCGTTAATATCGTCGTTATTATTGTCATTATCATCGTTGTTATCGTCGTTATTATCCTCATAATTATCGTCGTTATTATCGTCATTATCATCGTTGTTATCGTCGTTATTATCCTCATAATTATCGTCGTTAATATCGTCGTTATTATCGTCATTAACATCGTTTTTATCCTCGTTATTATCGTCGATATTATCGTCCTTATTATCGTCGTTATTATCTTCGATATAACTTTATTATCATCGTTATAATCAACGTTATTATCATCGCTATTATCGTCGTTATTATCGTCGTTATTATCGTCGTTATTATCGTCGATGTTATAGTCGTTACTATTCTCATAATTATCGTCGTTAATATCGTCGTTATTATCGTCATTATCATCGTTGTTATCGTCGTTATTATTGTCGTTATTATCTTCGATATAACGTTATTATCGTCGTTATAATCAACGTTAATATCATCGCTATTATCGTCGTTATTATCTTCGTTATTATCGTCGATATTATCGCCGTTATTATAGTCGTCATTATCGTCGTTAATATCGTCGTTATTATCATCGTTGTTATCGTTGTTATTATCCTCATAATTTTCGTCGTTAATATCGTCGTTATTTTGTCATTATCATCGTTGTTATCGTCGTTATTATCGTCGTTATTATCTTCGATATAACGTAATTATCGTCGTTATAATCAACGTTATTATCATCGCTATTATCGTCGTTATTATCGTCGTTATTATCTTCGATGTAACGTTATTATCGTCGCTATAATCAACGTTAATATCATCGCTATTATCGTCGTTATTATCGTCGTTATTATCGCCGTTATTATCCTCATAATTATCGTCGTTAATATCGTCGATATTTTGTCATTATCATCGCTATTATCGTCGATATTATCGTCGTTATTATCGTCATTATCATCTTTTTTATCGTCGTTATTATCCTCATAATTATCGTCGTTAATATCGTCGTTATTATCGTCATTATCATCGTTGTTATCGTCGTTATTATCCTCATAATTATCGTCGTTATTATCGTCATTATCATCGTTGTTATCGTCGTTATTATCCTCATAATTATCGTCGTTAATATCGTCGTTATTATCGTCATTAACATCGTTTTTATCCTCGTTATTATCGTCGATATTATCGTCCTTATTATCGTCGTTATTATCTTCGATATAACTTTATTATCATCGTTATAATCAACGTTATTATCATCGCTATCATCGTCGTTATTATCGTCGTTATTATCGTCGTTATTATCGTCGATGTTATAGTCGTTACTATTCTCATAATTATCGTCGTTAATATCGTCGTTATTATCGTCATTATCATCGTTGTTATCGTCTTTATTATCCTCATAATTATCGTCGATATTATCGTCATTATCATCTTTTTTATCGTCGTTATTATCCTCAAAATTATCGTCGTTAATATCGTCGTTATTATCGTCATTATCATCGTTGTTATCGTCGTTATTATCCTCATAATTATCGTCGTTTTTATCGTCATTATCATCGTTGTTATCGTCAATATTATCCTCATAATTATCGTCGTTAATATCGTCGTTGTTATCGTCATTAACATCATTGTTATCTTTGTTATTATCGTCGTTATTATCGTCGTTATTATAGTCGTTACTATCCTCATAATTATCGTCGTTAATATCGTCGTTATTAACTTCGTTGTTATTATCCTCATAATTATCGTCGTTAATATCGTCGTTATTATCCTCATAATTATCATCGTTAATATCGCCGTTATTATCGTCATTATCATCGTTGGTATCGTAGTTATTATCCTCATAATTGTTGTCGTTATTATCGTCATTATCATCGTTGTTATCGTCGTTATTATCCTCATAATTATCGTCGTTAATATCGTCGTTATTATCGTCGTTATTATCGTCGATATTATCGTCGTTATTATCGTCGTTATTATCTTCGATATAACTTTATTATCGTCGTTATAATCAACGTTATTATCATCGCTATTATCGTCGTTATTATCGTCGTTATTATCGTCGTTATTATCGTCGTTATTATCTTCGATATAACGTTATTATCGTCGTTATAATCAACGTTATTATCATCGCTATTATCGTCGTTGTTATCGTCGTTATTATCGTCGTTATTATCCTCATAATTATCGTCGTTAATATCGTCGATATTTTGTCATTATCATCGCTATTATCGTCGTTAATATCGCCGTTATTATTGTCGTTATTATCCTCATAATTATCGTCGTTAATATCGTCGTTATTTTGTCAATATCATCGTTGTTATCGTCGTTATTATCTTCTTTATTATCTTCGACATAACGTTATTATCGTCGTTATAATCAACGTTATTATCATCGCTATTATCGTCGTTAATATCGTCGTTACTATCGTCGATATTATCGTCGTTATTATAGTCGTCATTATCGTCGTTAATATCGTCGTTATTATCATCGTTGTTATCGTTGTTATTATCCTCATAATTATAGTCGTTAATATCGTCGTTATTATCGTCATTATCATCGTTGTTATCGTCGTTATTATCCTCATAATTATCGTCGTTAATATCGTCGTTATTATAGTCATTATTATCGTTGTTATCGTCGTTATTATCCTCATAATTATCGTCGTTATTATCGTCATTATCATCGTTGTTATCGTCGTTATTATCCTCATAATTATCGTCGTTAATATCGTCGTTATTATCGTCATTAACATCGTTTTTATCCTCGTTATTATCGTCGATATTATCGTCCTTATTATCGTCGTTATTATCTTCGATATAACTTTATTATCATCGTTATAATCAACGTTATTATCATCGCTATTATCGTCGTTATTATCGTCGTTATTATCGTCGTTATTATCGTCGATGTTATAGTCGTTACTATTCTCATAATTATCGTCGTTAATATCGTCGTTATTATCGTCATTATCATCGTTGTTATCGTCGTTATTATTGTCGTTATTATCTTCGATATAACGTTATTATCGTCGTTATAATCAACGTTAATATCATCGCTATTATCGTCGTTATTATCTTCGTTATTATCGTCGATATTATCGCCGTTATTATAGTCGTCATTATCGTCGTTAATATCGTCGTTATTATCATCGTTGTTATCGTTGTTATTATCCTCATAATTTTCGTCGTTAATATCGTCGTTATTTTGTCATTATCATCGTTGTTATCGTCGTTATTATCGTCGTTATTATCTTCGATATAACGTAATTATCGTCGTTATAATCAACGTTATTATCATCGCTATTATCGTCGTTATTATCGTCGTTATTATCTTCGATATAACGTTATTATCGTCGCTATAATCAACGTTAATATCATCGCTATTATCGTCGTTATTATCGTCGTTATTATCGCCGTTATTATCCTCATAATTATCGTCGTTAATATCGTCGATATTTTGTCATTATCATCGCTATTATCGTCGATATTATCGTCGTTATTATCGTCATTATCATCTTTTTTATCGTCGTTATTATCCTCATAATTATCGTCGTTAATATCGTCGTTATTATCGTCATTATCATCGTTGTTATCGTCGTTATTATCCTCATAATTATCGTCGTTATTATCGTCATTATCATCGTTGTTATCGTCGTTATTATCCTCATAATTATCGTCGTTAATATCGTCGTTATTATCGTCATTAACATCGTTTTTATCGTCGTTATTATCGTCGATATTATCGTCCTTATTATCGTCGTTATTATCTTCGATATAACTTTATTATCATCGTTATAATCAACGTTATTATCATCGCTATTATCGTCGTTATTATCGTCGTTATTATCGTCGTTATTATCGTCGATGTTATAGTCGTTACTATTCTCATAATTATCGTCGTTAATATCGTCGTTATTATCGTCATTATCATCGTTGTTATCGTCTTTATTATCCTCATAATTATCGTCGATATTATCGTCATTATCATCTTTTTTATCGTCGTTATTATCCTCAAAATTATCGTCGTTAATATCGTCGTTATTATCGTCATTATCATCGTTGTTATCGTCGTTATTATCCTCATAATTATCGTCGTTTTTATCGTCATTATCATCGTTGTTATCGTCAATATTATCCTCATAATTATCGTCGTTAATATCGTCGTTGTTATCGTCATTAACATCATTGTTATCTTTGTTATTATCGTCGTTATTATCGTCGTTATTATAGTCGTTACTATCCTCATAATTATCGTCGTTAATATCGTCGTTATTAACTTCGTTGTTATTATCCTCATAATTATCGTCGTTAATATCGTCGTTATTATCCTCATAATTATCATCGTTAATATCGCCGTTATTATCGTCATTATCATCGTTGGTATCGTAGTTATTATCCTCATAATTGTTGTCGTTATTATCGTCATTATCATCGTTGTTATCGTCGTAATTATCCTCATAATTATCGTCGTTAATATCGTCGTTATTATCGTCGTTATTATCGTCGATATTATCGTCGTTATTATCGTCGTTATTATCTTCGATATAACTTTATTATCGTCGTTATAATCAACGTTATTATCATCGCTATTATCGTCGTTATTATCGTCGTTATTATCGTCGTTATTATCGTCGTTATTATCTTCGATATAACGTTATTATCGTCGTTATAATCAACGTTATTATCATCGCTATTATCGTCGTTGTTATCGTCGTTATTATCGTCGTTATTATCCTCATAATTATCGTCGTTAATATCGTCGATATTTTGTCATTATCATCGCTATTATCGTCGTTAATATCGCCGTTATTATTGTCGTTATTATCCTCATAATTATCGTCGTTAATATCGTCGTTATTTTGTCAATATCATCGTTGTTATCGTCGTTATTATCTTCTTTATTATCTTCGACCTAACGTTATTATCGTCGTTATAATCAACGTTATTATCATCGCTATTATCGTCGTTAATATCGTCGTTACTATCGTCGATATTATCGTCGTTATTATAGTCGTCATTATCGTCGTTAATATCGTCGTTATTATCATCGTTGTTATCGTTGTTATTATCCTCATAATTATAGTCGTTAATATCGTCGTTATTATCGTCATTATCATCGTTGTTATCGTCGTTATTATCCTCATAATTATCGTCGTTAATATCGTCGTTATTATAGTCATTATTATCGTTGTTATCGTCGTTATTATCCTCATAATTATTGTCGATATTATCGTCATTATCATCATTGTTATCGTCGTTATTATCCTCCTAATTATCGTCGTTAATATTGTCGCTATTTTGACATTATCATCGTTGATATCGTCGTTATCATCGTCGTTATTATCTTCGATATAACGTTATTATCGTCGTTATAATCAACGATATTATCATCGTTATTATCGTCGTTATTATCGTCGTTATTATCGTCGATATTATCGTCGTTATTATCGTCGTTTTTATCTTCGATATAACGTTATTATCGTTGTTATAATCAACGTTATTATCATCGCTATTATCGTCGTTATTATCGTCGTTGTTATCGTCGTTATTATCCTCATAATTATCGTCGTTAATATCGTCGTTACTTTGTCATTATCATCGTTGATATCGTCGTTATCATCGTCGTTATTATCTTCGATATAACGTTATTATCGTCGTTATAATCAACGTTAATATCATCGCTATTATCGTCGTTATTATAGTCCTTATTATCCTCATAATTATCGTCGTTAATATCGTCGTTATTTTGTCATTATCATCGTTGTTATCGTCGATATTATCGTCGTTATTATCTTCGATATAACGTTAATATCGTCGTTATAATCAACGTTATTATCATCGCTATTATCGTCGTTATTATCGTCGTTATTATCCTCATAAGTATCGTCGTTAATATCGTCAATATTTTGTCATTATCATCGCTATTATCGTCGTCATTATCGTCGTTATTATCGTCGATATTTTCGTCGTTATTTTAGTCGTCAGTATCGTCGTTAATATCGTCGTTATTATCCTCGTTTTTATTATCCTCATAATTATCGTCGTTAATATCTTCTTTATTATCGTCATTATCATCGTTGTTATCGTCGTTATTATCCTCATAAATATCGTCGTTAATATCTTCTTTATTATCGTCATTATCATCGTTAATATCGTCGTCATTATCCTCATAATTATCGTCGTTAATATCGTCGTTATTATCGTCATTATCATCGTTGTTATCATCGTTATTATCCTCATAATTATCGTCAATATTATCGTCATTATCATCATTGTTATCGTCGTTATTATCCTCCTAATTATCGTCGTTAATATTGTCGCTATTTTGACATTATCATCGTTGATATCGTCGTTATCATCGTCGTTATTATCTTCGATATAACGTTATTATCGTCGTTATAATCAACGATATTATCATCGTTATTATCGTCGTTATTATCGTCGTTATTATCGTCGATATTATCGTCGTTATTATCGTCGTTTTTATCTTCGATATAACGTTATTATCGTTGTTATAATCAACGTTATTATCATCGCTATTATCGTCGTTATTATCGTCGTAGTTATCGTCGTTATTATCCTCATAAATATCGTCGTTAATATCGTCGTTATTTTGTCATTATCATCGTTGATATCGTCGTTATCATCGTCGTTATTATCTTCGATATAACGTTATTATCGTCGTTATAATCAACGTTATTATCATCGCTATTATCGTCGTTATTATAGTCGTTATTATCCTCATAATTATCGTCGTTAATATCGTCGTTATTTTGTCATTATCATCGTTGTTATCGTCGTTATTAACGTCGTCATTATCTTCAATATAACGTTATTATCGTCGTTATAATCAACGTTATTATCATCGCTATTATCGTCGATGTTATCGTCGTTATTATCATCGATATAACGTTAATATCGTCGTTATAATCAACGTTATTATCATCGCTATTATCGTCGTTATTATCGTCGTTATTATCCTCATAAGTATCGTCGTTAATATCGTCAATATTTTGTCATTATCATCGCTATTATCGTCGTTATTATCGTCGTTATTATCGTCGATATTTTCGTCGTTATTTTAGTCGTCAGTATCGTCGTTAATATCGTCGTTATTATCCTCGTTTTTATTATCCTCATAATTATCGTCGTTAATATCTTCTTTATTATCGTCATTATCATCGTTGTTATCGTTGTTATTATCCTCATAATTATCGTCGTTATTATCGTCATTATCATCGTAGTTATCGTCGTTATTATCCTCATAAATATCGTCGTTAATATCGTCTTTATTATCGTCATTATCATCGTTAATATCGTCGTCATTATCCTCATAATTATCGTCGTTAATATCGTCGTTATTATCGTCATTATCATCGTTGTTATCGTCGTTATAATCCTCATAATTATCGTCGTTAATATCGTCGTTATTTTGACATTATCATCGTTGTTATCGTCGTTATTATCGTCGTTATTATCTTCAATATAACGTTATTATCGTCGTTATAATCGACGTTACTATCATCGCTATTATCGTCGTTATTATCGTCGTTGTTATCGTCGAAATTATCGTCGTTATTATCCTCATAATTATCGTCGTTATTATCTTCATTATCATCGTTGTTATCGTCGTTATTGTCATCATAAATATCGTCGTTAATATCGTCTTTATTATCGTCATTATCATCGTTATTATCGTCGTTATTATCCTCATAATTATCGTCGTTAATATCGTCGTTATTATCGTCATTATCATCGTTGTTATCGTCGTTATTATCCTCATAATTATCGTCGTTAATATCGTCGTTATTTTGTCATTATCATCGTTGTTATCGTCGTTATTATCGTCGTTATTATCTTCAATATAACGTTATTATCGTCGTTATAATCGACATTACTATCATCGCTATTATCGTCGTTATTATCGTCGTTATTATCGTCGAAATTATCGTCGTTATTATAATCGTTATTATCGTCGTTAATATCGTCGTTGATAATCGTTGTTATCGTCGTTATTATCCTCATAATTATCGTCGTTAATATCGTCGTTATTATCGTCATTAACATCGTCATTACGTCGTTAATATCGTCATTATTATCGTCATTATGATCGTTGATATCGTCGTTAATATCGTTGTTATCGTCGTTATAATCCTCATAATTATCGTCGTTAATATCGTCGTTATTATCGTCATTAACATCGTTTTTATCGTAGTTATTATCGTCGATATTATCGTAGTTATTATTGTCGTTTTTATCTTCGATATAACGTTATTATCGTCGTTATAATCAACGTTATTATCATCGCTATTATCGTAGTTAATATCGTCGTTATTATCATCGTTTTTATCGTTGTTATTATCCTCATAATTATCGTCGTTAATATCGTCTTTATTATCGTCATTATCATCGTTATTATCGTCGTTATTATCCTCATAATTATCGTCGTTAATATCGTCGTTATTATCGTCATTATCAACGTTGTTATCGTCGTTATAATCCTCATAATTATCGTCGTTATTATCGTCGTTATTATCGTCATTATCATCGTTGTTATCGTCGTTATTATCCTCATAATTATCGTTGTTAATATCGTCGTTATTATCGTCATTATCATCGTTGATATCGTCGTTATAATCCTCATAATTATTGTCGTTAATATCGTCGTTATTATCGTCATTATCATCTTTGTTTTCGTCATTATTATCCTTATAATTATCGTCGTTATTATCGTCGTTATTATTGTCGAAATTATCGTCGTTATTATCCTCATAATTATCGTCGTTATTATCTTCAATATCATCGTTGTTATCGTCGTTATTATCCTCATAAATATCGTCGTTAATATCGTCTTTATTATCGTCATTATCATCGTTATTATCGTCGTTATTATCCTCATAATTAACGTCGTTAAAATCGTCGTTATTATCGTCATTATCATCGTTGTTATCGTCGTTATTATCGTCGATATTTTCGTCGTTATTATCGTCGTTATTATCTTCGATATAACGTTATTATCGTCGTTATAATCAACGTTATTATCATCGCTATTATCGTCGTTATTATCGTCGTTATTATCTTCGATATAACGATATTATCGTCGTTATAATCAACGTTATTATCATCGCTATTATCGTCGTTATTATCGTCGTTATTATAGTCGTTATTATCCTCATAATTATCGTCGTTAATATCGTCGTTATTATCGTCATTATCATCGTTGTTATCGTCGTTATTATCATCATAACTATCGTTGTTAATATCGTCGTTATTATCTTCGATATAACGTTATTATCGTCGTTATAATCAACGTTATTATCATCGCTATTATCGTCGTTATTTTCGTCGTTATTATCTTCGATATAACATTATCGTCGTTATAATCAACGTTAGTATCATCGCTATTATCGTCGTTATTATCGTCGTTATTATAGTCGTTATTATCCTCATAATTATCGTCGTTAATATCGTCCTTATTTTGTCATTATCATCGTTGTTATCGTCGTTATTATCGTCGTTATTATCTTCAATATAACGTTATTATCGTCGTTATAATCAACGTTACTATCATCGCTATTATCGTCGTTATTATCGTCGTTATTACAGTCGTTATTATCCTCATAATTATCGTCGTTAATATCGTCCTTATTTTGTCATTATCATCGTTGTTATCGTCGTTATTATCGTCGTTATTATCCTCAATATAACGTTATTATCGTCGTTATAATCGACGTTACTATCATCGCTATTATCGTCGTTATTATCGTCGAAATTATCCTCGTTATTATAGTCGTTATTATCGTCGTTAATATCGTCGTTATTATAATCGTTGTTATCGTCGTTATTATCCTCATAATTATCGTCGTTAATATCGTCGTTATTATCATCATTATCATCGTTGTTATCGTCGTTATTATCCTCATAAATATCGTCGTTAATATCGTCGTTATTTTGTCATTTTCATCATTGTTATCGTCGTTATTATCGTCGTTATTATCGTCGATATTTTCGTCGTTATTATCGTCGTTATTATCTTCGATATCACGTTATTATCGTCGTTATAATTAACGTTATTATCATCGCTATTATCGTCGTTATTATCGTCGTAATTATCTTCGATATAACGTTATTATCGTCGTTATAATCAACGTTATTATCATCGCTATTATCGTCGTTATTAACGTCGTTATTATAGTCGTTATTATCCTCATAATTATCGTCGTTAATATCGTCGTTATTTCTCATTATCATCGTTGTTATCGTCGTTATTATCGTCGTTATTATCTTCAATATATCGTTATTATCGTCGTTATAATCGACGTTATTATCATCGCTATTATCGTCGTTATTATCGTCGTAGTTATCGTCGTTATTATCCTCATAAATATCGTCGTTAATATCGTCGTTATTTTGTCATTATCATCGTTGATATCGTCGTTATCATCGTCGTTATTATCTTCGATATAACGTTATTATCGTCGTTATAATCAACGTTATTATCATCGCTATTATCGTCGTTATTATAGTCGTTATTATCCTCATAATTATCGTCGTTAATATCGTCGTTATTTTGTCATTATCATCGTTGTTATCGTCGTTATTAACGTCGTCATTATCTTCAATATAACGTTATTATCGTCGTTATAATCAACGTTATTATCATCGCTATTATCGTCGATGTTATCGTCGTTATTATCATCGATATAACGTTAATATCGTCGTTATAATCAACGTTATTATCATCGCTATTATCGTCGTTATTATCGTCGTTATTATCCTCATAAGTATCGTCGTTAATATCGTCAATATTTTGTCATTATCATCGCTATTATCGTCGTTATTATCGTCGTTATTATCGTCGATATTTTCGTCGTTATTTTAGTCGTCAGTATCGTCGTTAATATCGTCGTTATTATCCTCGTTTTTATTATCCTCATAATTATCGTCGTTAATATCTTCTTTATTATCGTCATTATCATCGTTGTTATCGTTGTTATTATCCTCATAATTATCGTCGTTATTATCGTCATTATCATCGTAGTTATCGTCGTTATTATCCTCATAAATATCGTCGTTAATATCGTCTTTATTATCGTCATTATCATCGTTAATATCGTCGTCATTATCCTCATAATTATCGTCGTTAATATCGTCGTTATTATCGTCATTATCATCGTTGTTATCGTCGTTATAATCCTCATAATTATCGTCGTTAATATCGTCGTTATTTTGACATTATCATCGTTGTTATCGTCGTTATTATCGTCGTTATTATCTTCAATATAACGTTATTATCGTCGTTATAATCGACGTTACTATCATCGCTATTATCGTCGTTATTATCGTCGTTATTATCGTCGAAATTATCGTCGTTATTATCCTCATAATTATCGTCGTTATTATCTTCATTATCATCGTTGTTATCGTCGTTATTGTCATCATAAATATCGTCGTTAATATCGTCTTTATTATCGTCATTATCATCGTTATTATCGTCGTTATTATCCTCATAATTATCGTCGTTAATATCGTCGTTATTATCGTCATTATCATCGTTGTTATCGTCGTTATTCTCCTCATAATTATCGTCGTTAATATAGTCGTTATTTTGTCATTATCATCGTTGTTATCGTCGTTATTATCGTCGTTATTATCTTCAATATAACGTTATTATCGTCGTTATAATCGACATTACTATCATCGCTATTATCGTCGTTATTATCGTCGTTATTATCGTCGAAATTATCGCCGTTATTATAATCGTTATTATCGTCGTTAATATCGTCGTTGATAATCGTTGTTATCGTCGTTATTATCATCAAAATTATCGTCGTTAATATCGTCGTTATTATCGTCATTAACATCGTCATTACGTCGTTAATATCGTCATTATTATCGTCATTATGATCGTTGATATCGTCGTTAATATCGTTGTTATCGTCGTTATAATCCTCATAATTATCGTCGTTAATATCGTCGTTATTATCGTCATTAACATCGTTTTTATCGTAGTTATTATCGTCGATATTATCGTAGTTATTATTGTCGTTTTTATCTTCGATATAACGTTATTATCGTCGTTATAATCAACGTTATTATCATCGCTATTATCGTCGTTATTATCGTCGTTATTATCCTCATAAGTATCGTCGTTAATATCGTCAATATTTTGTCATTATCATCGCTATTATCGTCGTTATTATCGTCGTTATTATCGTCGATATTTTCGTCGTTATTTTAGTCGTCAGTATCGTCGTTAATATCGTCGTAATTATCCTCGTTTTTATTATCCTCATAATTATCGTCGTTAATATCTTCTTTATTATCGTCATTATCATCGTTGTTATCGTTGTTATTATCCTCATAATTATCGTCGTTATTATCGTCATTATCATCGTTGTTATCGTCGTTATTATCCTCATAAATATCGTCGTTAATATCTTCTTTATTATCGTCATTATCATCGTTAATATCGTCGTCATTATCCTCATAATTATCGTCGTTAATATCGTCGTTATTATCGTCATTATCATCGTTGTTATCATCGTTATTATCCTCATAATTATCGTCAATATTATCGTCATTATCATCATTGTTATCGTCGTTATTATCCTCCTAATTATCGTCGTTAATATTGTCGCTATTTTGACATTATCATCGTTGATATCGTCGTTATCATCGTCGTTATTATCTTCGATATAACGTCATTATCGTCGTTATAATCAACGATATTATCATCGTTATTATCGTCGTTATTATCGTCGTTATTATCGTCGATATTATCGTCGTTATTATCGTCGTTTTTATCTTCGATATAACGTTATTATCGTTGTTATAATCAACGTTATTATCATCGCTATTATCGTCGTTATTATCGTCGTAGTTATCGTCGTTATTATCCTCATAAATATCGTCGTTAATATCGTCGTTATTTTGTCATTATCATCGTTGATATCGTCGTTATCATCGTCGTTATTATCTTCGATATAACGTTATTATCGTCGTTATAATCAACGTTATTATCATCGCTATTATCGTCGTTATTATATTCGTTATTATCCTCATAATTATCGTCGTTAATATCGTCGTTATTTTGTCATTATCATCGTTGTTATCGTCGTTATTAACGTCGTCATTATCTTCAATATAACGTTATTATCGTCGTTATAATCAACGTTATTATCATCGCTATTATCGTCGATGTTATCGTCGTTATTATCATCGATATAACGTTAATATCGTCGTTATAATCAACGTTATTATCATCGCTATTATCGTCGTTATTATCGTCGTTATTATCCTCATAAGTATCGTCGTTAATATCGTCAATATTTTGTCATTATCATCGCTATTATCGTCGTTATTATCGTCGTTATTATCGTCGATATTTTCGTCGTTATTTTAGTCGTCAGTATCGTCGTTAATATCGTCGTTATTATCCTCGTTTTTATTATCCTCATAATTATCGTCGTTAATATCTTCTTTATTATCGTCATTATCATCGTTGTTATCGTTGTTATTATCCTCATAATTATCGTCGTTATTATCGTCATTATCATCGTAGTTATCGTCGTTATTATCCTCATAAATATCGTCGTTAATATCGTCTTTATTATCGTCATTATCATCGTTAATATCGTCGTCATTATCCTCATAATTATCGTCGTTAATATCGTCGTTATTATCGTCATTATCATCGTTGTTATCGTCGTTATAATCCTCATAATTATCGTCGTTAATATCGTCGTTATTTTGAGATTATCATCGTTGTTATCGTCGTTATTATCGTCGTTATTATCTTCAATATAACGTTATTATCGTCGTTATAATCGACGTTACTATCATCGCTATTATCGTCGTTATTATCGTCGTTGTTATCGTCGAAATTATCGTCGTTATTATCCTCATAATTATCGTCGTTATTATCTTCATTATCATCGTTGTTATCGTCGTTATTGTCATCATAAATATCGTCGTTAATATCGTCTTTATTATCGTCATTATCATCGTTATTATCGTCGTTATTATCCTCATAATTATCGTCGTTAATATCGTCGTTATTATCGTCATTATCATCGTTGTTATCGTCGTTATTCTCCTCATAATTATCGTCGTTAATATCGTCGTTATTTTGTCATTATCATCGTTGTTATCGTCGTTATTATCGTCGTTATTATCTTCAATATAACGTTATTATCGTCGTTATAATCGACATTACTATCATCGCTATTATCGTCGTTATTATCGTCGTTATTATCGTCGAAATTATCGCCGTTATTATAATCGTTATTATCGTCGTTAATATCGTCGTTGATAATCGTTGTTATCGTCGTTATTATCATCAAAATTATCGTCGTTAATATCGTCGTTATTATCGTCATTAACATCGTCATTACGTCGTTAATATCGTCATTATTATCGTCATTATGATCGTTGATATCGTCGTTAATATCGTTGTTATCGTCGTTATAATCCTCATAATTATCGTCGTTAATATCGTCGTTATTATCGTCATTAACATCGTTTTTATCGTAGTTATTATCGTCGATATTATCGTAGTTATTATTGTCGTTTTTATCTTCGATATAACGTTATTATCGTCGTTATAATCAACGTTATTATCATCGCTATTATCGTAGTTAATATCGTCGTTATTATCATCGTTTTTATCGTTGTTATTATCCTCATAATTATCGTCGTTAATATCGTCTTTATTATCGTCATTATCATCGTTATTATCGTCGTTATTATCCTCATAATTATCGTCGTTAATATCGTCGTTATTATCGTCATTATCAACGTTGTTATCGTCGTTATAATCCTCATAATTATCGTCGTTATTATCGTCGTTATTATCGTCATTATCATCGTTGTTA